>CM043118.1:57627301-58227301 GCA_023701765.1 Hylyphantes graminicola | reverse complement strand
TTGAAAAAAAAAAATACAATTCATGTGAAATATCGATAACAAAAGAAGATATATAGGAAATGCATATTAATTTAATCAACAATACCTCTAAAATTATTAACTGCAATCATTTTTTTATTACAACGGTTTATTTTAGTTAATATAATCACATGAAATTCAAACATCTATTTTAACAAACTGAATTTAAGTTATGTTTTTTATATATATTTAGGAGGACACACAATCTTTGTTCTAAAAATTAAAACAAATATGCAAAATTATTCAATTGAAGAACTAAAAATAAAAAATAAAAATTTTTATGTAATTAAAACCAGAAGATGCCAAGTTAAGTTATATGATATTAACTTTATCTATAAAATATAAAGTATAAATATTTAACGCAAATTATCTTGAATATATTTAACCCTGAATAAAATAAATTTGTAAGACATTTAAGTCGACAAATTTTTTTATTCACAACGGAAGTAAAAAAAACAAAGTTCCAAAAAGAACTAAAATAGCCTACTTTCCTGTTACTTAAATACTTACTAAAATTCTTATCTTGAAAAAACTAATTCGTAACAGTAAGTGACCTCAACAACCGTTTCTACATTAAATTTATATAAATTAGAATAAATTTCACTAAACACAGAATCCAGCTATAATTTCAACTTCTTAAAGCCAAATCAATTATTTTCATTAATTTTCTACCACCAATAAAATAAATATTACTTATCGTCCGCATGATTTATTTGCAGTTATAAATAAATATTTAATTATTCGTAGAACAAAAACCATAAAACTACAACAAAATACACTTAAAATAGGAAATGTAAATTAACAAGTAGGTTTTTAACAGAATCTGTCACTTAACCCGCTTCCACACAACAGTTGTGTTTAGCAGGTAAAAAGGAGCCAATTACAGCATTAATTCTAGATTAAACATTTACTTGCTAAATTCGGCTAGTTTCATTTATTTTATTTCTAAAATTAAATAATTATTAGTTAAATCGTTTGCGAAAATTTATATTTCAAAGAATAAGTATGTAATATTTCTCGCTTTTAAATAGAATGAAAACATTTCATACCCACACACAAAGAATCTGGAAGTGAAATATATTTGACGTCATTTCAAACTGATCGATGTCGCAAAAATAAATTTATTTTAATTTATTGTCTAAAAGAATTAAAATTTCTCGAGTGATTGTTGCGATGACAATGGTGATTTAATTCCACTAAAAATGACTTCCTATGCTTTTTAAATGAGCATTAAATTTTGAAGTTTTTTTTAAATAATTGAAGTACTTCGAATGAAATTTTTCGAAGAATTCGAATGAAATTTTCTGAAATTGTCTACGTATTCTCATTTTGATGCGCTGAATTTTTTGACGTATGTCACTTGTCCGTAGCATCTATAGTTTGCTACAGTGATTTAAATGACTCGAAATTGAATTTCAATGCTAATTCATTGGGAAATTCGTCGACAAATAGTATACTTATGACCGTCCGATCGTAAAAAGTATGAAAGTTGGATGTCTGAGCTTATACCTTTCTAATTAAAAAAAAGAATTTTTAAGATCGGATTGATAGAACCGATTTTGTAAGGGGGGTACGGACAGACAGACGGACGGACGGACATCGACAGCATGTCATTGCCTACTTTTTTAATTTTTTTTAATTCTTCGAATTAAAAAAAATAATAGAAGGCTAATGATTTATAATAATAGCCGCTAAAACCCCTTAATCGCTATTTTTAATCGCTTCAAACAAAGCTTTTATTTTACCAGATTTTGAATTCAAAGTTTCCTTTGTTCAAAACAAAAGCAAACTCCGTTCTAGGTCGTTTTCGCATATAGTTCTCTATAACAAGAGCAATACATATGCTTTACTCAAATGAAAAATTAATGTCTGATTAAGAAAAAGTCCAAAAATATACATGTCTTGACAATTATTACAATAGCTTAACAAACAAAATCCTCTTGGCATAAAAATACGCAGTAAAAACACAAAAACGGTTAAAATAAGCCATCCGGCTTGTAATAAATAGTATAACTTAATTAAAATTACTTAATTGTGAGCAATACCTTGCTGATAACTTTATTTTAGTAAGTACTGTAAGTACAGTATGACTTATGACTTTCTTGGTGGAGGGCAAGTTCGCCGAACACTGCGACCTTAGGTCTATTGTATCCAACCCCAGAAATGACACAATCACAAGAGACACATGAAGAAAGAGACGACACAAACACTTAGACAAATAACAACATTTATTGACGGACACAAACATCCATGCCATGACCGGGACTCGAACCCGAGCCCACCAGCTCCAAGGGCTAACACGTTAACCATTGCGCCAGCGGGCCTTCGTAAGTTCAGTCAGAACACTAAGTACAGTAAGACAAAAGATGCCACTAAAAAAATAATAACTTTGGATATTCAAGTTCCATCTAGTCAAAACAAAGTAGAAACTCCTGTCCTTTCTCATATCCAGTTTTCTGTAACAGAAAAATATGAATATTAGTCCAGTAACCAGGTAGTCAAAAGGGGGTGTTTCAGGAAAAAAATACAGAAATTGTTTTCTCAACGGTTTTATATGTTTTCGAGAGTGCTGAATCCGAATATCAACTTTGTTAACAAATTCGGGCATGGGAACATTAAAAAAAATCGAAAAAATCCCGAAAATTTACCCCTTTTTTCAGTTTTTTCCTTCTAGCAGGAAAAGTATTAATTTCTCAACAAAAAAGTCAATTCAAAAGTTGAAGTACTTTAAATAAGCTAAATAAAAGTTAATTACACTATTTATGTCAGATTAATAGTTTAGTTGCTACAGCGCGCTGAAAATCGGGCAATTCCACCTGAATGTGAAAAGTCCGAAATTTTCACTTTCAGCACGCAAAATAATACTGTCGAAATAGAGTTAGGGGTGGAACTAATTGGAACACAAGCCAATCTTGTTGCTAATGGTAGGAAACATGCTTCTAAAGAACATACTAAAAATCACAACCCGAACTGTCGCTCAAAATACGTTTTTTAACCGCAATCTTGAAATAACGTCAATTTTTTTAAAAAATTACAATAAACCATAATAAGTCATATTTGGTATCACATAAAAGGAAATTTTACACTGACAAAGAAAAAACAATTGGTTTTTAAAACCTTAATATTTACAAAGATGATTTTAGAAGGAAATGATGAGAAAACGGGCGAAAAATTTCCGGAAAACGATAAAAAAAATATTGAACAAACCCTCATGAAATGTACGAAAAGAATTTAGACAGAATGGCTGAAAGTCAACATGGAACCTGGTTTTAAATTATTTGAAATGCAGTGAAATAACTTATGCAATGAGTTTGTTGACCAGTGTTTTCCGTTAATCTAACTCATGCAAGATTGGTGAAAGATTTTGTAGATCTACCCAAGGTAATGCAAACAATGCGCTCCATATATGCTATGTTTGGTTTTTCATATCCATCAAACACTATTATAACTTTTCCATAAATTCTGTTGAAATTCTACAGGTAATTCCTTATGACATCCCCAAATGTTGTTCAAGTGTTCCAGAAAAATTAATGCACCGTTATCAAGCACGTAGGAAATACTTTGCTGGGCACAAGGAGTCTATTGAATTTTATTGTTATAAATGGAATCTGATGAGTTTGCAATATATTTGTAAGTTTTATTCATTCGTCGATTGCTAAGGTCAATAAAGGAAGTTGGTAACGTTTAGATAGCTCATAATTGAATTTTTCGTACCGTCCTTTATTATCCAAGCAGATGTAACATGTAAGCTCGCATCCTGTATGTTAAAAGACTTGAATTTATTCGATGAGTTTCACCAGAAAGGACTAGTTATTACTACTCCTTTTTCCCTCGTAGCTGCTTAAGTCCTTTTTCTATTAAGTTCCATCTCTAAAAGGTATGAAGGTATGTAGACTAGTTTATTTTAAATATCGCTTCAAATCATGTTACGTTAGCCTTGTCTGCAATATATATTATTCCATTAGCAAAATTCTACAAAGCACTTGAAAAATCAGTGAATGGATTGCCCCTCCCCCCCCACACACACATTGCGGTCTATAAAAAAACGTATTACCTTGTTTTGATCTACAAAATCTTTCGTCCTTCTTGCTTGAGTTAGATTAACGAAAACACTGGTCAGCAAACTCATTGCATAAGTTATTTCACTGCATTTTGAATGATTTGTAACCAGGTTCCATGTTGACTTTGTCATTCTTTCTCAATTTTTTTGGTACATTTTATGAGGGTTTGTTCAATATTGCTTATTATTGGGGACATGTTTGTTATTCACTGAAGCATGGCTCTGGGTCGCAAATTTTTGTTGGATATCTCAATAATGACAAGGAGTGCCATGGCTTGCAGTGAAATTTTTCGGCCGTTTTCTCATCGCTTCCTTCTAAAATCATCTTTGCAAATATTTAAGTTTTAAAACTAAGTATATATTCTTTGTCAGCATAAAATTCCCTTTAATTTGATACCAAACTTGACTTATTATGGTTTATTGTAATTTTAAAAAAAAATTATGTTTTTTCAAGATTGCGGCTAAAAAACTTATTTTGAGCGACAGTTCGGGTAGTGATTTTTAGTATGTTCATTAGAAGCATGTTTCCCAACATTTGCAACAAGATCAGTTTGTGTTCCAATTAATTCCACCCCTAACTCTATTTCGACAGTATTATTTTGCGTGCTGAAAGTGGAAATTTCGGACTTTTCACATTCAGAAGGAATTTGCACGATTTTCAGCGCGCTGTAGCAACTAAACTATTAATCTGACATAAATAGTGTAATTGACTTTTATTTAGCTTGTTTAAAGTACTTTAACTTTTGCATTGACTTTTTTGTTGAGAAATTAATACTTTTCCTGCCAGAAGGAAAAAAAACAAAAAAGGGGTGAAATTTCGGGATTTTTTCGATTTTTTTTAATGTTCCCATGTCCGAATTTGTTAACAAAGTTGATATGCGGATTCAGCACCCTCGAAAACATATAAAACCGTTGAGAAAACAATTTCTGTATTTTTTTCCTGAAAAAACTACCTGGTTACTGGACTATATGCATCACTCACAAAATATCAAAAACGTTGAAAACAACCCGAGGAAAAACTTATAGGGAGCATCGGGAGCAAAACGGAAGATAAAAGACTTTGCCCATCACCGAGATGAAAATCGAAATGGAGTATCAAAAGGGTTTGTTTCTCGAAAAACTTCTTTGCTCTTCTAGAAAGATGGGCTGATATAATTGTGAATGATTTTTTTTATCTAGTTGTAGGATTTTACTGTTTACTTGATAAGATCTTGTTATTAACTTATTTATTATGTTGGTTTATTCATTAAATAACGTTGCACTGAAGATACGAGAAGTCGATTGATGTTGGGAATGGTAAATTTAAATTTTATTCTGGTAAGAGAAAATTACAAAGTTTCTTCATTTCAATGTTAATATCAGCCGTAAATAATGTTTTATATTAAATTATATACTTAATTCGAAGGAATTAAGAAAAATGAAAAGTAAGTATTTACATTCTGAAGATATCTGTACATACCCCTTTACCCATTCCAAATTCAATCTGTTGTTGAACTTTATTCTTTGGTGCATGAGGTCATACATTTCTTTCTTTTATATTTTTTTGGTCATGTGTCAAGACGGACATCTTCCGGTCTGTCGATCCACGATCTTTCAATTTGAATATCATTAAAAATTCAATTTTTATTCATTTCAATCGCTGTGGGACAATCAACTGTAGCATTCGAAAATTCGTTTCGAATTTAATATTTGAAGGGAAGTTATTTTTGTCACTTAAATTAGTTAAGAAACGTTTAAATATGTGTAAAAAAGTTCTTTGATTGTTTATCATTCGTTTACTAAGAAAGAGGCTTACATATTTGAAATATTTATTACGTAAGAAGCTGGCTAGTTACAATTTACATTGATTCTTCATTCAATACAAATCATTCACTGTTTTTTTTCTTTCCGGAAAGTATTTTGAAATCACAATGGTTGGGAGATTGCTTGATGATGGCAGATAGTTTACACATTGTATTTATATTCCGAAATTCGTAAATCGTGTTCAAAAAATTTAAAATAAATTTAAATATATTTTGAAGTTTGGCTCCTGTTAAATCCTAGTAAATTTTTTTGCAGCATCTTGCGATAATTTTGAAGGGCCATAAAGTATGAATTGTTTGTTTTTGTTAAAGTTGAATATTTTTTGCGTTGCCCTGTCTGGCAACAGCTCTCGAGAATATTGTTTTATAGGAGCAGGATAATATCAGCTGAATAAATAATCAGTTTTCACTTTTCTATGTGTATGTAATGAATATTCACTAGAAAAATACTATATTAGAAAAATACTCACTATTTCTCTGCTAAAGTGCTGCATATTTAGTTAAGCTTTATATTTATACCCTGTATAATTTATGAGAAGACAATTTTTTTTATTGGTAAATATTTTGTTAGCATTGGATTTTAAAATTTTTATGTTAATTCTTATTTAAGGATACGAAGCATCACTTAAGTATTAGCAAAGTAATAATTCACAAAAAATGATCCCTTCCCGATTTGAAAGGGACACAGTACCTCAAAAATTGCAAAAATTGCGAATTTGTTTTTATTTGCTAAAATTAAAGTTTAGAACCTTCTAAATAAGTCTACCAAGTTTTAAAAGTGTATCTATATTTTTAAAAAAAGTTATTCTATTTTTTATGCGGAAAGGTATGATAAAAATGCATACAAATGAAAACTTTAAATGCGTTTTTCTTTATGTTTATATTTCCTTGATGACAAGTTCTTTAAAACGCTAAGGCTTTTTAAATTACTTATAAAAATCTAAGGAATTTTGTATACAGTCTGTCAAATATGTTAATACTAAGAATTGGCATTAAAATTGTTTTAAAAGTAATACTTTTTTTTATAAAAAATTACTAAAGTCGAAAATTGTCAAATATGCTAAAATAATTAGGGATATTTTACATAAATATTTTTTAAAAACCAATTACTGAGGATAAATCAAATTTGGATGCCAGTTGTTATGTAAAACAGTTTAAAGTACATGAGGAAAAAATTTGGGTTAAAATATTTGAATTTAAAAAAGCCTTAGCGTTTTTTAAAAGTTCAAAAATTTTTAATTTTTTTAAAATAACTCAAAAAATATTTTTTTTTAAATTTTTTTTTGTCATATATTGTTTTAAAATATAAATTGAACTGATAAAACATAAATTTTATAGTGAATATGTCAAAATTAAACATTTTTTGAAAGTGGTACTGATGTGTCCCCTTAATCAATCACACAATAAAAAAAAATATTAGTTGAATATAAGAAAGAAAATTAATGAAAAGGGCCCAATTTGGCTTTTAAATGTTTAAATTATAACTAAATGCTGCATTAAGGAAATTTTCTAAGGAGTATAAATTTCGGGTGGAAGCGATCCTAAGTGACAGAAACTCTAAAAAACCTACTTCTTTCCCTATGAAAATTTAAGTGTGTATTAAAGTAACAGTAAAGTAGACTATTTTAGTCCTTTTTAAAACTTTTTTTTTATTCTTTAATAATACTTACTGGATTACAAATGATTTACTCAAATGTAAGATAAATATCTAATTAAGAAAACGTCCAAAAATATACATTTCTTGAACATCATTACAATATTTTTGATTTATATTGCTTGTTTATTTTTTTAATTAGAATTCAAAAATATGTTTCAGTATAATTTTATATTCAAAACTTACATGACTTTAGAAAAAATGTTTTTAATAAATAAAAATGTCTATAAAACTGTTTTAATTTAAAATTTAATGAGCCTACTTTTTTTCACATATTTCAGCTTTAGAAATTTGAACCTAAAAATTAAAAAAAAAAGTACTTTATTCCGATTCTTAGCCCCAGTTTAAAAAAACAAACTTAAATCTAGTATTTGAAGTTAGATACTGGGACGGGGGAGGGGGGGGAGTAAACTGACAGATTTGAGGATAGCTAGTGCTTTTTGAGTTATAAAAATGCATCTTTCCCCACCTCAATGAGCCTCCATTATAATTCTCAATAGAGAAACCATGAATAAATTCAAAAATACATATGCTAATTAAATTTTTAGATTCAGTTAATTTTCAAAGTTTTCCCAAATTTTTGAATTTAAAAAATTATATTTCAAACTCATTTTAAATGGCAATAAAAGAATTCAGTTGTTAGTTACAGCTTTTTCAAAATCATCCCTTTGGCGGCGTCTTTGATGTCCGTTCAAAGAAAAGAATAAAATTACTTTCTCCTCTTGAAATACATTCATACACAATTTTACAACTTGTCTGTGTATCGGGCAATGATCCGATTTTTTATGTCGGTATTTCACTCCTCCAAAAAAGAGCATTTGTAAGTTTTGTTGACAGAAAAGTTTTCCGTATTTGATTTTGTTCGATGGCCAGAAGTAGTTAGAAAAAAGATAGATCAGGTGGTAAGACCTTTTTTTTCTCCTAGAAATCCTACATGTACAGCTTATATTCGTATGCATTGTAAAAAAAAAACTAAATAGTCACAGAAAAATACTGTTATTTGCTTTCAATGTTTTTTTTTCTGTTCAGTTATGTTTGAATTATCGCCGCACTAGAGCTACACGAGAGCTATTGGCGACGGGCGTCGTTTAGAATCACAGTCACGTGAAAAGCCGTCATCTAAAAGGCACACAACGCAACCGTTAAGGGCAACTTCGTAAGCAACGTTAGGTTTGGTTTGGTTTGGTTTGAATTATCGTCGCACTAGAGCTACACGAGGGCTATTTAAGCAACGTTAGGACTTTGAATGATATTTAACGTGCACTCCCTTACAGAGGGTATTTTTTGTCGGACAGTTTTGGCTGCACGGTCCGTTTATAGGTCGACAGTTATTTTGGCGATGCTGGACCCAAACCTGGGACCTTTCGGCTAGTGCCTAACCGACTGGGCTTCCCAGCACCGTTTTTTTCTGTAAAAAATGCTTTTTAAATTAAATTATCTTTTTTTTAAATCGTTTAAAGAGAACTAGACTGCACCTGAACAACCATTTTAACCGTTTATTGAAATTCTGTGTGCCACAATCACTTAAGAATCTGAATGTCAGTGGTTCGAGCCCGGGTAGGTGGTCTAATATTCCTACTGCATGGAACTGCCTATTTTGAATTTGCCTCTAAAAGAAATCTTTTACTTGGTCAGCCAAAAGTCACACGTTAAATCTGTAATGAAGTACTTTTATGACGTAAATATCGACAATTACCTGAATTGATTACAAACAATTACCTGAATTGACTTTTGTAATTCCGGTTAAATTTGTTTAAGCAATTCAAGAGGAAATATTAAAATAAAGTGATTAGTCTGTTTCTATATTCATTCTTTGAAGGATTACATTGCAGCTGAATAATATTTGGACAGATCTTTTTGCGATTCCATGAGAACAGTTGTACATGAATTATTTCCCCATTCACATACGACACGTCGTTAATATTTTGTAGATCTTGTTTTGAAAACATATTTTTACTAAACAAATTTAAAAGTCAGAATTTATTTGCATATTTTTTAAATTTTTTATTAATGTAATAAATATTAAACTTTTCCATGCAAACGTAAATATTTTTACTATCGCAACAAAAGCGTTATCGTCAAATATTTCATATAATAAATACTTTGATGCGACAGATATTATTAATTTTTTCTATAAATTGAATAATAATTTTATATTATCTATAAATATTTTTCTGCTATTACCAAAACTCTTTTTCCGCTTGGCATTTGGCAACAGAAAAAAGAAACCTCTCGCGGTTTCCGATTGGACCTATTTTAAAATGTTTCCTAAGGCTTCGGAGTAGATAAACGAATAAATGACAGAAATTCTCTTTATCAAATTAAATTCAGATTTTTATTAAAATAAGAACTTGTTAAAAAAAACTAAAATTCTCTGGCACGTAAAGTATTTCAAAACATTGACTCATATTGTGCTTGGTCATCACGCAAACCTGATTATCTCTACCAACCAAACAAAATAAAAGTAATTCTAGAGAAAGGAAAACAAGGCCACGGAGCTATTGCCTGATCCTCTGTGTATATGTTTGAAGAAAAATGCATAAAATATTCTAAATTTGCACAAAAAAATGTAAAGTTTCGCTTTTATTTTTAAAGCAAAAATTTTACTATTTTTTTTTTCGAAAGGTAAACTTGTGGCTGCAAAAATATATTTATTAAAAAATATACATCATTATTCTTCGAACTTCAGAAATATTAGCAAACGACAAAGATTAATTATCAAATCTGCAAAAAAAATTACAGAAAATTACTAATGTTGGCTTATAATAATTTGAAGTATAACTTGCTAAAGGTCCTTTTTGGCAAATTTCTTTGTGAGGTAATGTTGGTGTGTTTCCTGTTGAGCGTAAATATTGTGTGGAAGCGGTGTAGGTGACAGATTCTGTAACAAACCAACTTGTTTATAATTTATTTTATTTCGCGCAAAAAAGTTGTAGGCTACTACTTCCAACAACTTATTTAAATTTTTGTTCAAATAATCACTTTAAAAATATTTTTTAAAATATATTATTGAATGTGCTAAATATATTAATACAGAATTGGGGATCAAAGATTTTCTATATTACTGCCTGCAACTACTTTAAAATAATAGTTCGTTTGGTTAAATGAACATCTTTTCAAACCACACTCAAATGCCACATAAAAATAAAATATTTATATTAAAACAACTTTATTTAGTCAACAACTTCAAACACCAGATTTAAATTTCTTGTATACATTCTTCAGTTTACCCCCGTCCAAAGCCCTATTTTATTTCTCATCATTCTTTTTCGCCTGTCATGGAGGAAATAACTGAAGAGCTTAGTGGAAGAACGTGCTAAGTGACATTTTTTTAAAAATTGAGATTTTTGTATCAATGACCATATTACTAACTTCTCTAACGGTAACATGTTTCCCATTTTCCTAAACTTTATGCTTAGTACATTTTTTACTCTTTTAAAGTTCCATTTTCAACAGATCTGAGTGCAAACGAAAAACTTTAAAGCTGATTTTCTCGTTTTCACCTTTTTGTCACTTAGCACGTTCTTCCACTAAGCACTTCAACTGTCCATAAACTTTTGAAGACTTCTTCCAATCCCTTTGATTCCATACTGATGTAACGCAGCTCTGTAAAAACTTTTCTTTTTAGATTTAAACTTCTTTTTTGTAAGCTTTATATGGGATAAAGCAGAAGTAAAGAGTTTCTTATGTCTATGGAGTTCGTGTTTTGAAAACAAGCATCTCTATGCTTTTTTTTGGAGACATATTTATACACACAGAGTGAGGCAAATAAAAGTGGTTCCGGTCTAGAGATAGGAATACGTTGAAAATCTTGGCGAGAAAGACTCTTGAAGCCACCTGAAAACCTTCGAGTGGAAATAAAAGATTATTCAAGCGTGCAATTGTTTCACTTGACAAAACTGTTTCTGCAATTGGTTGAATCGGATTAGCATCACATTAGAGCTACTCATCGACTATTGACAATACCACCTAGATTAGAAGGCCGGCGAATTAAATGCTTGACGTCATATTAGTGGACCGATTCTGTGGATTTGACCAATGATCATTCGTGACTAGATCTTGTATTTGAATAATTTTTTAATCTAAGATGAATCAAGATGCGACGTCATCTTAAGATACGACGTTATTGGTCAACAAATCAAAATTGGTCCACTAGTGTGACGTTGTGTTGCTTAGTTCTTCGGCCTTCTAATCTAGGTGGTATTGCTATTGACCAGTTCAGATCGTAGTGCGTCAGTGTGAGTTGCGACTGTGCGGTAAATAAGTCGCCAAGCGCTTGTTTGGGCTTCATATTGAAGCGATCAATAGCTACAGGTAGAAAACCTGTTTTTGTGTTGGTTTTTGACTTGGCAACATTTCTGTCGTATTCTTATCTCTACGTTGGGGCCACTCTTATTTGCCTCACCCTGTATATATTCGATTGTAAAGAATGTTTTTAAGCTTATTATTTACTTTTCATAGAATAGCTACTCTTCAGTGTTTGGGCATGCATTGTGTTTTTAGATTCTGAAATTTCAAGAAGGAAAAATATTCGTTTTATTGATAATTTTTTTAAACGAACGTTTTCTCAAAATAAAACATTTTTTATAGTTACACTCCGTGCCAACCTAACTTGGGTAAAAACAAAGAGTAAATAAGCAGAGGGAAAAGTGCGATTGGCCCATTAGTTTTAAATTCTTGTAAGGTAATATTTGAATACAAAAATGATCTGAATACAATTTAAACAAAATACACTTTTTATTCTGATAAAATTGCCAAATTTCCTCGAATAATATCGAAATCTGTTAGACCTTAAACGAAATTAATGTTTTAAACATGTGTTCTGGATAGATTCACAAATAATTAATGGAACTTTTTACATCCGCTTAAGGATCTTTCTCCACCGCATATTTCTATTTACCCAACTTAGGTTGGCAAGGAATGTAGTCGAAAGCTATGGGCATGTTTCAAGTCTTGAGTGGCAATAAAAATTCTGACTGAAAATAAATATATGAGGACGAGGAGCATAGGAGAATATATTTTTGCCCAAAAATGCGTTCACGTAAAAAGCATTTAAATATATCGTATCAGTTTATGCGAAAATAACGTGACAATTTTATAAGAATTGCGAATTCTTTATTAGTAACTAACTATTGTAGGAATCCCAACACAGTTGACGCCTATGTTTTGAAATAAATTCTATTTATTGGACTGGTTGAAAGAGGTCGCCCGAGGACCTTCCAGATTTCGAGGAGGGTAATTTGAATATTAAGTTAGTTTTCAAACTGGAATTGGAACTTAATAAGTTCTTTGTTAACTTTAAATTAATTATTGGGTTATTTACTTTGGGGAATAACAATGAAGAAAATTAAGTTTAATATTCTACAAATGCTTTGCTCAAAACCACAAAAATGAATAATCGCGTTATTTCCTAAATGTATGTTAGTCTATTTTTAAATCAATTAACTAATGACGCTTTTTAAAAACAACAATATTAATAGGTTCTTCAACTTGAAATAGATTTAATGCGACAAAATGACTTCCTCACAATGATAACCCTAACACTAACTTTCTATTTTAACCGGAGTGTATTAAATAGGAAAAAAGACCTAAGGTTCGTTTAAAGAGTCAAAGTTGTAGCATTTGATGGCAGAACAATACATTTCACGTAGAGTGCTCACACAGCGAATTTGAATCACAAAGCGAACCTTTCCAAGTTCATTTTACAACCGAGTTTACCGAATTGTAATAATGATAAATTAATTCACTAAATATGCCATGTTTAACTTGCTAAAGCTACCAGTGACAAGCAGCTGTATCGGGATTGTTACAAAACTGACGGGCGCCAAAGATCCCGCTCAAATAGTTAAAATTAACGGAGGGAAATTATACGCATGGACAGTTTACACGTGCTTAGTTGAACTGAGGGTTTATTCAGTGTGGATACTAAACAAAATGACGGCTCTAACTGCAAAATTCACAGTATCAAGGAAAGCTATCATTAACACTCTTAAAACAAACGAGTGATTTTGACTCAGTCTGAGTTAATATTCACTCCTTTCCAGTGTCGAAAATGCACTTCTCCTACAGGAGTGGAATAGCCCTCATGTTGCTCTAGTGCGACGATAGTTCAAACCTAATCTAACCTAACCTACAGGAGTGAATTTCACAGTTTTGTTTTAAGAGAGTAGGTTCCAGTCTCGATTTGGTATGTTTCCAAGCAAACAATACGCATGAATTTCGTAAATATTTCAGTACAAATTTATAGGTGCAGCAACCCCACTTAAGTAGATTTAGAAAAGCTGATGTTCACAAATAAACGAACGGGCCCTTATTTCATAGCTGTACACTCTTAAAACAAACACTCCTAATTTAACTCAGTCTGAGTGGATTTCACTCCTCCAGACTGGAAAATGCACTTCTCTTTTTGGAGTGGATCCTTTGTGTGTTAAACCTCCGACAGGATCACTCCAAAAGAGTGATTTTAACTAAGTCTGAGTAAATATGCATGCCTTTACGGTGTCGAAAATGCACTTCTCCAACTGGAGTGGATTTCACTCTTTTGTTTTAAGAGTGTATTTTAGTAAATGTGAGTTTTGCATCTAGTCATCGCATGCTACACTGTCTGTTATAATATCATATTCAAGTTGTATCAGCCTCTGGCCTCTGTATGATGGAATATCTCTTTCATATTACATCAACTTAAAATGTAATCGCACCCAGTGTTACATCAGCCATTCCATGTTTAATCCCTTTGGTTGTTTAGTTGAATGACGTAACCAAGTTTATAAATAGATGCATGTAATGTTTCTTTTGCTCTTCTAATAAACATCGTCTTAGCGAACATACGGCCTCTATTTAATTTAATACTGTTAAAAAATTTGCGCTTGCTTTCACCATAATAAGGGTTCCTAGTAGCTGCAACGGCTGTGTGGTGAAGTGTTAAACCATATTTTCGGCATTGGGTTGAACCGTTTCTAAAGTTTCTGTTTCCAAAACTTGAAAAATGATTCAAATGAACACCGGAAATATGGTGAAACATTTCACCACACAGTCTTTTCAGCTACTAGGAACCATTATTATGGTGAAAGCAAGCACAAATTTTTTAACAGTGTGCAATATGAGGTTAAAACTTTTCTAATCTATTGAAAACGATTAAAGTATGCAATTTTACCCCACTCTAAGTAACAAAAAAGTTCTTGAAAATTCTGATAGTTATGCTAAACATTTACTGTTTCAAGACACTAAGAAGTGAATATCAGGTACAATTAACCATCCCTTTTAACCTAGAACTATTTCTTTTTCGCACCCCGAAATAATTACTTAAAAAGAAAAGTGGTTTTAACCACATAGCATATATGCTTCTAGGCTATGCAGGTTAAGTTGTGCCACAGTAACTCAATCTCTTTGGGGGAATCATTTCTATACTTCTCCCGACCTTAAGTTTGCAGTATACAAATGTTCTACGAGAAAGAGGGTAAATAGTTCTCATTTTTGAGGGTGAGAATCGAATACAAAAAGGTATTTAACATTCAATAAACAAATTTATTTGTTATTTCAAGACATAAATTTATTATTTTTATTAGTTTAGCTTCAGTTAGAGTGTTATTTTAATTATTTTTCCTTCGATTTTGACGTAACAGGGCGCACGAATATCATTGTCAAATTATCAACCAATCGGAGCAGGCGAAGCTTCGGCGCCAGCCGTGTTGTTTACGCAAATTCCTCCGCGTAGTACATTTCTCTGCTGCAAACTTAAGGTCGGTTTTGGTATAGTTAGACACTGTCATCGCTTGTTTGCCACGTTCATTATATAGAAACATATATTTTGCAGGACATTTTGCTTCTTGACACATAATATCCTCAATCCGGATAAATATAAGTAGGTTTGTGTTAAGCACTGCCACGCTTAACTCTGCGAGATGGTAATAATTGTCAGTTGATATAAGTATCGACTGGTCTGAAGCAAATACTGTCACTTAAAGTTCCTAATATATGTATTTTGTGTGTTAGACAAATCAATAGTACCCCCTACAAAGTTCCCCCTGAAGAGCCTGAGGCCTACAATAGATATTTATGCAACTAGTGTGAAAAGTAATGCTTTTTAAAACTAGTGGATTTTATTTCACGAGCGAGGTACGAACGAGTGAAATAAAGACACGTGTTTTAAAAAGTTTACTTTTCGCACGTGTTTCATACACTATTTTTTATAATTGCGTGAAAAAAATCAAATCTCATTGGTTCAAAAATAATTCACGTGCTAATTAGACTAAAATGAGTTTGGAGCTTCCAGGAGAGATGTCAAAGAAAACAACCAATGAACTCGCAGTTCGGAGCGCGTGACGCTATAATAAACCAATAAGCGTTTTTCAACATTTTGTCAGAGAAAGCAACCAATGAACTCGCAGTTCGAAGGGCATGACTTAAGAAATATAACCATCGCAAGAAAAAAAATTCATTGATTCAAAAATAATTCACGCGCATAACATTTTTAAATACAGCAGATCGATAAATCTTTGGATTTTATGAGTATTATCAAATCGAAATTTTACTTGAAATGTTGGCATCTCATAAAAAGAGTGCGACAAAGTCTTTATTTCACTGCTTTTGGGTGAAAAAAAGTACTTTTTTTCACTGTTTCAAAAAGTCTAGCTTTGTGCACGCGTCTGAAATTGAAATTATAATGTAACAGTCGGTTTTTTTTTTTCAATTATAAAAATATATTTTCAAACTTTACCTAAAAGAACATAAGCTGAAAACAATCTAAATGGGTTTTTTTGTGTGTAGTTTCAAACAATTCTATTAATTTTAAGAATTTTTGTGTGCAACTTCTCAAAAATGTCGTTTGAGACCAGCTTTGCCGTTTGTGATGCTGTAAAAATCGATATATTTTTTAGAAATATCGACCCGTCGGGTTCGGGGACATGGAAATGATGTAAATGAACCTGTGAAAAATCCAGCTGCTATGAGCTTTATGTGTACACGAAACTAGTGTATTTGCATCATTAGATGCCTGTTGAGAAGGGAAGCGAATGTTGGGACATTCCATGAAAAATCGGAGAAAAAAAGGTTGGACGAATCCAAGTTTTACATTTTTGGGGAAACTGAAGGGAAGGGTGGCATAAAAAAAAACACACTCCTTGCCAACCTAAGTTGGGTAAATAAAAATATGCTATGGAGAAGAGCCTTCCTCGGATACAAAGAGTTCCATAAATTAATTGTGATTCCATCCAGAAAACATGTTTAAAACATTCATTTTGAACAAGCACACAAGCTGGAATATATATGTATCATACCATACCATACCATACATTCATTTCGTTTAAGGTCTCACAGATTTGAATATTATTTGGGAAAATTTGGCAATTTTATCAGAATTAAAGGTGTATATTGGTTACATTATATTCAGATCCTTTTGTAAGTAAATATTACCTTACAAGAGTTTCCAACTAACTGACCAATCACGCTTTTCCCTCTGCCTTTTTACTCTCTGTTTTTGCCCAAGTTAGGTTGGCACGGAGTGTACACAAAATTCAAAGTAGGGAGCCAAAAGATTGTCAGGCCCATTTCAGCTACCAGGATTACGGGTTGGTTCTAATTATCATCACTGGAGCAACACGGAGGCTATTGGCGACGGGCATCCTTATTTAGAACTACAGTCAAGTGACGAGCTGACACGACCCGGGTCGGCATCCTATGCAACTTTTAAGGACTTCATCGTACGGCGGCGTCAGGACTTTGGGTCATACCTAACGTGCACTCTATTTACATTAGGGATTATTCGTTGGACCTTTAGGTTGTACGGAAAGTTTGTATTAGCCGGGACCGAACCTTAGACTTTTAGCATGGAAGGCAAGAGAGAATGAGAAATATTAAATATTTTATCCTCGACATATAAACTAAGTTTAAAAAAACTACAAGAAATAATTATTGAATTTTCGTAAAAATACATATCAAATAGCCAAATTTACCTTGTCAATCCTTACTATAGAATTATTACTGTGTTTGGGGCTTTTTCCTGTTAAACACGAATAATGTGTTGGCTCGCGGACAAAGTGACAGTTTCTGTTAAAACCCAATTTTTTAATGTGTATTTATGTCAATTCATTAACTTTTGATTTTAATTTTTTTCAGATTTGTTTCAATTCAATTTAAATTCTTCAGATCCTTTTTCATTTAATTTCCTATTTTTTAATAGCATAATGTTTTATGCAAAATATGATAGTGATAATAAGATAATATATTATACAATGGAAAATACAAGACGAACGTATATACAATCATATTTATTTGCAATCAATATATCAACTATATACAATGAATTTTAATAGCTAGTTACAAGGACATTCAATTAGTATATACAAACAATTGTACCCGCCATCCAACCCCATACACCTCCATAGTACCCACATCCTTCCACCACTTTTATCTACCTTAATATACATACATAGATTTTGAATATTATATGCAATGAATTTGATGACTATATACAGTGATTGTAATGGATATGTACAATGATTTTCGATGATTATATACAATGAATTTCAATGATTAAATACAAT
The DNA here is from genome assembly GCA_023701765.1 of Hylyphantes graminicola. Lineage (NCBI taxonomy): Eukaryota > Metazoa > Arthropoda > Arachnida > Araneae > Linyphiidae > Hylyphantes > Hylyphantes graminicola. The sequence goes on along the minus strand of CM043118.1, from coordinate 58,209,226 downwards.
GATTTTCAATGATTATATACAATGATTTTTAATGACTATATACAATGAACTTTGATTATTAAATACAAACTATTATACCCGCCATCCAGCCCCATACACCTCCATAGTACCCACATCCTTCCACCACGTTTATCCACCTTAATATATATAGATTCTGATGATTATATGCAATGAATGTTATGACTATATACAACGAATTTCGATGACTATATACAATGAATTTCAATGATTACATATAATGAATTTCTATGATTATATACAATGAATTTCGATGATTACATACAATGAATTTCAATGATTACATACAATGAATTTCGCTGATTATTTACAATGATTATATACAATGATTTTCAATGACTATATACAATGAACTTTGATTATTAAATACAAACTACTATACCCGCCATCCAGCCCCATACACCTCCATAGTACCCACATCCTTCCACCACTCTTACCAGCCTTAATATATATAGATTTTATATATACAGTGAATTTGATAACTATATGCAGTTAATTTCGAAGACTAATGTATACAATGAATTTCGATGACTACATACAATGTTTTTCGATGATTATATACAATGGATTCCAATTACTATATGCAATAAATTTCAATGGTTATATACAAAGGAGTTTCAATGATTATATACAATGAATATTGATGACTATATACAATGAATTCTGATCATTAAATACAAACTATTATACCCACCATCCAGCCCCATACACCTCCATAGTACCCACATCCTTCCACCACATTTATCTACCTTAATATAAATAGATTTTGATGATTATATACAACGAATGTAATGACTATATACAATGCATTTCTATGATATATAAAATGAATTTCAATAACTATATTACAATGCATTTCTATGATATAAGCAATGAATTTCAAAGACTATATACAATGTTTTTCTATGATATACAATGAATTTGAGGACGATGTACAGTGAATTTCGATGACTATATACAATGAATTTCGGCTACAATATACAATGAGTTATGATTATGAAATTCAAGAAGTTATTGTACCCGCCATGCATCCCCATACACCTCCATAGAACTCCTTATTCAGTGTGATACAACTTCAAGAAAAGATATTAGACTCGAGTCGAATTCTTAAGCTGTTTCAGGGACACCATAATTGGAATCTGGGAAGGCGTGTTCTAAAAACTAATAAAAAAAAGAATCGCATTAGTATGCATTCCAAACATAATTGAAAATATACAACTATAAATGGTTGTATAATGGCATACATATAATTAAAACAGTAGTTTTAAATTCCAAAAAACTATGGTTAAGAACACAAATTGCAAAATGTGCAAAAATAATCTTTAATATGATATTAAGTGATTAAAAAACTATATTTCACTAGCATTAAACTTTGTAACCTTAAAATGCCACTTAATTTCTTCAAATGATAATTAATATATTAGTATGGAAAGAAAGTTAAACACACACACTTAGCAATAAACTTGAAAAATGATATAAAGAATAAGAAACACTTACCAGCAAAGTGAAACGCCATTGAAAACCGTAGAAGAATTCTTATTCTCGAGTATCTAAGTAGAAATTCGGTCGAATCCTAGTAGTGCTGGCTTGAATAATCCGAAACGGCTTTCAATCTAAATTTAAAACGATTATAAGAAAAACTATTAGGTATTAAATTATAGAACTTTTGTTATTACTAACTTTACGATATACGTCAAAAACTAAGCAACAAATTAGGATTTTGCTATTACAATTGCAGGAGAAATTGTTATTAAACTAAACAATCTTGGCCGGCAATTACGCCAAATCTGGTTACCCCCAAAAGTCGGTATCATGGCAACTTTTGGCGAAATTAGCAATTGCGTTGGCATATTTCGAATTGTTCACCTCTTTAACTCTAAAATGCATACAATTAATATGTAGTTTTCTTATACTAATCTTTTATCAATTATATGCTTAAGGATTTTAAATAATTATTTACTTTTTTAATTTATAAATATGGTCTATAAATCTGGCCTGCATTTTAAGGAATTTTCCGTTGGGGTTTTAAGTCGATTATTTTGAAATTAGGTAGGATTTTTGGTCCTTTAGAGATGGCAAACATTTTGATAAGTTCCGGGGTTTGTTATCATTTCGAATTGGCGACATTTTCAAAAAGCCCTAAAATCCAGCCACGATTCTTTAGTACCCACTGGGAATCTGTTCGATGATGTTCAATGTATAACCTGAATCTTTTTTACCAATATTTTACCAGTTTTTCTTAAAATGTACCATAATTCGTTCCTCGAGTTCAGCTGTATAGCTTACTTTAAGGTATTAAGTTGACATCAAGTCTTCATGTTTTGCATAAAGTATCAGGATCAAGCTTTAGGCGAACTAATTTTGTACTATTTGAGTATCTCTAGAAATATACATACGTAATCATTATTTTCTGTAATATTACTTAAATATTTTATAAGAAAACTTAATATGAATCTATTTATCTTCATAGAACATTTTAATCGTATCCCATGTATGTACACGAAAGATTTATTTTTGATCTTCAATTCAAGTCAACACAGTTCGCAAAATGGCGTCGTATGAATGCTCTTTGTAAGTATGGGTAACCTAAAAACATTGCTTCAAAAAAAAATTCAAATTCATTGTTGGAATAAAGTAGAATTGTAGTGTTTTGAAAATAAATATCTGACTTTTCTACAACAATGCCGATATTTTGTAAAAGATTTTGTTTTATATTATTGCGAATAAAATAATAAAACTAGGGGGGTGTAACGTGGTATTAGACAGACGGACATATTGCAAAGATCCTGACAAGAAATATTACATATTTATTCTTCGAAATGTAAATAAATTTATTAAACAATAAAGAGTAATTATTATTATTTTCGAAAAAAATAAAGTAAACTAACTGAATGGAATGTAAATGTTTAATTCAGAATTTAATTCTTGTTTTAAACTATATTTTCCTGTTAGGCACAAATGAAGAGCTTAATGGAAGAACGTGCTAAGTGACAAAAAAAGGTGAAAATGAGCTATGAAGTTTTTGTTTGCACTTCAGATCTATTTAATTCACAATTTGTAAAGCGTAAAAAAGCGTATTAAACTTAATTTTGATGAAAAAGGAGAAACTAGTAATTGTTAAAGAATGCAGTAATATATTCATTGACACAAAAATCGATTTTTTTTTTCAAAAATGTCACTTAGCACGTCCTTCCCCTAAGCACTTTAAAGATTTTTTTTTATACTTTTTTTTAAGAAACTGCGCAATGACAGCCCACAAGACTTTCAGACCCAACAGATTTAGCGAGCAAGTGCTCCGAATATACTCGGTGGGTCATCAGTGGCACCGGGACTCGATCTCGGGACCTTCCGATCCAAAGTTCGAGTTCTAACCACAAAGGCTCCCGTCAGCCCCACTTAAATGTTAATAATTAGACCATTATTGTCATCAGTTTCTTCCAATTATTGTTTTCCCCATGAAGATGCAAGAAAAAAGGCTGATCAGATAAATATTAAAATATTTGGTGACTCGCAGTCTGATTTCCGTCACAAAATGACTGAAATGGCATGGCTGCACAAACCGGAAATTAATGGACTGATCAAGAATTTTGAACTTGGTCACGTAAATAATATCCGTCTTATAAAAAAGCCTTTGAGGAGAAAAATCGATGACTTAAAATGAGTTTTCCAAGTAAGAGAAAAGAAAAAAATATAAAAAATAAACATAAAAAATTCAAAATACTCGACATAACTTATTTTTTGGTTAGATTAGGCTAGGTTTGAATTGCCGTCGCACTAGAGATACACGTGGGCTATTGGCGATGGCCGTCGTATATTAGACCCGCAGTCAAATGACGAGCCGACACCTGTATAGGCACCCCACGCAACCGGGCGACATCGCACGCAGCGTCGAGACTTTGAAGGATAATTAACGTGCACTCCTTACACGGGGCATTATTCGTCGGACATTTATCCGGCCGCTTTTAGGTCGGTAGTTATTTTGGCGATGCCCGGACACTAACCTGGGACCTTTCGCATGCTGGGCGTGTGCCCAGCCGACTGAGCTCCCCGGCCCGAACTTTTTTTCATAATTTATATTGCTAATTTTTCAACTATCGAAAAATTTTCGCTGGATTATTCCACGTATTGAATAAATCCAACGTAGAAATATTTGATTCATAGCATTTTATTTTCTCGCTTTCCTTAACCTAAATATCGTATACATTTTCCTTGCCTCCACGTTTCAAGTAAATAAGATTCTAACTATAACAACATTGACTTTTTAGCCCGGATAACCTTTATTTAAAAGAAAAGTAGCTTAGTATAAGAAAAAAAGAACGGGTGCTTTCGCGTGATCTATTGCGTCAATTAAAGTCGTGTTGTCAAAAACCAAAGTGTTAGGAAAATTCTTAAATGAAATTGGAAGAAAATTACTGAAGTGCTGCCAATTTATCTCATTCTTTGGAATATAGGTTTTTTTAATAAAAAGTCCAATGCCAAAAAAGTGAAGTAAATCGGATATTTATCTGTTTTGGTAAAAAAAGCTGTTTTATGAAAAATAATACATTAAAAAGTCTTAAGGAGATTCTTTAAGAAGATAAGGAGTTTGTGACTGCTTTTGAGTTCTTGTAATAAGATGTTTAATAAACACACGAGTTTTTTTTTATGTCTGGCAGTACCACATTTTTACTCCAGAACCCAATTATTTTTTAATATAATGTATTTCATAAGAAGTTATTTAAATTAATCTATTTTATTCTAAATAAAGATATAATAAAGACAGGTTGACTGATTTTTATTAGATACTCTTGAATAATAATTTGCGAGTTGAAAAAATTACATGTTATATTGTCATGATGTGTGCTAGTTTACTACGCATTTCTCAGACTGAATTGCCCCATAAATTATACAAAAAATTATTTTAATCAAGATTTAAACTCGTATCTCTACACTATTTAAAATAAATAATTATGTTTGTAAGGAACGGTATGCAAGTTAAAGCCACACGAAGTCGGTAGTAAACACCATATACCGTTTGACCAATCATCTTCTTGATGCCTATGTTTATAATCTACATTTAATCATATAAAAGTAATATATCTGCATACTTTCACATTTCTTTGCAGGAACTCCTAAACATACTTCAACTAAAGGATATAAATTAATATATCTGCAATACACTAAGTGATGTATTTCATACTAAAGAGCCCTAAATCCCAGTAGAGACGTGTCCCACCTTTCTGTCCACCCAAACGAATCGTTTCAGTGCTTGGACATTTTCGCCCTTTCTCCGTAATTGCATTTTTGATGAATAAAAAGATGCGACCCCAGGAATGTTTATCAAAAGGGGCACAAAGGAACCATTGTACGAATACGAAAGAGCAGAACTCGTAGTTAATTTATAACTGTTGTCGGCCGTCGACCTTGGAAGATAACTCTTCGCAGGTCCTGCCGTCGTCCTGGATTTTATTCGACTACCTTGATCAAAAAGTTCCCGGAATAACCACCGTGAAGCGCTCCTATCGTTTCGATTCGAGTGTTTTTTATTAAGTTGGTACGTCTGTTGTTGACATTCCCTCCAAATTTTAGCGTCATAGCTTGACATTTCCAAAAGTTACGTACCCAAGAGTGCATCTATCTCTGTGTGTGTCTTCGATTTTTTACAATTTTAGAAATGGACTTAAATTTGCAACAACGAACTCGAGTCAAATTTTGCGGATGGATTCATAGACAAGTTCAAGTCCTCCTCTATCTCCCTGATGGTTAATTTTCGGTTATCATTTTTATTTTATCAATGTTTTCATCGGTTTACAATGTCTATGGTCTGCCACTGCGTTCATCATCTTCGATGGACTCACAAACTTGTATCAAATTTTGCGTAAAAATGGATTTAATGGCGCGCGAATGTGGAAAATGTTAAAAAAGTGTTTCCGCAACGATTCTCTGAAGAAACAGGTCGTTTACCAGTGGCACGAGCGGTTTAAAAGTGGTCGTGAGTCAATCGAAGATGATGAATGCAGTGGCGAACCATCGAGATCGAAAACCGATGAAACATTGATAAAATAAAAGGTCAATTACCGCAAAAAAGGTTGGTCAATAACCGCAAATTAACCATCAGAAAAATAGCAGAAGATAGAACATTGCATATGGATCCTTCCGTAAAATGTGATACAAGTTCGTTGTTGCAAATTTAAATCCATTTCTAAAAGATCGAAGACACACACAAAGATAGATCCACTCTTGGCTACGTAACTTTTGCAAATGTCAAGCTATGACGCTAAAATTTGGAGGGAATATCAACAACAGATGTACCAACTTAATAAAAAAACAAAACTCAAATCGAAACAATAGGAGGATATTCCGGGAACTTTTTGATCAAGGTAGTATGATGGGCACTTTATTAACTAGGACATGTAGGAACCCTTTAAGTAATTTCACAGATAAGTCTTTTATCTGTGGAAACTACAATAAGAAGTTAACTATAACAACTAAGTTTTGTTATGAGAAATGAGTACTACATAGTACTCTTTTTACATACAACTTGTTGTGAGAACGAGTATTACCTCTTTACATAACACAAAATATACCACCATACATTACATACATGATATATACCACCTATACCTACACCAAAAGGTTGCTAGTGAACACAAATGCAAAATCTTAAAGCTATGTTTACTTTTTGTGTCTTGGGTAACTTTCTATAAAAAGTGTTCACTGCAATTTGTTTTTTAAAAAAACGTCATAAATTTTTCGTTCTTGGATGAATTTTAGTTAAATAACTTAGATTTTTGAACCAACATCATGATAGCTCTGTAAGGGAATAAAAAGTTTTATTAATAAATTGAATTAGAGGAATTCTCTTATTTCTATCAGGGTCATTTTTCATTAAAACATCTATGGGGAACCACTAGTCTTTACAAATATCTACGAAGTTCCAAGGAGAATAAAAGATCTTACTCATCAACCCCCGTACAGAATGCTTTGGGAAAATGATATTAGACGTAATAGAGGTTACTTGGGGTTGTGCGAGAGATGGATGCGGTTAAGATGCCACTTGATGTCTTCATCTATTAACTTTTGTGCTACGAAAGCTGTATAAAGAGCGCAGTCTTATGTTGGGTTTGCATTTGGTTTTTTTTTTCAGTTTTGTGAATTTACTGAAGTTTCAATCAATCCATTTAAAAAGGAGAAGTTCTAAGAAATCCATCTAAAAACTTTGGTTTTTAGAAAAGTTTTAAAACTTTTTTTAAATCTATTATGAATTGATTCACTTGTCAAAAAGTTACTCATCCATCAGTGTTTTATCAATTTTTAAATAGCTTTTGAAATTATCTTCCTTGTACATTTTTATATTAATGGATTTTAAGATTACAGTTGGCTGATCTCTCCAATACATTCCAATTTGGTCTTTGCTGAATTTTGCTTAAGCAACTGTCCTTTTTTTCATAAAGAGGCCGAGATGTACTTTTTACTTACACGAGAAGGTGCAATTTACCTCTGGGGCTGGGGAGCGAAGTCGGTTAGCCATTCGCCTATTTGCTAAAGGTCTCAGGTTCAGGTCCGAGCATCGCCAAAAAACTGGTGACCTATAAACGACTCGTGCAGCCAAAAATGCCCGACGAAAAATACTCTTATAGAGGAAGTGCACTTTCAATATCCTTTAAAATCCTAACGCTGCGTACGATGCCGCCCTTAATGGTTGCGTTGGGTGCCTCGTCACTTGACCGTGGTTCTAAAATACTAAACCTGTCGCCAATAGCCCTCGTGTTGCTCTTGTGCGACGTTAAGTCAAAGACTTAAACTAAACTAAACAATAGACCTCTAGTAGCAGATCTAATCTCAAAGATCCTTCCCTTCAGATGTCGTAAGCCATAACTCAAAGATGACAAAAAAAATGTGCTAAAAAAAATGGTTTATTTTTAGAAGTGTCAAAACATTGCTCCGAGCATGGGAAATTCTCTTTTTCGTCTGCAAAGCTATTCAGAAATATTCTTCTGACTTATTCGCTAACATATTTTATTGTTACATTTTCAAAACAAGTTGGACATTTTTAGGGAAATTTCTTTTAGAAATATGAATATTTAAACAAAGCTCCCTTTTAAAGTACAGTGACAACTGTCGACTGAGATGGATTATTTTACCTTTTTTTGTGTATGTTCTTCTTGTTCGTCTACAAAATTTATTACCCTAATTTTCACAGCATGATGTCTTTGTTAAGTAAAATATTAATTTCTTTGACATTGATAAAATTGTGCAATAAACATATTTATAAAATTGATAATTGAATACTAAATCAAACTTTAATAAAAAAAGAACATTACTGTAAACATTTATAAAACATAAAAGAAATTAATGAGGCTGAATTTCTTATATTTCGTAATTTTTTTTTTTCAATTTTAGTGACACTTTTTTTAATATCGACAATGGAGTTATTTTTATTAATAATACATAATTCGCATTATCACCTATTTTAAAATATAATCTCTTAGTAGATGCTGCATGAACTTTTAAGGAATTTGATTCGGGAATACAAGACATGTATTAGCATACCTGTATGGCCGAATGGTTAGCATCTACGCAGGCCAGCAGTCTGCGAGCTGTAACGGGTGCTGGTTCGAATCCCCCCTTCGCCCTGGGTGTACTTCCTTTCTGTGTGACAGTAAAAACTCTTTCTATGTCTTACTTGAAGAAGGCTTAAAGCGGATCTCTGATCCTGCACACAAGCCGGAATATATATGTACCTACCCTACCCTATCCTACCCTGTATACTAACGTTAAAAAGTATATGTTTATCTATATTTCTTTACATTTTCGATTCTAAAAAGAGACAGTGTGTCTTTATCAAATTTCTTCGAAGTTGGTAAAATATTTTACACGTTCACGCCAGGCAAATATCAACGTTTTTCTACGTGAGACGGGACTGTCTTATATAGTTACGCTTCGTCGGGCAGGAAAACACTTCACGAGTTCAAAAGCGCTTAATGCGAGATCACAACTAGTGAAAATACAAGGTAGATTATATGCCGCTGAAAAAAGTTTTAAAAAATAACGACATATGGTAAGCGTAGCATTACGCTTGGAATGTTTTGTGGCATAGATGTAAATATATAATTGTTATCAATTTGAAATATTGAATTTTTATAATACTCAATATTTTTATATATAACGCTACGAAAATATAAAACAAACTTATTCATTAACGACTTCTTTTCTGAAAACAAGTGAGTTGCCTGTGATATGCACTCCTAATCACGGGATAATTAAGAGTGACCCACCGGTGAGCCCCACCGCCCAACAGAACAGTCAAGTGTGACCTACTGGTGTGTCACAGCAGCGTTAACGTGTTAAAAAAAATTGCAAATTTGCAAAAAATTAGAAATTCGTGTATGAAACGAGCTAAAGCAAGGACGTGTTCAATGTACTCAATGGCATGCTGAAATTTCATGAATTAGGAATTCAGGCTTGGATTGTCCCATTTTATATCTTGTCTATTTACTATGCGAGCTTCAAAAATACTTTCTTCCCCCATCCCTTCGCTTTTTTTTATTGAAAAAGGGGGGCGGGTTTCTAAACCTAACACATGTTCTGTTGTGAGGTCAACAATCCGAACAGTTCAAACCCTAGTAGGTTGGGGAAAACACGCTCACGCCGTTTTAAAGATAACCACATGCAGGGATAGGGGAGGAAAATGCTTTCGAGGCTCGCCTTCTAGATAGACAAGGTATAGTCAATTACTTCCAACTGAATATACTGAACTATGTCAAGTGATTATAATGGTTTGCGGTTAATTCCGGTAGTTAAGGAGATAAATATGTATATGCATTGTGGATGTCACACGAATTCATCATAGCTCGCTGTCGGATTTACTGAGGATAATATGATTTGACAATTGCATTTAGTTCCATGGTAGGATATATTCATGAAAATCTATAAATACCTCCTTTGTAAGAATGGGAAGATTATCATTTTTTTTTAAATTACAAATCAATGGCATTTAGAATAGTTGAGAGGGGATGATCAGTTTTACAAGGAATAATATGTAGAGTCACGAAATCTGTTTTAGTATTGTTTTAAAATATAAGCATTTTTTTTCACTAGGTTTCACCTGTTTAAATTTGATTTTAAACTCACTTGAATGATAACTAGTAATATAATATACTTAGCATTCTAATTGTGTATTTAAAATGACCACATATGAAGAGTACACGGGAAAAGCCAATTGATTTTTCAGAGAAGTTTCCTTTGCAGGCCACTTTGGCGATGATAGAGAGTGATCGCCTAAACTTGTGTAAGGAAACCAGTTCCTACCATAGATATCATAGTTAAAGTAATATAGTGGCAGATCACGTGACCTCCAAATGCTAACGACGGGACGCGCAAGGAGCTCCCAATGAAATCAGTGCTGTAGGTCACGTGATAAGCCATTGTAGTACTTTAACTGCGATCTCTGTGGTTCCTAGCTACCAAGTTCAGGCGATTGGCGATCCCGGCGTTGGACCAAGCGAAGAAGAAAGAGATAAACCGGTTTTATGTCGCCAAGCAGACAATTGCAGGTGTCCGCCTGATAAATCAATCGCTTCTTCCCGTGTACTCTTCATATGTGAATTTATAATTTCTCAAAAACATAAAAATATTTAATTCTTACGAAGCTAACTTTTCCACTCCATTCAACTTTCATAGTTGCGAAATTAAAATTGATGTTCGAGAGGGAATTTATTTTAATTCTGTTATTTGTGTTGCCACTCTAGACTCAAAACATTCCTATTGTTAAGTACATCTACCTTACAGTTTTTCAAATACAAGATTTATTTTTACATGTTTAAATATTGTCTTATAATTATAAAGTTACTTAGTGTTGTTACCAGCACGTCCTTGTTATAAACTACTTCATTATGTCGATCACTTAAACACTCTGCTTAATTGGATGTTATTTTCTAGTGGTAATCCAATCGGTCTTATGCGAAGAACAATGAGTCGCCTTATTGGTTTTAAAATATTGTAACTGGCATTTTTGTTCAAGGATGGAGTTTTGTGTTTGTAAAAATCTTGTTTATGCTTAAGTATAAATTTAAAATGAGTCTTCCAATATTCTGTTTAACCTAAAAGCTTTGATTTACTGCCCGTGTTATTGCTCAGACACTAACACGGCTTTCCTGATGACTGATTAGCTGATTTGTGTTATTTTTTAGCAAATTAAGTTGATTAACTAATCAACTAATCATTTATCTTAAAAGCAGTTCGCGTCAATGCAGACTTCGTTGAAAGACTATTTAGTTTCATTGTAGGTTGCATTTGTAGCCAAAGTTGGACATTAGGCAATTAATATGTCAATTATCTTGTTATTGACTAAAAACTAATTACAATTAAATTAATTACAATTAAATTAATCGTAATTGAACTTTTATTTGCACCTTTGCAATTAAATTAATTTTATGTCAAGTATAACGCACAATTAAAGTAATTGAAATTCACTTTTTGTTGTTCTAGCAGTATGGTCCCGCCTTACTGGGAACCCGTTAACTGCGCATTGCTTCCTTTTAGAGGCATGCTTACTTGTGAAAATGGATATTCAGGTGCGGCTCGTCACCTGACTGTGGTTCTAAAATACGACGCCCGTCGCCAATAGCCCTCGTGTAGCTCTAGTGCGACGATAATTCAAACCAAACCATTGTGAAAATGGGGGACATTCACGGCCATATCATTCACGGCCTAAGCTTCAATTCCAAATAGCGGTGGTAAAAAAAACCAGGTTAGAGCAGTAGGAAAACATTAGCACGTGGTTCGAGAGCTGTATAGGATAAAAAAAAACCGCGTGACATCACATGAATGTTTCCCATACACTCAATATCTAAACTAAATTCAATTCGTGTTGGCGCATGCGCTCTTAAAAAGCAAACACTAATAGAGGATGGCGTCAAGCCCCCGTTTCGGCCCGGTCCATGTATTTTCAAGCCCTGTTATGGTCCCGCACTCCCACGTGGATGGCGTTTTTTGAAGCTAATTGTATTAATTAAAAATCACAATCAAATATGAAAAAACTAAGCCTCAGGTGCACACGTAGGTATTAAAAGGAATCTATATTAAAAATTTCGAATTTTTAAGACCAGTCTAAGTAGGTCTTTTGCGATCCACAGACATACACACAGACAGACTATTTCTTTTATTATAGATTAATATTAACAATTACCTTTATGCATTAAAACGAAATGTGTAAATATTTATGAAAATTAAGCTGCAAGTCTTAGACTTATGATGAATAAAAAAGTGGTTAATTGTTATTTTAAATAAAAATTAACAAAACAATTAAAAATAAACTAATTTTTAGTTGTTACTACTACAGTTAACACTTGAATAATTGTTAATTGTAATTTTTCACAATTGCAATTGAAAATTTTTCAGTTGTGGTTATATTTTCCAATTAATTAAACGTTAATATTTAATTGTTCTAGCAATTAAAATTTACTCAACGCTGTTTAAACCTAAACCTGCAATAGATATAATATCCAGAGATATAATATATCCGCTTTTAAATTAAAAAAAAATGTAAAAGTTTAAACACAAATTATCAAATTTGTGTTTAAGCTTTTAGCTCAAGTAGCTCTTTTAGCTCAGTTTAGCTCTGAAACTCGAACTTTAATTGGAAATTTAACTAAGATATGAATTAAAAAAAGAACAAAAACGTAAATTAGAAATAGGGCTAAAATGTTGATTGATATTTTTTAATACATAACAGAACATTATAATTCATATTTCTAAATCCACGTAACTTAAAGGTGATCCGGTAACATTCAAAGCTTTGTCAGATTGACACCGTTTACAAACATATTTTAAAGTACTATTATTTTTAAAAATAGTCCATGGGCCCTTGAGAGACCATATTACGATTGACAAAAAAATGAAACCTCGTTTAATTCCCCTTTGAATACTTTTAAGAGCTTTGTGAAAGAGAATTTTTTTAAAAGGGTATATTTTAACTATGTTCTCATCGTATTAGAGCCTATCATTAGATTTCGCTGTCCAAAACTTTGTGATTATGATTAATGACGTATTGGAAATAAATTATTTTCTATTTATTTTTATTTAACAAGTGTTTGTTCAATGGTAGCTTTCATGGAGGTCTAATAAGTTGAAAGTGCTTGGCGTAATAAAAAAAATCGCCAAATCGATGAGTTTACTCAAACAAATCGAAGCACGAGTATTTCGACGCGTCGTAAAGTAAACTCAAAAACGGGCGGCCTCAACCTCGTGAGCGGCAACAGTTTCTGATGTATTGTTTTCATTTTTGGTCCTTCTAGATATACATTTGTTTTGAACAATGTGATTTTTTACCTTACTAAAACGAATGCCGTGTAAAAACTTTTCTCTCACTAGAACCAAACCTTTTGTCTGTTCGTGAAAAACGTTAAGTTGCAGTTCCACAATATCACTTAATTTTCCCGCAGAAACAAAATATCATCTATATCGCAGATTCTCAACAACAGTGAAATATTAGTAATTCTTTGCATACTTGAAATTTAATCGAATAAAAAATGATAAAGTTCGATAAATAGCAGAAATAAAAACAAGTTTGCAAATTGAGAACTCTAAAATATAGGATTCTATAAATTTAGGCAGATGGGAAAAACGTTTATTTTGAAAGCGACATCAAAACGACTTATGAAATCGCAAGAAGGGCGAAAATAAAAGATTTCAACTTAAAACACTATTTTAGTTTTAAAAGTCATCAATGGGGTTGTTTCAAGGGGGTCTGGCAATAGCTCCACTGTCTTGTTTTCCTTTCTCTTGAATTACTTTTGTTTTGGTTGGTAGAGATAATCAGGTATGTGTGCTGACCAAGCACACTAGCATGAATATAGATCTACCAACCAACTAACTTAACCAAAATAAATGCTATTCGAGAGAAAGTAAAACAAGCCTGCAGAGCTATTGCCAGATCCTCCATGAAACAACCCCATTGAATCACGAAAAATGTTGATCTTGGCAACTATATAGGCACAAAACAAAAAAAAATGGCTTTTTTTTTCGGAAATCTTCATACTTTAAAATGTTTCAAGCTCTTTCGTTTTCTTTACGGTCTCGAAAAGTTCTATTAAACTTGTTTGTCTTTTAAAACAGTTTTATCCAAAACTTGTTTTCAATAGCGCCTCTTGTTAAGTTGTTCAAGTACAAGTTGAAAACTTTAAAGTTGACAAGTTGAACACTTAAATCTCAACAAGTCAACTTCTTCTGACTTCAATCTGTCGAGATAGCTTTACTTGAGTTTAGCTTATTTTATTTGTGTATGACGCTTAAATTTGAAACGCATGTGACGCAAATCTTTTTTTTTTTAATTTTCAAAAGTACGAATACTTAACTCCAAAATCGTGTTTTAGCAGTAACTTACCTTTTCCCAATAGAGAAAGTCCAGTTTTTTTTGCTTTTCTACCAACTCTTTACAATTTTGTAGCAATGAAGGTTTATACGAGAGAAACATTCATTAACTTGTGTTTCACATTTAACCAAAAAAAATAGTAGGTCGATGAGAAAAATATTTTTATAATAAGTTGAGTAACAATAAGTTTTTTTCCTTGACCTTTTTCTTACTCTTTAGAAAAACTTTTTTTAATAATATAATTTTAATTGGAATCAAAATTTTTATTTGTATGTTTTCATTGAAATAACCTTCTAATTTAAAACTTTTATTCTGTTTTTAAGAATTGAAAATATTACATTTGAGTTTTAAAAAAAAAGTATGATTCAACAAAAAGGAATTGGCATATTAAGCCTTAGATATTTAATTATGTAAAAAATATATACTTTTTTACTTATATACTTTTTATAAGTATATATAAGTAAAAAGTAAAAAAAATACATAAATACACACTAAACTCGTACTCACTATCATTAATAAAAACCTTTGAGCAGAAGAAAATTATAAAAAGACATAGACATTTACTTTTTTTTATAATTCTCTACGCAAAAAAAGTTTTATTACTATTACCATATTTTAGATTTTATTGAAAAAGCATTTAAAGGCAAAACATCAACCCAAAAAAGTTTTTTTAAGCAATAAACAACAAGAACTTTCTTTAATGCGAGTCTTAAATCCTAAAGAAATGCTATTTCTGTGTCAAGACGGATTAAAAAAAGATATCGCCAAATAGTGTCGAATTGTAAGAACGAACCCATTAAACTTAAATGTTTTTAAAGTTCGTGGCAATAACAGCCTAAAAAATAGTAGTGGCAGACCAACCCCACATTTTGTTCTTTTTCCAATGCCAAAAGCCATTCCTTTTGTGTTTGTCTCAGTTCACAACAAAAGGATATTAGTTAAACTTCTATTTTAAAACAAAAGTCTTCTTCTTTAAGGGCACACACACAGCAAATACTAAGTAAAATACAATATTTTTGAAATTTTTCAGCCTTTACGTTTCTTTTTCTTTAGGATTTGATAGCTGAAGTGTAATTATTTACAAAAAACTAGAAAAATAGTATTTATTGATTTCATAACTATAATGACCTGTTTTGTTTTCATAACTATAATTACTTGTTTTGTTTTCATAACTATAATTACTTGTTTTGTTTTCATAACTATAATTACTTATCAACATTGTATTTCAGAAACTATAGCACCATTCAAATAAGTTAATTTTATTTCTTTTATTTGTACTTTGTGTCTTTAAAAGTATGCTAATATACTACTTAAAGACGACTTTCAGATTTTTTCAAAGTTCCGATATGTTTGCCACAAAAACGTATCTCTATATAATATAAAATTGTGATTGTCGGACGCTTGAAAGCCACGTGACTTACGCGGCTTCAGCCAGTCAGAAACGATGAAAGTAAGTGTGGCTGTGTGCTTGTTTTGTGCCGGGGCTGCTTCAGGTTGCGTCCCGTGGCTTTGCTAGAGATCGTTGCTTAGCTCTAGAGCTACGTGATGCCCTGGAGCAGTCCCACGGAAACTAGCTTATTTTTCAACTGTTTGCATCGGCGTTTCCGGCCACGTATCGTAAAAACGGCCGAAGCCGATGCATCTTCCCTTTTTCGTCTTGCTCACTCTCCCTGCTGGTCGGGACCTTTTAACTACAATATCTTAGTCTTGCATGTTTGTTTGCGGAACAAACAAAGAGGAATTGCGTAGCAATTCTCGGGGGTTGGCGAGCGGTAGCGAGCAAGGGGGTTTTGCACCCTAGTATTTTAATAAAATGTATGGAAGTAAATATTTAAAGTTTCTAATCCGAAATAAATATCCTTTTTGGAGATTAAGTAATTGTCGATTGTAAATAATGTATCACACTATAGTTACACATCAGTTATCGGCGACAGAGGATTGTTGTTGTCGATGATACCTTCAATTGATAACCTGTTTCTAAAACTTAAAGAAATTTGCGCCCATAAAAGCAATGAATCGCCAAACATAGTAACTGTTGCCAAAACCAAAACCTTCCTTACCTTTTTTCGAAGTGGACTGTACCACAATCAAAATATTTTGATTGCCAACTTGTGGCAGCCAGACTATACAGCTTTATACGTTTGTATAAATAAAGCATCAAAATGTTAATGGAAAACTTAAACGAAATAAATTTTCACGCAATTGCACTGGGGTTTTCTGTGATTTCGTGGTTTAGATTTTAAACACCATACCTTTCAATATAAAGGCTTATGAACAATTCAATAAAAAATTAAGAAAATATGTAGTTTTCATTTACGGCATCATTTTGCAGTTTTTTTTCTTTTAACGCATATATTTTTTAATACAAACAACTTTCGTTTTTGTATCTTCATCAGCGCTATAAAAAAAATTGAATACAAGCGTTTTCAAATTATAATTTAAGTCTGGTAATTAGATTAAAAAATAGAATTTCTAAAAGTACTATTTTTAGCTGAGCTTTTACATTTAATTTCTGTTTGTTTTGACATGTTCAACATCCAAAAACAGCGCTCGATCTTATTCGAAAGTATTTATTATCGGCTTATAAACATCCTTTATTACACTCTTAAAACAAAAGAGTGAAATCCACTCCAGTTGGAGAAGTGCATTTTCGACACCCTAAAGGCATGCATATTTTCTCAGACTGAGTTAAAATCACTCGTTTGGAGTGATCCTGCCGGAGGTTTAACACACAACGGATACACTCCAAAAGGAAAAGTGCATTTTCCAGTCTGGAGGAGTGAAATCCACTCAGACTGAGGTAAATTGGGAGTGTTTGTTTTAAGAGTGTATATACCGTCATTTAATAACTCTTAAAGCGTTCTCTGAAACTTTTATGGTATCTAAATGTTGAATTTGCTTTGCATTAAAATCTTCACCATTAACTTACACGAAGTATTATATAACTTAGTCTGATTTAAATTATGCAATCGAAACTCTATGTCCGTATTTAATACATATGCTTTTTTTTACAAATGTATGTTCATTTGAAACGAAAGTGAAGTCATTTTAAATGCAAATGCTATGCATAAACAAGAAATAAAAAAGTTTTCAAGCTTATCATCTGATGTTATGGCTTATCATGGCTGTAAAAGTTAAGCACTTGCTACTTAATTTCAATTTATACCAAAAGCGAAAACATTCCAAACGTATTTAAATTGCATGGTATTAATATGATCTTACTTGGCTTCACTACGAATAAATATTATTTAAGAATATTATTTATGCTAAAAACACTTACTCAAAATTTTTAAGTAAGCAATACTATTTTAAATTCAATAATAGTGGCGAAAATATTCGAAAGTATTCAATTGACATTGTGTTTTGAAAATAAGCTCTATTCAATTTGTTTCGTTCATTCGATTGTATTCTAATCCCTTTCGTCTTATGCTTACCGATGTATTATTTGCTAACTTTTAAAATAAACGCTGAAATGCAAATACTGATTAAACTAGTTTATTGTTTTAGATATTGTTGATACAAAATGCCTATATCATTCTGGATTTTTGCATTTTTAACATTTAAGAATAACTTAAAATATTTTTCATTGACAAACATCGCATTTCCCGCAGGCAACGCATAAACAATTATTGGTTTTTACTACTTTTATCAGTTTTCGATTTTTCACCTAAGAATGTAGCTACTTGTAAGTTATTTCAAAACACATACATTTTAGTTTTGTTCAAATTTAATAAGCAATAGGATATTGACTCAAATATCTTTATTTAATTTTTTTATAGTATATATGTTTTGAAATGTTTGTTTTAAGCCATTACATTCCAAATTAATTTACAGAAAAAATTTTGTTAATTCATCATATACTTTTGCATATTATAAAAACGATTTTAACCCTAATTGTCTTGAATTAGGAGACCTTATTTTTGAATTATAAAAGCTAAACTTACAATAAAAATAATCGAAACAATGTTCATAACTAAAAATTCATTTTAATAAACTATTATCTCAAATCAGAGTGTTCTGAAATAAAAGAATAATCAATGGTAATTCTTATTTCTTTTCCAAATTTCTTAATTAATTGGAAGTGGGCGCGCGAGATATCGGGTTTCCAAACTCAAGTGCATCAGTGTTAATCCAATGGACGAAAAAATATTTTTTCTGCCACATTTCTCCTGTTGCATTAATTTTTACAAAAGAATTTTTATGTGATAAATGTAGGTGAATTACACTTCCTAACAATCCCACCTTTTTGAAATTGTTTTTTTTTAATTTTCAATAAAAAAGTGTTATCTATAATAATAAAGGAAAGAGTCTGTCTGTGTGTATGTCTGTGAATCGCAAAAGACCTACTAGACTGCTATAAAAAAATTCGAAATTTTTTATATAGATTCCTTTTAATACCTACGTGTGCACCTGAGGCTTAGTTTTTTCATATTTGGCTGTGATTTTTAATTAATATAATTAATTTCAAAAAACGTCATCCACGTGGGAGTGCGGGACCATTACAGGGCTGGAAAATACATGGACTGGGCCGAAACGGGGACTTGACGCCATCCTCTATTAGTGTTTGCTTCTTAAGTGTGCAAACACGAATTGAATTTTGTTTTGATTTTGAGTATATTTCAATGAGTAGGCAGACCATAACAGGGGCTTCAAAACGCAAAGAACGGAACGTAACAGGGGCTTGACGCCATTTTTTTTTATTATCTGCTTTTTTCTTGCAAATGCGCCAACACGAATTGAATTTAGTTTAGATATTGAGTGTATGGGGAACATTCATGTGATGTCACGTGGTTTGCTATCCTACACCTCTCGAAACCCGTGTTAATGTTATCTTATATAGCTCTCGAACCACGTGCTAATGTTTTCCTACTGCTCTAACCTGTCTAACCGCTTTTTTTACCACAGCGATTTGGAATTGAAGTTCAGGTGGATATTTCCGTGAATGTCCCCCATTTTCACAAGCAAGCATGCCTCTAAAAGGAAGCAATGCGAAGTTACAGGGTTCCCAGTAAGGCGGGACCATACTGCTAGTATTCAATAAATAATAAACAAAAGTATTCAAAGCAATTTCAAAAAAGGGATTATAGAGACCAGTAACTTATCTACATTTATTATTTTTAAAAAATTCTTTGTAAAAATATTAAAAGCAGCCGGAGAAATGTGGCAGAGAAAATAGCTTTTCCCATTGGATTAACACTGAGTTTAGAGACCCGTGATAAAGCGCGCCCATTCCCCTTAAGTGTTATGGATTATTGTATAGCAATGTTAGCATTTGAAAAATTGCTCATACGAAAATTGTACCTCTTAGCTATTTTATTTTTATTGAACTCAGGGAAACAAAGTTAAATTTCTGCTCTGAATCCAAATGTTTATATATTAAACAATAACATTCTAATTGTATGATGTTTAAAATTCTTATCTATAATATTTGTTCAAAAAACAAAATGTGTAGTTTAAAAACGTCTGCAATGGAAATATTGTACCATAATTAAATCAAATTAAAAGTAATAACTTTGAAAAATAAAATAAAAAAAAAGTTAAAGTCATGTTAGAACAAATAGCATTTAAATTTATCTAACTAAGTAGTATCTAATAAGTACCTACTATGTAGCAATAAAATAATCCTCTTAAGAATACTTTAAATAAGAACATTTTTTGTAGATTAAGCATTCATTTGAAAAGAAGAGATAATATAGTTAGTTAATTGCTAGTTTAGTTGCAAGTTGATTAAGTAAAGCGTTACTATTGTTTAATTCAATTATGTTCCCTTTCATGAGAAGTATAGGATTCTGCATACGAAATGTTGATATTCATTCATTTTCATTTAAAGGCAGATCGGTACCTTGTATATGGCTAATGTTAAATTGACCTTTTTCATGCTCCTTTGAAATTAACATAAAAAACAACACATCAAAATTAAGTGAATTTTTTGCACTTTGAATTAACAATACGCTGAAATGAGTTTTTATTAATATATAAAGTAGTTTTTTAAATATTTTTTAAGGTAATGTGTTAATTTTTTTTAATAAAAAAAAGCATTTTTAATCACAAAATTACCCATACTTTTCTTCAAATTTTGATAAATGCTCATTTCAGTAAGCAAAACACCATTAAACAGTTTTCCTGTAAAAATTATAGGTCTATACATGAAATAGTTTTTAAGAAAAAGTTACATATAACTACGAAAAACATCAATCTGAGAAAAATGTGATTTAAAGTTGAAAACTTACTTATGAAAATATTGCTGATCCATATTTGCATTAAAATTTAACTAGGTTAAAGTAGTCTTAATGATAAACAAAGGACATCGTTGGAAAGTTCTTGAAACGTACTTTACGCAAATACTAAAATAAAAAAAATCGAGTTTTTGAAAATAGCATGGTACTGATCTGCCTTAAAGCCAACGGTTAGTAAACATATATATAATTTTAAAAATGCACTTTTATGTAAATACAGGGTGGTTATAAAATAACGCTCGCTATTCGGAGCGGTCTGTAGCTTGAATGAATAATCCAAATGCAACAAAAATTGATACACTTACTAATCAAGAAGGGGGAAAAAGAATGGAATCATAAAAATTTTAGAATCATAAAAAAGAATCATCATAAAAAACAAACTCGTCTCTTTACCAGGGTTCTAATACGAAGCGTAGTCAATTATGGCCAATTTCGGTCAACAAACACAGCTAATTACGCCTCGTAATTTAGAACACTGGTCAAGAGACGAGTTTCTTTTTTTCGAAAAAGAATGGAATCATAGAACAGAGACTTGTCTCTTGGCCAGGGTTCTAAATACGAGGCGTACCCAATTATGGCCAATTACGGCCAACGCATCCAATTGCGCCTCGTAATTTAGAACCATGGTCAAAAGACGAGTATATTTTTTTTATGATTCCATTCTTTCCCCCCCCCCCCTTCTTGATTAGTAATTGTCTCAATTTTTGTTGCATTTGTATGATTCATTGAAGTTACAGACCACTCCGAATAGGGAACGTTATTTTATAACCACCCTGTACACTAGTTTGTGTTTTTTTACATCAAGATCTAGAAACGCTAGGGGAAAGCAAATTTTACTTACTAAGCTTAGTATATCAAAATATAATTAATAAATAATTCCACCACCAATTTGTTTAAAACGTTAAAATAAATTTTAGTGCTTGCTAAAAACGTCCATCAATTTTTTAAGTAATGTTATGAAATGTTATATTCAAAATAACATTAGACTAACTCACTGTTATTTTACTATAACTTAACTGTTAACTTTTCTAAATGGCAAAAAAAGACTGCTAATTATTGTTTCAAATAAAGTTTGGGAGACAACGTATTTTCAAATAAAGTTTGGGAGAAAACTTTAAGACATTTTTTATGTTTAAATTGTTATTTTATCGCAAAACAAATTTTGTTTTCTTGTCGAAAACACGTCGATTGTTGACTTTACTAACAAACTGTCTTATTATTACGAATTGTTATAAATTTTCCATGTAATCTAAAAATGTCACAATTTTATGAACAATAAATTTCCACGGATTTTTTGGGGATAGTAAATTTGTTCCCTAACAATGACAACAACATAATAAAGCAGAAATCAATTTGATAAATTTTCGAAGCTGTGTCACCAGGAAATGACATTTGTACGACTTACGATCAAAAAAGATATATTTTATTAGATTTTCTTTTTGTTTCGCAATTGAAAAGTAGAAATTGTTACAAATGCTTTTAAATTCCCTCTACCAACGTCCAATTAGTTTATAAATTAAAAGAATTCTTGAAACGTGCGTGAAAGTCCGATTTTGCTCATTTGCAAAAATGCACAATAACATTTCTAAGAATTATGATAAAAAAATTATTATTAATTATTGGAAAATAAAGTGGATTTAATGTGATAAAAGAACTTGCGAAATACAGGTTTTTAACTCTTAAATTGGTGTATTTGATTAGGTTGGATGGTAAATTCGACGTGTTTTGGTCAGTTCAGAAATTTTTGAATTAAGAAGTTATTTACAATTTTTTGGAGCGATGGTGCAAAAAGTTTTGAGAGTAGAATTTTTCTGAGAGTAGCCTTTTTGTCAATCTTTAGGTTCTTTAAAAAATCATACCCAATTAAATATATTATGCTTAAGTTTGCTCAAATCTCAATTAATTGAAAAAAAAGTTATTCAACAAATATATACATTCTAAAATTACATTGTGCTTCAGTTGTTAAACAAACTGATATTGTTAGAGCGAGCCAAGATAACACCGAATCCCTGAGAGAAAGAGCAATCAATCATATATTTAGGGTGCCAAAACCTTTTTAGTTGAAGTTTTATCTTGCATTTTTTATCAACCAAAATAGAGCACCTTATTTGCAGGGGTGAAAAAAGTCGACCCATTAGTGTCTAAAACGAGTTTATGATAGTATTTTTTTATATTTTAAAACAAAAAGGTGGGTGGACAAGTGGAAAATGGATCGACATCAATTAAAGTGAACTAACTCACTCAAACGTTTGCACCAAATGTGGTAGAATATGCGAAAAAGTAATTTTTATTTCAAATGGTTGTAGAACTTGTTTTGCATTCTTGCAAGATTGATGTAAGCATTATTATAAAAATGATGCTTATATTTTGATGAAAATAATGCTTTCTTTCATCAAATATGCAAAAAAATTATTTTGAGTTAATAACTACAATTTCAATTCGACAACTTGTTTTTTTTTATCATTTCAAAGAATTTTCTGAAATTATAAATAAAAAATGCCCTTTACATTCACAGTGATGAAAACTTTTTCGTGTACATCCTCAATTCCTATAAATTATCAATTTCAAATATTCACCAGTAAAATTATATTTCGAACAATACAGCTTAATTAAAAATATTGGAATATTTGTTTTGAAAGCATATTTTTTACCATATCTTCATTTAATTTTTACTGCAAAAATGAAGTATTATTTTTTTGTTTATTCTACTGAGGCTCATTTTATTATTCTAGAACTTGTTTTGAACAAATGCAATTTATGTAAAATACTGATAACAAAAGGAGAGATATGGGGAATATATAACTTAATTGAAATACATTTTAAAACAGTTAACTGCAATAATGTTTTAAAAAAAACTGTTGATTTTAATATAATTACAAAAACTTCAAAACATGTATTTCAACAAACTGAAATAAAATTTTGTTTTTATATTGATTAAAGGGGACACACGATCTTTCTTTTTGCAAAAAAGAATTTAAAGAAATATGCTTGAAATTCATTCAACTGGAAGAACTAAAACAAAAAATATCCAATTTTTATTCATTCAAAATTACCAGAAACCAAGTTTAGTTTATGAGATTAATTTTATCTTGAAATATTAAAGTATAAATATCCAAAGCAAACTTTTTTAAACCTATTTAACATTGAGTACAGTCCCTTCGTAAGACCCTAAATTCGACATTTTTATTGATTATACTATATGGAATTAAATGTATAAGATGAAGTATTTAAGTCACTAAAACCGCTTGATCGTTTTTAGAACGTTTTAGATTTTTCTTTTAAATCGATTCTTTAGATAAGTGATTGCTTAGATCACATGTATAATAACCTTAAATTTGGTGACTATAAAAGATAACAAAATTAATGATTATTTTTTTGGAAGTTGATTATGAAATCCACATAGTGTTTTTATAACAGTGAAACCATTTAGGTTCTTTAACTATTACATATTTAAAAATCATCGGAAGTAAAATTGTAATTGCTTATTAAATTTTATTTTGCAAACAATACAATAATAAAGTTAACGACGAAAATCTATAATGATTTTTTATTGTATTAAATACGAATATCACATTGAAGCTATAGTTTGCAGTAACGTTCATAAAATGTAAAAAAAAGTCTTAATTCTACCTAGTTAAACCTTTCAGTCCCAGTGATTCTATTTGGCATCATGCTTCTGATCATCATTTTAAAGAATAATGGGGCTGACATATATTGGGATTAATAAAAAAATTCTAATAGAAAAAAGTTTGAAAAATTTAATGATGTGCTTTTTGATATCATAAATGGCTATAGACGATCAGAAAAAAAAAACTTCTAAAAGAATGATGATAAGTTGTCATTGGGACTGAAAGGGTTAAGTAAAACAAATAAAGAAAAAAATTGTAAACATGCAGTAGCAGTCCTCAAACTAAAACTATGCTTTTACCATTACAAATATTTATAAATTAATCAATAAAATAATATTCCTCAACCTTTCAAAACAACTTTTACGCAAGCGTTGCGTTAAGAAAAGAGCATTCCTTTTCATATAACCCTTAATCATAAAACTTCTGATTTATTTACCACGTTATGCAATTAACGCCCTTTTGCATTGATTTACTCACCATAACAAATCTTCATCTCAGCAGAAAAATGTCCAACTTCTTATCTTACAACACTAACCATTATACCTTTTTCTAATGGAGTACACCAATATTCTTATTTTTCTATCCGAAACAGTCTCGATGGCTGAAGAAAACGTCTTTTCGTGCCAAGTAATTTCGACCCTGTCGCTTATTTCAATAGAATAAGGCACTAAATAGCGATAAACAGATTTCCAAGAAGATTTCGCCAGGTGTTTAGGAAGAAGATTTTTTTTTTCGTTTTCGCACCTCTAGCTGAAAGGTGTTATTCGATCATCAAATATTTTGATAAAGTTAGTGTCGTTAGTGATTAGCAATGTTTACGTGAAGTAGCTGAAGTTCTCGAACGTAATTGTCGGTAATCTATTTATATGCGTTAATATAAAACAGCTAATTTGATAAGTTATTTCGTATAATGAGGTTGATTTTCATCCAATATAAGGATCGATTCTTATCACGCATCGTAGTGCTGCACTTCATATAGTATACAAAGTGAACTTAAGCACTTGGATACATGGATGTGATTAAAATAATTGTTTATCAAACACTTCAAGGTAAAGGAATAAAATGAGACAAATGTTGATTCCAGGTGAAACAAATTAAATTTAACGTTGAACTAACCTATAATAGAATACTTTCTGTTACTCCCCTTACCAAATTTAAAGTCCTTAGCTCTTTTAGTTCGAGCTGTAGAGTGTCTTCAAACAAATGTAATAATGACCGAAAACCACTTTTTCTGAGGTAGCCCTCTCCGAAACGAGTAGGAAACAAAATTTCTCCATTGTTGATTTTTGATCCCATCGCAATACATTTGTTACCTTATATTTCATATAAGGTGTAAAAGTAGATTTTTTTTAATTGCAAGAGCACTTGATTATACATCGTTGGCCCCCATGCCGAAGCAGGGGCTGGGAAGCCCAGTCGGTTAGGCACTCGCCTAGCATGCGAAAGGTCACAGGTTCGGGTCTGGGCATCGACGAAATAACTGCTGGTATATAAACGGCCCGTGAAGCCAAAAAAGTCCAACGAAAAATACCCCGTGTAGGGGAGTGCACTTTAAATATCCTTCAAAGTCATAACGCTCCGTACGATGTCGCCCTTAATGGTTGCGTTGTGTGCCTACTCATGTGTCGGCTCGTCATTTGATTGTGGTTCTAAAATGTGACGCCCGTCGCCAATAGCCCTCGTGTAGCTCTAGTGCGACGATAATTCAAGCCTAACCTTACCCATGTCGAAGCATGAGATTGTAGAAAAAACATAAAGTGAAAATTGAACAGTGAAAAAATTTATGGAAACATACAAAACTAATGCATCTAAATGCAAAACTGAATGCAAACATAAGAGAAAATCAGTCTTAGTTGCCAATATCGATTGTACAATTTTTTTTCTTTGATTCAAGAACAATTCAGTGGATGATCTTTGTCAATTGCACTGTTATGATAGCACAAAGGACTGTTATACAGACCGATGTTGAACAGATGTTTAGCAGCGCATTCATGTACAGTCTCTAAGCGAGAGGCCGCTACTGCAATACATTTTGGAGAGTCTGGGATTTTATGGATTGTGTCCTTACATTTCTTGTTCTTGATTTCTTCTAATAATTTTATTTTCAAAGTTTTTCTTCACCGCACTTTTTATAATTTTTTAGTTGATGAAAATGGAACTTCGCTATTAATATTTAACTGTAAAATATGTTTCACTTTTTTTGTCAATGCATGAAAGTAGGTATTGATTGTGAATAATACATTTATTAATATATCAGTACTGTGTAAATGAAAGGGCTTTAGAGATTTTAGAGATTTTTCTCAAAGCTAGATAAACCTCTTTTATCGGCTATTCCTATGTTTTTTATTCTATAATAAGCATTGAAATGTATATGAAAAAGCATTACTTAAAAAATGAAAGGAATACTATTCTAGAACATTATATATTACAATATCTAAATAAACAAAAATCTCTTGGCATAAAAATATGCACATCAATAAAATACATAATTGGTTGGGCCGTGGGTAGGCCAGTGGTTAGCGTCTCGATCCCGGAATAGGTTTCGCGATCAAGTCCCAGTGTAGACTGAACCTAACAACAGCACCATGGACCAACACGGAGATTATAAAAGGCGGCATGTGGGGCTAAATGGCCGAGTGGTTTTTATCGCAGGCCATAACGCCAGCAGTCCACACGCTGTAAAGGGTGCGGGTTTGATTCCCGCCTTTGCCCTGAGCTTACTTCCTTTCTCAGTATCAAAATTATAAATTAGCTAGCACTTTTGCCACTCTATTCGGGGTCCTTAGTGAGCCATGGCTGCCGATGGCAGCTCAGTACGAGTCATTCCTCTACCCTGCCATAGAACTCTTTGAACACACCGAGTATATGCGGAAAACGTGCTCGTAAAATGTGTGGGTCCGAAAGTCCTGTATGCGGTCATTGTGCAGTTTCCCACTGGTGTAGGTCCCTGGAGACTATTTCCCTCCTCTTTAGGGACATGTCTAAATTGTGGAGGTGGCGATAGATGACAGCATCTGTCATTTATGTGGTTGTTGTGTAGGCCTTACTTGACGAAGGTTTATAAGCGGGTCTCTAACCAAGCACACAAGCCAGAAAACGGTTAGAATAAGTTGTCTCACTCGTAATAAATATTAAACGTAATTAAAAATATTTAATTATTGACAGTACATTGTTGCTAACTTAATTTCCGTAAGACAAAAGATACCTTACAAAAAGACTTGAGACATTCGAATTTCATCTAACAAAGTCGAAACAACGTCGAAACTAGAATACTTTCTCTTATCTAGTTTTCTATTATACAGATTTCTATAGATAAACATGGAAAATATTTTCACATAAAACTAAGCTGTCATAACAATAACAAGATTAAAAATAGGACGTCTCACTCGCAATAAATATAATAACTTAAACAAAAAAATAATTGATCGTGAATACTACAGATTTAATAAATGAATTACCGTAAGCCAAAAGATACCATTCAAATAGACTTTAGATGTTGTTCTAAGTTTCATCTAGTCAAAACAATGTAAAAACTCCCAGTCCTTTTCCATGCCCAGTTTTCGATAACGGAAAGTTATGAATATGCATCACTCACAAAATATAAAAATAAGATGAAAACAACCCGAGGAAAGACTTACAGGGAGCATCGGGAGCAAAACTGGAGATAAAAGACTTTGCCCATCACCGAGATGAAAATCGAAATGGATGTATCAAAGGGGCTTCTTTCTCGAAAACTTCTTTGCTCTTCCAAAGGAACGAAAAAGAGAGAGCGATGGGGTGACATAATTGTTAATGATTATTTTATCTAGTTGTGTATAACTTGTTGTTAACTTAATATATATTTTAGGTTTTTTTCATTAAATAAGGTTGCAATGGAGGTAAGGAAATCATACTGATGATGGTAAAGGAAAGTTTGGACTTTGTTAAGTTGTTTATTTGATGTCTGCTAAAAATGGTTTTCATAACATGTTTCAGCACTCCAATATAAATATAATATTAGCCAGAAACGGTGATTTATATCCAATTCGATACTTTTTTTTGACAAATTGGTTGTTTTTACTAACGTATTTTCTTTTTGTTTTAATTCGAAAAAAAAACTTAATTCAAGAAATTCAAAAATATGTAAAATATACTATTTTCTTATACTTAAATTACTCACTAAAATCATCAATATGAAGATGTATATTTTTACAGTAACTTGCCAAAATTTTGTTGTTAGTTACAGTTTTTCAAAATCATCACTTGGCGGAGCCTTTGATATCTGCTCAAAGAAAAAGAATTGAATTACTTTTTTTCTCGTAAAAATGTATTTCTCCACAATTTTATTACATGGCTGTGCATCGAACAAAGATTTTATACTTTTTATGTTAATATTTCACTGCTCTAAAATAGGACATTCTTAAGTTTTGTTGATAGGAAAGTTTTCCATATTTAATTTTGTTTGAGGGCCAGAAGTATTTGTAAGAATGATATCTCAGGTGGTATGACCTTTTGCTGTAGAAATCCTACATATAGAGCTAGGGTTCATATGTACACTAAAATAAGTATGATAATTTCACAGAAAAGAAAAAGAAGAATCATAAAATTATTATTAGTTCCTTTTAGCAGTTTTTTTCTGTAAAAATATGCATTTTAATGTTAAAAAAAACAGTTATGTTTTTAATCGCGTTGTACAAATGTACATTACACAAGATGCGTTGTACGTAAACATTAACTTTCCCATCATTCATTTACGTAGCGTCTTTTTAATTTTGAAGCAATTAAAACATTTTTTCTTAAATTTTTTAGTTCAGACTTTAATAGTTAATTTGTGTTACTTTCTTTACTAAACTAATAAATTATAAATATTTTTAATGGCAATATATACACGAGCATATTTTTGTTTCCCCTTCCCCCCCCCCCCCCCCAAAAAAAAAAGCATTCTCACCAAATATTCCAAATGGTTAGTTAGGTTAGGTTTGAATTAACGTCGCACTAGAGCAACACGAGGGCTATTGGCGACGGGCGTAGTATTTTAGAACCACAGTCAGGTGACGAGCCACACCTGAAGAGGCACCCAACGCAACCGTTAAGGGCGACATCGTACGCAGCGTTAGGACTTTGAAGGATATTTAACGTGCACTCCCTTACACGGGGTATTATTCGTCGGACATTTTTGGCTGCACGGGCCGTTTATAGGTCGGCAGCTATTTTGGCGATGCCCGGACCCGAACCTGGGACCTTCCGCATGCTAAGCGAGTGCTTAACCGACTGGCCGACTGGGCTTCCCAGCCCCCCTCCAAAAGGTATGTTGTCATAACAAATATTAGGTGTCAGCTCTTCATTTGACTGGGGTTCCAAAATACGACGCCCGTCGCCAATAGCCCTTGTGTAGCTCTATTGCGACGATAATTCAAGCCTAACCTAATTATAACAAATATTAGTATCTTTTCTCATCTATATAAACATTTTTCTGAAATTCCTAAAAATCTTTCCTCTTGTAACAGTTAGCAACAGAAATAAGAAACCTCTCGCTGTTTGTGATTGGACCTTTTTAAAATGCGTTCTAAGGCTTCGGAGAACGATAAACGAATAAATGACAGAAATTCTATTTGTCGCATGAAATTCATATATTTATTAAAGTTCAAACTTGTTAAAAAAGAAAATAAAATTTCTTTAGGCTGGTATAAAGTATTTCAAAACTTTGATTCAGACTCGTTTTCTATATGTAATTAAATAAATATTTTGCTTTTAGAAGAACAAACGGCAATAATTTTGTTTGTGGAGCAAAATTCGAGTTTTATTGCAACACGAAAACTATTTTAGGACATAAAAGTTCTGTGGTTATAAGCTTAAGGTATTTAAAGAAGTGATTAAAAATAGTTTAAAATGTTCATACATTTCTCGTTAATTAAATAAAACTATTTCGAGTTGAATAAATTACAAAAAAATGTTTGTCAGACTTTCTCTGCAGTTAATGTAATTTAATTCACTAGAAATAAAAGCTACTTAATATTAGCATATTTTTTTACCATATCTTCATTAAATTTAAACTGTAAAAATGAAGTATTTCTTTTAGTTTATTCTACCGAGGCTCATCAGACGGAACGGTCGTTCCGCCCGCCAATCTCAAAATGACGCCAAGGGCAAACGGCAGTTATGTATATATACAGAAAACATTTCGTTATGTTAAGAGCGAAATTGATTTTATTTTCTACCAGGCAAACTAAACTTCGTAGAACAATAAAAAAAATACAGTGAAGAGGTTTTGTAGATTACTTTCAATAAAAAAAAAATGGTTATTCTAGAGTCAAATACAGCGGAGAAAAAAAATATGGAAATTTTCGAAAATGAAATTTTTCGAGCAGTTTTAGTCAAATTTTGACCTAATTTTTGAAGTGACCTACAGCCATTACTAGACCAGTAATCTGGAAGCGGGTTTTACTAAAAGATTCACAATGCTCCAATTAAGCCCCTTTCATAGGTTTGAAGTTTCAAAAAGATCTCGTTCTATTTTTAATTAATTTAAATCTATATTACCTTTGGCGGTATGAATGTGCGATAAACAAGCCATCCTAGCGGCCAGGTACCTCCAAAAACGAGCCAAGGTTTACTGTATTTTACTGTATTTAGAGCCGCATAGCAGCGCTGTTAGCTATTAAGTTATTATTACAACTTCTAAATATATATTTAATCTAATATCTGATAGACAGATTGAAAAAAAATCTAATTAGTAAACGTAAACTCTTCATTTCAACTTTTTGGCGTTTTTATTTAAAAAAGTTATGAATAACTCGAGTGGATGGATCAATCCAGAAATGTAAACAAAACAGTTATATTTGCCAATTTGGTTGCCATATTCAGTTACCAATACCATTAAAAATAGTTTTGTTGGTTTTTTCTTCATAAAAAGTAAGAAATATATTTTATCCCTAAAAATTATTGAGGAGTAATTAATTATGTCGAAGTAATCTTTGCTTATTTTTTTATGAAAAGAAATTATATTTTTTTATAAAATTTATTGAGGAATATTTTATTATGCCAAAGTAATATTTTATAATTAAAGTTACATTTTTTAACATGAGCTGTTACTAAATGTTTGTATTATATAATACATAACCGTAATCTAAGAATTGTATTTGGTTATTGTTTTTTCTTGAATAGGATGGATATTTTTTTAGTTTTATAAAAGAAAATTGAAATTAAATATGCCTACAAAAGTGAAAAAAAAACTAGGCATAAAAGACGGATGTGGTACATTAAAAATAACAGCTGCGATGTAATCTCGAAATGTGTCGAAAACAATATATAGGAAATAAAACGTCATCTAGAAACTATTCCTGAAAATAACAAACGGGAACGTTACGATAATGAAGATTCGGATATTAAAACTGTTCTTTTTAAAAAAAAATTACAGATGTGACAGGGGAGATTTCTTCCCTTAAGCTGTTTCTACTAAACGATTAAGAATGTCCCAATTCAGGCCCTTTCATAGGTTCGAAGTTTCAAAAACTTTTTTCTTCTATTTTTAATTAATTAAAATCGATATTATCTTTGGCGGTACGGTTGCGCGATAAACTAGCCATCTTCGCGGCCATTTTATCTCCCGAGACGGTGCCAACCGAGGTTTGCTATATTTTCATCAAAGAGTTCAAAAACACAACGAACAAGCCGATATTACAGTTTCTAAAATAAATGATTAATCAAATATATGAATCAGCAGACTGAAAAAACTTTGGAATTCTAATTAATAAACGGAACGCTTCATTAAAAAGTTTTGGCGTTTATTTTAAAAAAATATCAACAGCGATAATGGAATGGTTGATCCTGATCTATAAATGTAAACAGTCATATTTGGTTGTCAGATTCAGTTCATATTAGCATTCAAACTTTTTAAACAATTTGCTTTTTCTATGAAGAGTAAGAAATAATATTTCTTTGGTTCTCAGAAGTTATATAACTCTCTATAAACATTGAAATCATTTCGTCAATTTTGTAGTCGTATTGTGTCTGCATCTTTTATTATTTAAAAAAAACTGATATCCCCCCAAAAAACTTCGTAAAAGTAAACAAACGCCAATCTAAAAAAAAAAAAAAACTATTTTATCAAAAAGCAAGTTAATTTGAAAGTTGTGGCTAAAAAAGCCGTGATATAAAATGAATGCCAATCTCTTGTGTAAAACTTCCTGGTCATAATAAGTAGTATAATTTAAGTTTTGCTGCCATAAAAATATTGCACTGTTTGAGGTTGGTGCACAACTTAATCCCCCTAAAAATTTAAATCACGCAAATGAACTTGAATTACTAAATCAGAATAACGAAGGATACTTAAAAAAAAAAACTTTAACAAATGTATGATCTCAATATATTTATATAAAGGTATAGAGGGCGGTTAAGATGGGTCACCAACCTCAAACAGTGCAATATTTTTATGGCAGCAAAACTTAAATTATACTACTTATTATGACCAGGAAGTTTTACACAAGAGATTGGCATTCATTTTATATCACGGCTTTTTTAGCCACAACTTTCAAATTAACTTGCTTTTTGATAACATAGTTTTTTTTTTAGATTGGCGTTTGTTTACTTTTACGAAGTTTTTTGGGGGGATTTTATTATTCTAGAGCTTGTTTTGAACAAAAGAAATTCATGTAAAATACTGATAACAAAGGGAGAGATATAGTGAATATATAAATATATAACTTGATCAACAATACATTTTAAAACTGTTAACTACAATATTTTTTTATTAACACTTTTATTTTTGTTAATATATTTGTATAAACTTTAAAACATCTATTTCAAGAAATTGAAATTAAATTTTGTTTTTCTATTGATTTAAGGGGACACACGATCTTTTTTTTTTTGTAAAAAAATTAAAACACATATACTTGAAAATCATTCAACTGAAGAACTAAAACAAAAAAATCAAATTTTTTTAACCCTTTCAGTCCCAGTGATGCCAATTGGCATCATCACTTTCAATATTTTTTTCTAAATATTTATGCCCCGTTATGACATCCAAACACACATTATTCGATTCTTCACACTCTGTTCTATTCGACAATATTCTACATTAATCTCAATAGAAATCAGAACTACAATTTTTTTTATTCAGAAAATAGCTAACAAGCGTTTCACCTGATTTTTGAAAAGTTCACTTCAGTTCCTCATATTTAAAACACAGTTTAAACTACTTCGGTTAAAATAATTATTAATTTTTTTTTTTGATAATATGGTCAGATACCTTAAAATATATAACTCGAAGGGGTTTTAGGTAATATATATTTTTTTATTTTGTTGTTTTCCACAGTTAAAATATTTTGGCATTATTTCAAAAACCATATAAAAAATTAAAATATTTTTTTTTTCTTTTGGAAATCTTATATTTGACCTAAAATAAGCTTATTTTGTGAATATCAGATGTTTCTGTAGTGTAGTAAAATTTTGGCACTGAAAGTGTTAAAATTAAAACCACCATAAACCAAGTTTAGTTTATGATATTAATTTTATCTTGAAATATTAATGTAAAAATATCGAAAACAAACTTCCTTAAACCTTTTAACCCTATCTAAATTCCTTTTATAAGACATTTAAGGCGACATTTTTATTTATTATAATCAACGAAATTAAATGTGTGTAAGATTTATTATTTATTATTTTTTTATTATTTATTATTTAAGCCGCTAAAACCACTTCATCGCTTTAAGGGCTTTATAAATTTAACACAAGAATTATTTTAATAAATGTTAAAAACACTTATATATAATAACCTTTAATTTTTTTGGTGACTAAATGCTAACGAAAATTAAAGATTAGCTTTTTGGAGGTTAAGTATGAATTCCACGTAAAGCTTTCATAACAGTGAAACTATTTAAGTCCCTTGACTTTTATATAGTCATAAATGTTAGCAAAACACATCTTAAGTAAAATAGCCTTTGTTTAGCAATTTCTTGTACAAATAAAATGCATAAATTTATGGACCAAAAAATGAATTCTAGATTT
The DNA here is from genome assembly GCA_023701765.1 of Hylyphantes graminicola. Classification (NCBI taxonomy): domain Eukaryota; kingdom Metazoa; phylum Arthropoda; class Arachnida; order Araneae; family Linyphiidae; genus Hylyphantes; species Hylyphantes graminicola. Next base: position 58,175,006 of record CM043118.1, on the reverse strand, counting down.
TTTTGTTAAGTTTCATATGCTGTTTCTTTTTAGCTTGTGTAACCCATTTACGATAGTTGGCAAGAAAATTTGCTAAGCGAAAATTACTTGTCTGCCAAGATACCTTTTAATCAAGATACCAATATGTTTCGGGTAAGCATTTATATTGATAAAACTCGTTGCTTGCAAACGAAAAATATTTTACTTATCCCCTGACGGAAAGAAAATAGTTAATAATAGTCAAAAGAAATAAACTGATATTGGTAAAAATTGTCTAAAATATATGTTTAGCAAAGAAAAACATTAAAACTCCCATTAGTTGTGATACAACCTAAAGCTATGCTTTTACTATTACAAAGATTACTCAATCAATAAAAAATATTAATCAACCATTCAATACAACTTTTACGCAAACGCTGCATTAAGAAAAGAGCATTCCTTTTCAAATAGTCCTTAATCATAAATTTCTGATTTATTTACCACATTATGCAATTAACGCCAATTTTGCATTGATTTACTCATCATAATAAATCCTCGTCTTAGCAGAAAAATGTCTAACTTCTTTTCTTACAGCACTAACAATTCGACCTTTTTCTAATGGAGTATACCAATGTTCTTATTTTTCCATCAGAAACAGTCTCGATGGCGTAAGAAAACGTCTTTTCGCGCCAAGTAATTTCGACCCTGTCGCTTATTTCAATAGAACAAGGCACTAATAGCGATAAACAGATTTCCTGAAAGATTTCGCCAGGTGTTTAGGAAGGTTTTTTTTTTTTTTTCGTTTTCGTTTGCGCACCTCTAGTTGAAAGGTGTTATTCGGTCATCAAATATTTTCATAAAGTTAGTGTCGTTAGTGATTAGCAATGTTTACGTGAAGTAGCTGAAGTTCCCGACGTAATTGTCGGTAATCTATTTATATGCGTTAATATAAAACTGCTAATTTGATTCGTAAGTTATTTCGTATTATAAGGTTGATTTTCATCCAATATAAGGATCGATTCTTATCACGCATCGTAGTGCTGTACTTCACATTGTTTACAAATTGAACATAAGCCTTTGGATACATGGATGTGCTTAAGAGAATTGTTTATTATACACTTCAAGGGTAAAGGAATAAACTGGGACAAATGTCGATTTCAGACAAAACAATTAAATTTTAAACAAGATGATAACTATGATAGAATACTTTCTGTTACTACCCTTACCAAATTTGAAGTCCTTAGCTTGTTTCGTTCGTGCTGTAGAGTGTTTTCAAACAAATGTACACTCTTAAAACGAACGAGCGGTTTTAACTCAGTCTGAGTAATTTTCACTCCTCCAGTCTGGAAAATGCACTTCTTCTCTTGGAGTGGATCTTTTGTGTGTTAAACCTCCGACAGGATCACTCCAAACAAGTGATTTTAACTCAGTCTGATTTAATATTCACTCCTTTCCTGGGTCGAAAATACACTTCTCCTACTGGTGTGGATTTCACTCGTTTGTTTTAAGAGTGTACCAGTGATCGAAAACCACTTTTTCTGAAGTGACACTCTCCGAAACGCGTTGGAAAGAAAATTTCTCCATTTTGGATTTTTGACCACATCGCAATACATTTGTTTCCTTATATTTCATATAAGGTGTAAAAGTTGATTTTTTTATTGCAAGAGCACTTGATTATACATCATTGGCCCACTTGCCGAAGCATTGGCTGGGGAGCCCAGTCGGTTAGGCACTCGCCTAGCACGCGAAAGGTCCCAGGTACGGGTCCGGGCATCGCCAAAATAACTGCCGACATATAAACGGCCCGTGCAGCCAAAAATGTCCAACGAATAATTCCCCGTGTAAGGGAGTGCACGTTAAATATCCTTCAAAGTAATAACGCTGCGTACGATGTCGCCCTTAACGGTTGCGTTGTGTGCCTACTCAGGTGTTGGCTCGTCACTTGACTGTGGTTCTAAAATGCGACGCCCGTCGCCAATAGCCTTCATGTAGCTGTAGTGCGAGGATAATTCAATCCTAACCTAACCTATGCCGAAACATGAGATTGTAACACAAATATATACTGAAAATTGAATAATGAAAAAACTGAATGCCAACATACAAAGCTAATCCAACAAAATACAAAACAAATAAGAAACTGAATGCAAACATACAAAGCAAATAAGAAACTGAATGCAAACATTCAAAATAAATGCAACTAAATGCAAACATACAAAACAAATTCAACTAAATGCGATTATTCATTTTAAATGCACTTAATGCAAACATAACAGAAAATCAGTCTTAAGATGCCAATTGCATCCTCTCCCTTGCCTGCCAATATCGATTGTACAAGTTTTTTTCCTGCAATCAAGAACAATTCAGTAGATAATCTTTGTCAATTGCACCTTTCTGATTGCACAAAGTACACAAAGGACTGTTATACAAACCGATGTTGAACAGATGTGTAGCAGGGCATTCATATACAGTCTCTAAGCGAAAGGCCGCTACTGCCATTCATCTTTTAGAGTCTGGAATTTTATGGATTCTGTCCTTCCATTTCTTGTTCTTGATTTCTTCTAATAATTTCTTTGTAAAGTTTTTCTTCACCGCCATTTTTATAATTTTTAGTTGATGAAAATGGCACTTCGCTATTAATATTTGACTGTAAAATACATTTCACTTTTTTTGATCAATGCTTAAAAGTAGAAATTGATTGTGAATAATACATTTGCTAATTTATTAGTATTGTAAATCAAAGTGTTTTAGAGATTTTTCTCAAAGCAAGATCAACCTCTATTATCGGCTATTCCCATGTTTTTAATTCTGTAATAAAAGGAATGAATAAGCATTAATAAAAAAAATGGAAGGAATACTATGCTAGAACATTATATATTACATTATCTAAATAAACAAAAACCTCTTGGCATAAAAATATGCACACCAATAAAACACCAAAACGGTTGGGCAGTGGGTAGCCCAGTGGTTAGCGTCTCGGACTCGAAATAGGTCCCGCGATCGTGTCCCGGTCGAGACTGAACCTGGCAACAGCACCATGGACCAACACGGAAACAATATAAGGCGACATGTGGGACCCGATTGCCGAGGGGTTTGGATCGCAGGCCATAACGCTAGCAGTCAGCGCGCTGTAACGGGTGCGGGCTCGATTTTAGCCTTTGCCCTGGGTGAACTTATTTTCTCCGTATAAAAATTATAAATTAACTAGCACTTTTGCCATTCTATTTGGGCTCCGTAGTAAGCAATGGCTGCCAAAGACAGCTCAGTACGAGTCGTTCCTCTACCCTACCATAGAACTCTTTGGACCCACCGAGTATGTGCGGAGAACGTTCTCGTAAAATGTGTGGGTCTGAAAGTTCTGTATGTGGTCATGGCACAGTTTCCCACTGGTGCAGGTCCCTGGAGACTATTTCCCTTCAATTCAGGGACATGTGTAAATTGCGGAGGTGGCGATAGATGACAGCATCTGTCACTTATGTGTCTGTATTATTTGACGAAGGTTTATAAGCGGGTCTCTAACCAAGCACATAAGCCTGAAAATATTTGTCTACCAACCCAACCACCAAAAATGTTAGAATAAGCCGTCTTACTCGTAATAAATATTAAACGAAATTAAAAATATTTACTTATGGACAGAATATTGTTGTTATCTTAATTACCGTAAGACAAAAGATACAAAACGAAAAGACTTGAGACATTCAAATTTCATCTAGTCAAAATAAAGCCGAAACTACCATCCTTTCTCATATACAGTTTTCTATAGATAAACAAACGAAAATATTTTCACATAAAACTACGCTGTCATAACAATAAATAGATTAAAAATAGGACGTCTCACTCGCAATTAATATTATAACTTAACAAAAAAAAATGATTGATCGTGAATACTACAGCGTTAATAAATTAATTACCGTAAGCCAAAAGATACCATTCAAATCGACTTTAGATTTTGTTCTTATAAGTTCCATCTAAACAAAACAACGTAAATACTCAAAGTCCTTTTCCATATCCGATAACGGAAAGTTATGAATATGCATCATTCACAAAAATCAAAAAACGTTGAAAACAACCCGAGGAAAGACTTACAGGGAGCAAAACTGAAGATAAAAGACTTTGCCCATCAACCGAGATGAAAATCGAAATGGAGTATCAAAGGGGTTTCTTTCTCGAAAAACTTCTATGCTCTTCCAGAGGTGAGAGAGAAAGATGGGGTGACATAATTGTTAATGAATTTTTTTTATCTAGTTGTATAGATCTTGTTATTGACTTGATATATATTTTGTTGTTGTTGTTTTCATTAAATAAGGTTGCAATGGAGGTAAACAAGAGAGATGTTGATGATGGTAAAGGTAAGTTTGGACTTTGTTAAGGTTTGGGAAAATGTCTGCTAAAAATGGTTTTCATAACAAGTTTCAGCACTTCAATATAAATATAATATTAGCCAGAAACGGTGATTTATATCCAATTAAATACTTTTTTTTGACAAATTGGTTGTTTTTACTAACGTATTTTTTTTTGTTTTAATTCGAAAAAAAGACTTAATTCAAGAAATTTGAATCGTCATTTTATGAGGATTTGAATGACGTCTAATGTAAAGTAATATTTCGTCATTTTTGAGCATGTGAGTGCAACAATGAGATTCAGTTTCCTCAAAATCAAGGTACAGATTCGTCAAATCACGATCATAAAAGTGAGGATTCGCGGTTACTCAAAAGTCGCGTGATAGTTTTACGAAGCAATCCTCAAAATTAACGAAATGAGGCTTGAGGATTCATGAATCGTCAAAAACGAAGGTGTTATTTCTGAGAGTGTACACGAGCATATTTTTGATTTCCCCCCCCCCCCCCCAAAAAAAAAAAAAAGAATTCTCACCAAATATTTCAAATGATCTGTTGCCATAACAAATATTAGTTTCATTTTGTCTATAAATATTTTTCTGGTATTCCCAAAAATCTTTCCTCTTGTAACAGTTCGCAACAAAAATAAGAAACCTCTCGCGGTTTGTGATTGGACCTTTTAAAAATGCGTCCTAAGGCTTCGGAGAACGATAAACAAATAAATTACAGAAATTCTGCTTGCCAAATGAAATTCAGATATTTATTAAAGTTAAAACTTGTTTAAAAAGAAAATAAAATTTCTTTAGGCGGGTATAAAGTATTTCAAAACTTTGATTCATACTCGTTTTCTATATGTAATTAAATAAATATTTTGCTTTTAGAAGAACAAACGGCAATAATTTTGTTTGTGGAGCAAAATTCGAGTTTTATTAAACATTGAAAACTGTTTTCTGACATAGAAGTTATGTGGTTATAAGCTTAAGGTATTTAGAGAAGTGATAAAAAATAGTTTAAAATTTGTCATACATTTTTCGTTAATTAAATAAAACTATTTCGAGTTGAATAAAGGGCAAAAAATATTTGTCGACGATAATTCCAACTTTCACTGCAGTTAGTGAAATTTAATTCACTAGAAATAAAAGCCACTTAAATCAAAATTAGAGTAATTAAAATTTAGTTTACTTGTAAGCTAAAGTAATTTGGAGGTTTTAAAGAAAGTTGAAAGTTTTGATATTTTTGAGTTAAATATTCATTTAAGAATGAATTATTCAAGATTACGATGACTTGGAAACATTTAAAGTTTATCAAATATGCTGAATGTGCAGTGAAAGTTTTTAATTAAACCAAAACAAAAGTTGATTCTGAAGTATTTTGTTATGATAGTTTTAGAAAATAGCTAAAAAGTGTTTTAATGAAACTTTTTTGATGTTTTAGTTGTACATTTTGTATTATATTTAGTTTGGGTGTGTGAAACATTTTATAAAACATATTAATAACTTTAAAGAAAATTAGATGTTAATAGGAAGTGTATAGAACTTTTTAAAGTATATCTTTAAAGTAAACTTTAATCGTAAAATAAACTTTAATCGTTTTTAAAAAAAATCGTTTACTTTTGCCATGTTGCTTTTTTTTAATAAAACGTTCAGGGTAATCATAAAATTCTTAATTCAAACAAATGAAAAAAAAATAATCCTACACTAAAGAAAGCAATTTTATCTTTTCAAAATTGTTCAAATTTCTTATTTAGAATTTGTTTAGACAGTTAAATAAACTGCTTAAATGAAATAAAAATTCTAATATTTTATTAATATTTTGGTGTTATCAAAAAGGAAAATATATTATCTCTTCAACTGCATTTATATGAAACACTAGCAGTATGGTCCCGCCTTACTGGGAACCCGTTAACTTCGCATTGCTTCCTTTTAGAGGCATGCTTACTTGTGAAAATCAACTCAAAATCAAAACAAAATTAAAATCGTGTTGGCTCATGCGCACTTAAAAAAGCAAACACTAATAGAGAATGAAGCAGCCTTAGGGCAAGCGCATATCTCAACCAAACTCAATCAATCAAACTAATAGAGGATGGCGTCAAGCCCCCGTTTCGGCCCGGTCCATCTATTTTCACGCCCTGTTAAGGTCCCGCAATCCCACGTGGATGACGTTTTTTTTTTAAACTAATTATATTAATTAAAAATCACAATCAAATATGAAAAAAATTAAGCCTCAGGTGCACACGTAGGTACTAAAAGGAATCTATATTAAAAATTTCGAATTTTTTAGAGCAGTCTAAGTAGGCCTTTTGCGATCCACAGACATACCCACAGACAGACTCTTTCTTTTATTATTATAGATAATCTGTTTTAATTTGAAAATGAATTTATTTAACTTTTATCAAGTTATTTTTAACAGTGTATTATTTTATACTGTAACGTAAAGAACAGCTGTTCGTATTTGGAGAATGCATAATAGATGCTTATTTAAATACTCAACATGCTTCAATAATAATAATATACAAAAATGTTTCTTAATAGATCTATGATCAATATCGCTTCTAAAACTTTTATCAAAACTCTTTCGAAAACAAATTAATCTTGAACAGTGTCGGATATTGTCTACCAAAGAATAAACTGATGCGTTCGCATAAAGACGCGTTTAAACTTGGACCAAGGATGGTGAATAAATTTTCCATATTCCGCATTGAATTCCAATATTGGATTTATTTCGTTCCTCCAAAATATCTAAGACTGTGGGGTTGAAAAAAGTGTATCTGTCATTCAGAATTTCTTGTTATTTGTAAAATTTTTGATAAGCTTTAGCGGATCCAATAAAAAATTTGATCGGATCATAATAAATTTGTTTCAAAAAGTTATGCATGTGTTAACTATTAAGTTTTTTGCTAAGTAATAATTTGTAATTCCGTTCGAATATTTTCCCTTCAATTCTTTTTTCAAATGTAACTTAATATGTTTAAGTAATTTGTCATATTACGTAACAATTGAATGGTTGAAACAGTTCTTTTACCTTTTTTTGGTATTTATAATTCTTTGCATAAATCTTTTTATAAATATCATAAAGTTTTAATATGCTTTCTCAGCCTCGTATACATCAGTACAGATTTGAACGAAGGGTGCAGTTGGAAAATTAACATTCTCCAAAAAAAAAAAAAAAAAACCTAAGAAATTTGCGACCATTGGCGACTTTGCTTAACTTAACTCATATTTATAACAAAGTCTTCAATGGATTAAACGTATCCATATATTTTGGTTTTACTTTGAAGAATGCGAGATTTGCTAGTAATACTGCTACACTCTTCAGTTACAAATAATTCCTTGCATGAGAAAACAATATCCACACAAATGAATGAAATAATCAAAATACTTTTTTGAACTGTATAATTTTGCAGTATTGATGGTGGTTTTTTTTTTTTCAAAATACTATGCAAATAAAAAAAAAACGAAGTGTTAGCGAGGGGAAATTAACACAGTACAAACCATTTTTTGAAAAACTTTTTTTTAATAATTTTCAAATAAAAGAAAACTTAGTAAGTAGGTAAAAGTTTAAACTATAACCTTAACTATTAGGAACTAGATACATTTTAATTTGAACTTTATTTCACATACTATCCATTATTGCTCTGTCTAACTGACGCAGCTTGTTTCAGTTTTCTTTATCGCTGAAATAACTTCACTTCCTCTTAGAATATTTTGTGAAATTTATTGCAATAGAAAATACCCTAGATTTTCAATATTCTAACAAACGTTTTTCAAATATATCTTTTAAATAGACCTACGTTAAAAAAAACTATTTGTATCTCTACAAAAAAAAATACTTAAGCTTAAATGGGACTAAAGGGACTAAGCTTAAACGTTTTTCTATAGTTTGAAGATTATGAAATCAAACGTGAGCACTATTCGTAAATGTAAGCCGTAATAATACTGTAAAAGCGATTTTACAGCAACTTTGTCGTTGTTTCTCAGTTTGTACAAGCCGTAACTTACAATAATAAAACAGTACTTTTTGTAATTAAAGTTGTTAAGAATATATATGAATCGCACCAACCGCTTTTCTAATTTATTCCTTTTCATGCAAATAAATTGTAGACTACTACTTCTATCTATTCATTTTAATTTTTATTAAATAATCACTTATAAATATATTTTAAATATTTTATTGAATTTGCTAAAAATATAATTGCAGAATCGGTAAAAATACTGATTTTCTTTAATGCTGCTACTTAATTTTTTTAATTTCTACAACTTTAATCTAATAGTTATTTTACTTAAATGAATTTCTTTTCAAAACACCCTCAAAAACCATAGAAAAATAAAACCTTTGCATATAAAATTTTATTTAGTCAACAAGGTCAAACAACATATTTAAATTTCTCGTATCCATTCTTCGGTTTCCTGCCCAAAGCACTATTTTATCTCGTTCTTCTTCGTCTGTCACGGAGGAAATAACTGTACGCGTCTGCTTCATAAACTTTTGCAGACTTCTTCAAATCCCATAGCTTCCATTTTGATGGAACGCAGTTCTAAGAAACTTTTCTTTTTAAATTTAACCCTTTCAGTCCCAGTGATGCCATTTGGCATCATCACTTTCAATATTTTTTTCAAAATGTTTATGTCCCGCTATGACATCCAAACACACATTATTCGATTCTTCACACTTTGTTCTATCAGACAAAATTTTACTTTAATCTCAATAGAAGTCAGAACTACTATTTTTTTATTTAGAAAATAGTCAACAAGCGTTTCTCCTGATTTTTGATAAGTTCACTTCAGTTCCACATATTTAAAACACAATTTAAACTATTTCGGTTAAAATAATTACTAATTTTTTTTTAATAATATGATCAGATACCTTAAAATATATAACTCGAAGTGTTTTTAGGTAATATATATTTTTTTATTTTATTGTTTTCCACAGTTAAAGAATTTTGGCATTGTTTCAAAAACCATATAAAAAATTAAAATGAATTTATTTTTCTTGTGGAATTCGTATATTTAACCTAAAATAAGCTTATTTTGTGAATATCAGATGTTTCTGTAGTGTAGTAAATTTTTGGGACTGAAAGGGTTAAAATAAGTTTTTTGTAAGCTTTTGATGTGAAAAGCGGAAGAAAAGATTTTCTTGTGTCTAGGGACTTCGTGCTTTGAAAAAAAAATTATGTGTCTCTATATATCTAAACTTAACTCCTCGGCGCAACAGCCCATTAGTGGGACAAGACCTGACGTGCCCATTTCAGCTTTCATTACCTAGGGCTCTGGGGTGGTAGGCATATGTCCTGGTAAGGTGGTCAGCCTCACGTGGAACCCCCAGTATTTAGTTTTCAAGCACGATTGGTACCCAATTTATCGACCCACTCAAGGGATGAAAGGATGGGTCAAACTCGCCCAATCCGAGATTCGATCACCGGACCTGTGGGGTGGCAATGCGAAGCACTACCACTAAGCCACTGGGCCTCCTTTATATATCTATTCAACTATATTTGACTGTTAAGAAAATATTTTAGCTTATTATACAATTTTAGAGAATAGCTAGTCTTCAGCGTTCTGAGCATGCTTTATGTTTTTAGATTCTGAAATTTCAAGAATAAAAAATATTCATAAATCTCATTTTAGCCAACTCCTTCTCAAGTTGACGGAGTCGTTACCACTTTCGGCTATATGGTAACCCACTTTCGCCAAGTTCCTCTTTCTGGTTAATGCGCGGTGGAGCGGTATTGGTCTAGAACACTATGAATTTATCCAAATTATCTTGGTTACCTGAGTTTTCTTCAATTCTGCGTAACATTTAATCGCATACGATAATATATTTTTACAAAAAGCGTTTAACTTTCATCAAAAGCATTTCACATATTTCATTGCAGTTTGTGAGAAAATCAAGTAAAAAAAAATTAAAAATTGCAAAGTGTATAAAGTGCTACAACTGTTTTGTCTAACCCCTAGATATATCGATTGAAATATCGTTCTTTATTAGCAACTAATTACTTCCGCAATCCAACCACAGCTGACGCCTAGCTTTTGAAATGAATTCTATTTATTGGATTGGTTGAAAGAGATCGCCCTAGGCCCATTCAGATTTTGTGGAGGGTAATTCGAATATTGAGTTCGTTTCCAAACTGAACCGGAATTTAATAAGTTATTTGTAAACTTCAACTTAATTATTGGGTTGTTTACTTAGGGAAATAATAATGAAGGAAATAAAATTTAAAATGCTATGATTGCTGTGCTCAAAAATACAAAATTAATGCGAAAATAATTTATTTTCCACATGTACTTCAATTTATTTTTAATGTCAATGAACTAATTATGCTTTTTAAGGAATCTTAAAAAGCACTTAAAATATAAATAACTTCATTCCTACAAAATACTTTAGTGCATAATAACATCAATATTAACTTTCTATTTCAACTGTAAGTGCATTATTAAGAAATTAGTCCTAAGATACGTTTAAGAGCTAAAATTGCAGCATTTACTGTCACAACAATACATTTTAGCTTAGTGTTCACACAGTAAATCTGAATCACAAAGCGAACCTTTCCCAGTTCATTTTACAACCGTGTTTGCTGAATTGTAATGCACTGGTAAATTAATTCACTAAATATGCCCTATTTAACTTGCCTTGGCTACCGGTACCATAGAACTATAAGAACATTGTTACAAAATGGACAGGCCGCCAAAGATACTGCTTAAATAGTTAAAATTAATGGAGGGAAATTATACGCATGGACAGTTTACTCGAGCTTCGTTGAACTAAAGATTTATTCAGTTTGGATATGAAGTAAATCAGGGCGCTAACTGCAAAATTCGCAGTATGAAGTACAGCTATTATTTAGGTTCCAGTATCCGTTCGGTATATTTCCAACCAAACAACACGCATGAATTTGGTAAATATTTCGGAAAAAATTTATAGGTACATCAAGCACACTTAGGGTAGGCGAATACCCAAAATTCTAAAATTTTTACTAGGGTAAGGTGGGGTAAGTGGGCTATTGGGGCAAGTGGACCCCCCCCCCCTGGTATTTCCCGAATTATGGACGTAAAAAAAATCTGTTACAATATTTTTACGTATTTACCCCAATAGATGCAGGAAACATTATGGCATCATTTTCATTTTAAGTATGTAACGAGGTACAATCCTTTTTGTGAAAATTTTTAAAATTGCGTCTTTTCGTAATTCACGTCATCATACTATTTTTTTATTTATTTCCAAACGGTTCATGATACAAAACAAAATGTTATATATTTCGAAAGTGTATAAAACGTAGTATATTTTTGTAGTGTCATGTACTTGTGATGTTGATAAGGTTAAAAGAAAATTAGGGTGGCCCACTTGCCCCGCGTTTGGGTTAAGTGGGCCATCACAATGGCGGGTTAAGTGGGTCAGGGGTGGCCCACTTGTCCCAAACTCTTTAATATACTTTAAAAAAGTCATATTCACTGATTCATAGGGTAAGTCATATTCACTATTAATAGTCCTATTCATTGACATAGGCCAGTTTAAAATCTGTAGCCCTAACATTTTTTTTTACACTACATGCAAAAATGACCAAGATGAAAATTAACGATTTTTTTCTTTTAGTAAGCTTGCATGCCAGAAAAGTTGCTATTGGGGAACTATTGAAGATACATCATTAATTTTTTGTTTCAAACACTCAAAATATCATGTAGATTATCCCACTTACCCCACCATATCTCGAATATTTATGTGTAAAAATATATTAGGGGGTGGCCCACTTACCCCACCTTGTGGGGCAAGTGGGCCACTCGGATGACCAAAAAGAAAAAAGTATTTTTTAAATTTATTATTAGCCAATTTGTTTTAAGATTGCCATGGGTACAGTAATAACATACGAGAGAATGGACCACAAAAAAAATAAGTTGTTCGGCCGATTACATCCAGTGGTATGAGGGTCAAAAGTCGAATTATGCCAAAAAGGTGGCCCACTTACCCCACCTTACCCTATTACTTTAATCTTTTCCAAATTTGGCATAGTGATTTCAAATATAATGAACAATACTATTTAGGCATTTTTTTTATTTAAATATAATTTATTTATTTTAAACGGTGTTTTTCTACTAAAAAAAGAGGTTTACGCTAACAAGTCTACCACATTGAATTTTCATCCTATAAACATTAATTATGTGTTAAATTCTTCGTTTTGAACTGATGCATGCAATGACCCTCTAGAGTTACATACAAATTACAAGAAAAGGAGTTATTAAGAAAAATGTCATAAATTTAACTAAAAAAAGTTTTTTTTTATTAACTTACACTTTAAAATTTTTTTTAAAAAAACTGCTATATTTGCACCAGATGTTAGAGGCTTATGGCACAGATATATATTGAAATAGCATCTGTAAAAAATTTCAGGTAAATTAATGTAAAACTTTTTATACTAGAAGTGTTGGCGTAAACTCCTTTTTTTAGGTGAAAAACACCGTTTAAAATAAATCAATTATATTTAAATAAAAAAATTGCCTAAAAAGCATTGCTCATTATATTTGAAATCACTATGCCAAATTTGGAAAAGATTAATGTTATAGTAAAAATTTTAGAATTTTGGGTATTCGCCTACCTTAAGTTGTTTTAAAAATGCTGAGATTCACCAATTAAAAAAACGGGCCATTATTTCATAGCTATATTTTGGTGAATGTCAGTTTTGCATTTTGTCGTCGAATGCTACATTCTGGAGTTAAAACTTTTCTAATATATTGCAAACGATTAACGTATGCAATTTTACCTCACATTAAGTATTTAAGGAGTTCTTTAAAATTCTCATAATTATATTCAAGACATTTAGAAGAAAATATAATATCTAAGGAACAGTTAATTTATCCTAGAATTATTCTTCCTTACGCACTCCGAAATAACTGCTTAAAGAAAGGTAGAAAAAAGAAAAGTGGTGTCACCCACATAGCTTCTGGAGGCTATGTAGCTTAAGTTGTACTTCAGTAACTTTATCTCTTTAGGGAATCATTTCTAGTTAGACACTGTCATCGCTTGTTAGCTACGAGCATGATAGAGATAGATAGAGATATTTTGCAGGAAATTGGCATCACCACGTGGTAATATCGTCAATCCAGATTAATATAAGTGGGTTTGTGATAACCACTGTCACGGCAGCACTGTGAGATGGTAATATCAACCGTTGAGATAAGCATCAGCTGGTTTGAGACGAATTGCGTCACTTAAACCCTCCTGGTATATGTATTGTGTGTTTGACAGATCTTACAGTTTCGATTGATATCAAAGCTTACGTTAAATATACATAGCAACCAGTTAACAAGTTCGACTAGGACTGTCCTAATTACATTCAAACTTGTCTTATGCATACATTGAGTTGAAGGCAACCAAGAACTTATGAGTCTTGCGAGTTTGACAGTGTTGAGTATGTGATTTGAAAGATACTAGTCAGATAAGTTTAGATTAAATATTCATTTAACGATGTTCATTAAATACTTAATGCTTTAATTGTTTTTGAATAAAATTTAGCTCTTTCAATAAAGCTGTCACGGTCATCGCCTTATTGAAGAAAAACTAATGTTCCGAATTCTTTTGAATGTAAATTTTATTATTTGCTTTTAATTTATTCTTTTATTACCATTGAAGTCTTTAAACTTCTCTTTTGAAAGAGTAGGTAAATTTTAAATTATAACCTGTTTAATTTTATAATGATAATTATAATGATAATATTATAATGATCAATTTTCCTATTAAACTTTTGTTGGTTTAGAAACGTAGAGAGATATTTCTTAAATTAATCAGACTAACTAAATAATAGTCAAAAATGGATAAATATACTTTATCACTGTGTGTGAATGTTGAACACAACTGAAAAATATATTCAAATACGTTTGATGTAAAATTGGTAATTACTTTTTTCCATGCAATTTGAAATTTTATATGAAGCATGTTCGGCTATTAAAGTAAATAAACTTCACACGTTTTCTTAAATAACTTGTCAGTATCAGCGGTTAGGACTTCAGATGTCAAAAAATTAATGAAGGCTATAGATTTCAATTAGTATATGAATATTAATGAATTGGTGTTCTTAAATATACCAGTCTCTTAATATTCATACTCAAATTAAAATCTACAACCTTCATATGTACTGACATATAAATCATTAACCACCGATTCCGGCCAGAGGCCATTTCAGCGAAGCTTTAACACATGACACCAATTAATTCAAACTGAAATATCCGCATGGCTACCAGTCCATGCAAGCCGGGATTAACTTTTCATGCAAATAATTTCTATCAATTAATTTCAATCATATAACACACGACTTTTGGCTTACAGTTCGCTTGTAGCAATCAATATTATATGTGTAGTTTCGGTTGTTGCGTATGTTAAATGATGCTATTTGGCGATTTAATTTATCGGTGCGTAACTACTTGGTTTAAACGAGTTAGTGCAATGGTATTGGTCATGTAAGTATTGGTATTCTAATAGGATGTTTAAAGGGATATATGTGCGATTGCTCACTTGAAGTCCGCCGTTAACTACAAATAGTTATTATACCACGAAATTCCTCTTTAAGTGATCTAATACATGATTTTTTACTAGAAATAAAGGAATTTTGATAGTCATACATTAAAAGAATTTTTTTTAAAATCTATTTGCATTGGAACTGAAATTTTTATCTATCCCATGGACTGAAAAATGTGAATGCTGCATTAAATTTCGGGAAATAGTATCTTCTTAATATCATTTGGCATAAAAACACTATTTATTCAAATATTTAATTATTTCATTCGAAAACGCCAATGGGTGGCCCAAAAGCAGGCTATCAGTTAATGCTGTACCATTGGAAAGAACTTTGGGTTTTTTAGAACAGGTATTTGACATAGTCGTGTTTAATTTTGTTGGTTGGCAAAAATAAAGTCGTACTACAGCGTATCTTATCCAAAGAATAGAGATTCATGGACTTCGTTTGATTTAGTGTCGAGATAGCTTCGGAATATTTATTTGATGTAAGAGGAATAAGCAAATTATGTTTGTAGAGTAGGAAACTTCGAATCTCGCCATCTGCCAGCTATCCTACAAAATTATTTGTGCTAGTGGAAAATTTGGGCTTAAGCCTACTTTTGGTTTCCTATAGCGATGCTAAATTTTGTCGACGTTCATCACTGAACTATTTAAATGAGATAACAGTAGAATAGTCATTGCAATCGTTTAAACTCGCAAAGATAAACCGCTATGATGGATCAAGAATAAATGTCACACTTTTGGCAACTTATCAGAAGAGTCTCCATTTAAAAAAAAGCAGAATAAATTTCTTATCGTGTTTCTTAGACTAAACTTAAAATTAACTATTTGATAAAGTAGGCATAAAGTAAGCATAACGAAACTATAATAAAATTAACTGTTAAAATAACACATCATAAAATATAACTATTACATTAAATAAATATAAAATTCTCTTTTCTGTTATCACATAATAGTAATTTATCACGATATTAGAAATAAAAAAGCAAATCATGGCATTATCTGAATATTCTACCCCGAAATGCTTTGAAATCCCATGACGAACGTCCAGAAAACTTTTTTATATTTGCCCCTTGCGGAAAAGGCTTATTAACTCTTTACTTACTTTATCCACTATGCACTTGCCAAAAGTTCTTAAATATTGCCTCTGTCACACAGAGCCATGACGTTAATTTCCTACTTAATCTCTCCGTCTGCTTCTGCGATGTCGCCGATGGCAATCTAGTGATGACAGTCCCTAACTATCAATAATCTAGAAATATAGTAACTGATCAAATTGGAAGCATAGTATGCCACTATTGGTTAAATTTTAACCATAAATCAAGTTATGCTTACTAAATACTCAAATGTATGAGGTTTATGAATTTATATTAATTTTAACCCTTTTAGTCCCATTGACAATTTGGCATCATTTTAGATTTTTTTTCTGGTCGTCTATAGCCATTTATGATGTCAAAAAGAACGATTTTTCATTCGATTATTCAAATCAATTTTTTGATTAGAAAAAAATTTTATTAATCCCAATCGATGTCAGCCCTATTATTTTTTTAAACTATGATCAGAAGCATGATGATGCCATATGGCATCAATGGGACTGAAATTGTTAAAAATATTGGTCATAAAAGTCAGGTCAATAGCCTCTGTGTAGCTCTAGAGTGACTTTGATTCAAATCATCCCAAAGGATCACTTTCCCCGTTTTCTATTTAGCTTGAATGTTGAAATTTTCTGTACTGATGTATACACGTCTATTAGACCCATTGAACCACCAAAGTTAAAAAATATGAGTTTAGAAAAATCATATATTTGTTTTATTTAATTGCAAAAATTTTGTTTAAAGTGATTACTTAATTTTTTAACGATTGATCGTCATACCTGAGGCTCATAGCTTTTAAAGTAGTTGTAACTCAGCAACGGTTCTGAAAAATGAACCTAATGGCTGACAACCAGGGTTTCGAAAAAAAAAGCATTTTAAGCTGGCAACTTTGCATTAAAATTGTTGTATTTTATAAAATTACAATTATAATACTGCAAAAATTTGAATTGTATTAAAATTAACTACTCTTTTTTCAACTACAGACTTATATTCAAATTTTAATACATGATTTTTTCGTGCAAATACATTTAAGCGCATAAAAGTTAAAAGGAAAAGACGATATTTTGAAACTTCGTAGGGTTCCGTCCCCTTAAGTAAACATAATAAAAAAAAGTCGTTTTTTTTCTACTAATGGTGTAACTAACCCTGTTCTGGTCCTGCACTTCAAAACTAAATGTGGTTGGACACTTTAATGAGAAAATGTAGAGTAAGTGACGTTGTAATTGAGACTAAACTTACGTTAAAGAGTCTGTGTCAACTTAGGAACCAATCAAGTATCGTATGATCGATAAAATCTCTCAGAAAAAAAGACAACTTTAATCATCTTTAAGTAAAGTCAAGATACAGTGTTTTGATATGCAAGTTTCTTTAAGCAAAACAAGTTTACAATTATTGTTTAATGGAGTGCAAATGAGAGTATTCAAGTAATTTTTATAGTTTGAATTAAGCAAGAAAAAAAGTTTTTTTAAGGAATTTGGTTATTAAAGAGCATTCGTCTGTTTTATCGAACAATTATTCTCCAGTCGAAGAAATACATGTTTCCTATTTATTTCTGTATGCTTATTCCTATTATTTCTGTATGCTTAAAACTATATTGAATTGACGAATTGGATAAATTAAATATAGTTTTTTTTCTATTGGATCATGTTTCTTTTTCAAATTTGTATTTATTAAAAATTTAAAAATCTCTCTTATGTAATCTTTAAATACTTTCTTCCTACTTAATTCATTGCATATAGTATTTGAAATTACCTTAAAAAAGAGTTAGCAAAACTAAGGTAAAACTTTCCGATTAATTAAAAAATATTTTATAAGTTAACTTTCTTTTAAAAAAATTGTATTTCAGGGACAATTTGGATTGATTTTTCGTTTATTTCCCTCATTTTTTTTTATTTTTTGTGCTGGATTGTTTAAATTTTCCAGACACAATTTGGCAGTTATAAACGAAATCTGTTTATAGAATATTGGGGGAGGATTCCTGATAATTAAGAGAATACCCTAACCTTTGAAGCCTCTCAAAAATATTTATGAATCCAATATATGGTTTTACGATCTTGTAAATGACATTTATGACCCTAATGAAATTATTTTTACCATTCTTCCCGAACTCGGTCTTCAACATTATCTACCAAGAAGTACATACGAGTTCTTATAAGCCAGAAGAGTTCAGTTCACAATATACTCACAAAATAGCAATTTAAAGATGTGATAAGTTATTTTTTCCAAAAGCTCTCAAGAAAAATACTTAATTCCAAAGTAATTTAAGTTTCATTTCTTTTTATTTCAAAAGAAATAATGAGTTTGCAATTTTTTTCCTTCCTTGAAATATTAAAAATAAAAGTTTCCTGTACTTTCCAATGTGTCAATCTATAAGAAGAACATTTTATTTTCATTATGTACCCCAAACTTACATAAAAAAAATGTATACATTATAAATCAATGTAGAGTTTATTTATCTGAAAAAAAACTATCATTAAAAAATCTATTTAAAACAAATTTTTAAAAAATCTTATTTTTAAGTAACTTATTGACCCATATTCAAATGCATCTTATATATTTTAAAATCTGCACTACCTGTTGTAATAACAGTAGTTTTAATATAAATTAAATTAACTCTGTCTCATAATTCAAAAAACTGTAATAAAAGTATAACATACTGTACTGTCCGATCTGTTCATTGACAAATTTAGGCTAACTTGAAAAGTTAACCTAGTGTTGCCATACCTATCGAGTTGTATGCAATATGAACTGGAATGTTTAATAAGTTTTGACATTTTCGGTTGGCTTCAGATAGCCAAATCGATAAAAGCAAGATTTTTTACCCTTTTTTCTCCGTCACAATTTTATACCTAAAAAGCTGATCTTCAACTGACATTTCACGGTCTTTTATAGCCACAACACTAGTTGAACCTCGCAGAGTAGAATGCCTGAATGATGGATTATCTCAATTTATTGTGACTGATCCCGTTCAAATGAAAGGAAGAGGCAATTTTCCCACCCAATCAAATCGTCGAAGATCCATTCATCTTCCTTTGCAATCAATTGACCAACTACTTGAGGACTTGTTACTTATTGGCATGTGGTAGTGTTGATTCCTGATATAAGACATTTGCTATAAAGAGAGTTTGAATCAAAGACTTCTTTTGAGGGTTTGTTATTGAGTGTTATTTTATTTGCCTCCCATGATTTTCAATCACAACTTACAACATTTTAAAACAACGAGACAATTTCTTTTTTCGTCAAAAGAATGCGAATGTTCAAACCAATTTCAAAAAGTGGGATTATAGAGACTTGACCTGAAAGTCGGCTACATGTATCATACAAAAAAACCGTTTGTAAAAATATTCAATACAACCGGAGAAATATGGCTTCGAACATATTTTTTTCTTTCTATGAGCATTAAAAAAAGAAGAAAAAGCCAATTCAAAACAAAAACAATAAGTAAGTTTCAACCATAAATCTGTTCCATTTTCTTACTGACAGAAGTTTCTAAAAGTGTCTAGGAGAAAGAATTTAAAGTGATTTCTCTTAAAAAAACATCCCGCGACATGTTCTAAGTCTTCGAAGAAATAAGCCTACTCTGGAAAAGGAGGTGGGGCGCAGTCTGCAAAAGCTACTTGCATTTTCTTTCATGTGTACTTGTCAATTATACTTTAAGGTTTCTGTGTATTTTTAAAACGTTTCATTTTGTACTTGGAAGAACTAGAATTTTTCCCCCGATACAATTGTAGAGCTCAATGGAAGTAGTGGTAGTAGTGTAATCGCTTCCGGCTGCCTATCTCTAGCCTTCATTAGGAGCTTTAACACAGCCAATAACGCCTCGTAATTTCGAACCCTGGTCAAGTGACGAGGTCGACACCAGAGCGGGCACCCAACAGAACTTCGAGCGACATCGTTTGCTGAAGCCGTCGGGACTTTGGACTCCACAGATTTAACGAGCACGTCTGTCCCAGTGTACTCGAGCCCATCCGTCACGAGTTGGATTTTCTACTCTTTCCCAGTAAAGATATCCGATTTATAGGATGACTGGCAATAGGTGAGATTCGAACCCCCGACTTGCCACTTAGCACGCTCTTCCACTAAGCTCTTCAATTGCGAATTTCATTTTAAGTTATGTATTTATTTAAATATTTTATAGAATTGATTAAACAAGAAGTCACGCGTCAGTTTCCAAAAGCTACTTTTCTTTTCCAAAATGTACTTGTCAATTATAATATAAGGATCTAGGTATTTGATAGCGTTTTATTTTAAATATTTAAAGACCGCATAACGCTATCGGCGCAAAGATACTTTTTAGGTTATACACAATTGTAAGTTACGCTTATTTTTATATATTTAATTATTTTTTTGAATTGATTAAAAAAAGCCACCTGTCAGATTTAAACAAAATTAATGCATTCAATCTGCGGATGTTATCGCTTTACATATCCTTTTTAAGTTATGTCAAATCTTAACTGCAAACCATTTGCTCTCTTTTTTGTTTAAAAGACTAAACCAATTAATAACCACGGAAAAAAGACGTTTTAACAATCTCACCATTTGGATATTTTAGGTAAAATAAAGTAATTCAAACTAGAAGTTTTTAACACTATTTTATAATAACACTATTTTTTAATATTTTTGACATTAAAATGGCTTTTAATGTCAAAAATATTTTTCCAGTCGCCTTGACACTTTGTGACATTATTAATAAAGATTGTAATAGTAATTTAAGCCAATAATTTTTGTTTTGATTTTTTCACCGATTTTAGGGTACTGAACCCCAGGTGTACGTACACACTTGAACTTTTTTTCTTAATATTTCACTTAAAAATCCGATTTTTTTATATTTGATATAAATCATAGGTGCATGAGGGTGCGCGCAAAAATATTTGAAAAAATTAAAATAATAATTAATTAATTAGCATTTTATGCATTAATTAGCATGTTTTTCAAACACTCATAACTCAAGGACCAATTAACTTAGACCTATAAAATTACCATGCAAATTAATCACCAATTCCTTCTGAAGTGCATGAACCTCAAATCAAGTTTGTGGCCCTTTTAGTTTTTTAATAATAATTTTTATATTAAGAAACGTGAAAAAAATCTAAATTTTTTGAAAAAAGTAACATTGACATGCAATAAAAAATTTATTTAAAAACCAAATCTTTTTTTGGAGGTTCAGGCCCTCCCCCAACTTATTCCACATATAAATAAACAATTCGTTTGGCAAAATGTTAATTTTAACTTTAGTTATCACTGTTTGAGCAAAGTAACACATGAGTAAAATGAAGTTGTGTGAAAATTGAGTTTAAAGGTTGCAAAAGCTAACTGACTTTCATGATTTAAACATTAGAAAAACCTCTGTAACTTTTTATTGGAGTGGAGTACCAGTACAAACTTTACGTCATTTTAAAGAAGAAGAATTGGAGATTCCAATTTACTTAAAAACAAAAAAATGCCAAATTTGGCAATTTTTGGCCTTTCCAAGTGTGTATGTATACCTTAAGCAACTTTTGCACACAAAAAAAACTTAATATGAAGTCCAACGGGTACCAGATTTAAAGTCTATAGGTCTTTTATGATGAGCTGTCAAGTGTTTTCAGATGGTTTGATAAAAGAACCAAGGTTTACAAACCACTTTTTTAGAATCAGCAAACTTTAAAACGTGTAGGAAGCACAAATTTTTATTTCGAATTTTCGAACCCATTGGAATACTTTAAATTTACTAATAGGAAATTATAAAGTAAAGCAAGCCAAATTGTAAGAAAAAACTTCATATTTAACACAATCTATTTGACTTAAATTTTTTTGACTGCCACTTTAATTACGACACCCTTCGCCAATAGCCTCATGTATCTCTATAACGATAATCCAACTCGGCTCTAAAGCACTTTTCTAATAGTTAGTTAACTCTCTAATCCTTTTCTAAATAGTTAGTATAAAAATATAAAGTCGAACCATCATTTTAAGGGACTAAAAAAATTAATGTCTTGTGTTTTTTTTTGTGACCATTGAAAATCGTTTAGGAAATAAACTAAACTCTTATGTTGTTATAAAAACTCTAAAGATATTTATATATACTTATTTTATAAAAGTAATTAAGAAATGTCGATTGCGATTATCAATTTTGTAAACCTGAAACATCATTGCTGGTTTGATGAATTCCTTTCTGTAGTTCGTAGACAACAAAAATACGGTTATTTCTGTATTTCTTTCTTAAAAACTTGTAATTATCTTCGAGCAAAAATGAAACACCATTGGGAACTGTTGATGAAACCACTTTCTTTTGCTCCAATATAACGAGAAAATAAAATATATAGATAATTTTGCCAAGGAGGGAAGTTTCTTGAACAACTGTATTCATGAAGTTCAGATCTATAAAATGATACATTTTATGATTTTAATTATTACACAGCTCTTTGTTACTTACAATATGTTTGTATTAACATATGTAAATTTTATGTAAATTTTTAAAAAAAATTTTAGGCTGTATCTTTTTACGAAAGATTTTTTTAAAAATGGGAAAGGGTAGAAAATAGGTAGAAGTTGACATCGTGGAGATTTTCGTCCGTCCGTCTATCACCGGCCCGTCTCCATTTCTCCATCCGTCCCTGTCCAAACAAATTTTATTCCTAAATATCCTCTTTAAAAAAAATATTGGTTTAGAAGATCTGACATATCAGATACCTATATTTCATACTTTTTTGTATATGTATGTATGGCTTTCTGTCCATCCGTCCTGTGACAATCTGTTTTAACTTCAGTTCTAACAATCCTATTTGAAAAAAAAATTGTTTGAGAGGTATCCTATTAGATACCATGTCTGTCACTTTTTCTTTACTATAAACCTTCAATGAGCATTAAAGTAGCAACAATATAAGCTACTCAGTAGTTCCTTCACAACTTTTTGTTTCACAATAGGCATTTAGAATAAAAGAATTTATCGGCATTACATACCAAAGAAACGTTTTGTAAAAGCCTGTCAGCCATCCACAAAAACAGACTTACGTTATATAAACGTGATAAGAATAATAAAGGGAAGATATCCTTATGTTACGCCCTTTTTCCTATTGACCCACCTGAACCTATCAATAACATTTAGATAAAGGAAATGTGTAAGGTTAGGTTCATTGATATTTTCGTATGGCATTTCCACCATTCGTATGGCATTTCTAGCTTTTTCTTATGAATCGGTATTTCTGAACCAATTCGGAATATAAATTGCGCTTGTTATACAAAACGGTAACTTGCAATTTGGTAAAAAGGGAGTTACCTATTTTTACGCCAACCCGGAAGCACAACGGTCAGGGAGCTAGCCTTTGGTGCTTCTGGGTTCGGGTTCGAATACCGGTAAAGCATGGATGCTTGTGTTTGTCAATAAATTTTGTTATAAGTCTATGTGTATGTGTCGTCATTTCTATGTGTGTCTCTTGTGTCTGTGTCGCTTCTGGCGAGCCTATCAAGCCTATGCTCCTCTCTTCTAGAAGGAGCATTCCAAGTTTAGTTTTAAAAAAATTTCTGTCTAGGTCAACAAGGAACTTATGTTTTTTGCCCTACAATTTGTCTGATAAAAGAGATTTTGCATCCGAATCACATTGCAGTATGAATTTTACATATATCCTTCTTCGAATTTTACCATATCTTTTAAATACTAACTCAAAGATTTTTCTGTAAAAAAAATCACTTTTTTACTGTGTTGCCATTTCTCAAAAGGTGCCTCAACTTTATCTACAGAACTAGAGCCTACATTTTGTGACTCTGCGACTGTTATGAGGCTGTTGAAACCTTATCAAACTAACGTACAACAGTTCGTAAAGAGCGTGACTTGGATGCTAATAGCAAAGTGTGCTGATGAAATATAAAATGATTTTCAAGTGTTTCACGGAAGCAGATACGTATCAAGTAATTTCTTGGAAATACTGTATATATAAAAGAAACTGACATAAACACTTTCATTTATGTTTAAGGAAAGTATAAAACTCATTCTCCAAAGTATAACTAAGTTATAGGCTACGGTACGTTCATTGGCAACTTTTGATAAGGTAATTTCAATTTTTACGAAAATGCCGATGAAGAGACCGGCCCCTATACTTTAGTTATCCCCCCAAAAAACTTCGTAAAAGTAAACAAACGCCAACCTAAAAAAAACAACAAAAAAAACACCTATGCATTTATTTTATAACAAAAAACAAGTCATTATGAAAGTTGTAGCTAAAAAAGCCCTGATATAAAATGAATGCCAATCTCTTCATAATTAATAGTATAATTTAAGTTTCGCTGCCATAAAAAAAACTGTTTGAGGTTGGTGCCCCCATCTTAACCACCCTCTATACCTTTATATAAATGTATTGAGATTATATATTTGTTTAAAAAAATTTTACCAGTATCCTTCGTTATTTTAATTTAGTAATTCAAGTTCATTTGCGTGACTTAGTTTTTTTAGGGTGATTAAGATGGGCACCAACCTCAAACAGTTTTTTTTATGGCAGCGAAACCTAAATTATACTATTAATTATGACCAGAAAGTTTTAAATAAGAGATCGGCATTCATTTTATATCAGGGCTTTTTTAGCTACAACTTTCATAATGACTTGTTTTTTGTTATAAAATAAATGCATAGGTGTTCTTTTTTTTTTGAGGTTGGCGTTTGTTTACTTTTACGAAGTTTTTTGGGGGGATATCAGTAGTTTTTTTTTAAATAATAAAATACACAGACACTATATGACTACAAAATTGACAAGATTTCAATGTTTATTGAGAGTTATATAATTTCCGAGAACCAAAAAATATTATTTCTTACTCTTCATAAAAAAAGCAAAGTGTTTAAAAAGTTTGAATATTAATATGAACTGAATCTGGCAACCAAATATGAATGTTTACATTTATTCCATTATCGTTGTTGATATATTTTCTTTAAATTAAAACGCCAAAAAAATTAAATGGCGCATTCCGTTTATTAATTAGAATTCTAAAGTTTTTTAATCTGTTGATTCAGATATTTGATTAATCATATATTTAAAAGCTGTAATGGTAGCTTGTTCGTTGTGTTTTTGAACTCTGACGCTCTTTGATGAAAATATAGCAAACCTCGTTTGGCCTCGTTTTTGGAGGCACTTGGCCACTAGGACGGCTTGTTTATCGCGCATTCATACCGCCAATAGTAATATAGATTTTAATTAATTAAAAAGAGAAAGAGATATTTTTGAAACTTCAAACCTATGAAAGGGGCTGAATTGCAGCATTCTTAATCGTTTAGTAAAAACCGCTTCGAGATTCATGGTCTAGTAATGACTGTAGGTTTGAGCAAAAATTAGGTCAAAATTTGACTAAAACTGCTCGAAAGATTTCATTTTCGTAAATTTTCATAATTTTTTTCTCCGCTGTTTTTTATTCTAGAAAAACCAAATTTTTTTTATTTAAAGTAATCCACGAAACCTCTCTACTGTATTTTTTAAGTTGTTCTAGGAAGTTTAGTTTGCCTGGTAGAAAAAAAATCAATTTTGCTGTTAACATAGCGAAATGTTTTCTGTATATATACATAACTGCCGTTTAGCCCTTGGCGTCATTTTGAGATTGGCGGGCGGAACGACCGTTCCGTCTGATAACTTTCAGAATGTGAGTTTCGCAACTGTTCCTTTCACGTGAGCTGAAATAGCTTTTATTTGTATATGTATGTAGTATGTAGCTGTTATTTGTATAATAAAGAAACACAGCACCCCAGTAAAATTTTCGAATGTTTTGAAGTATTTTCAGATGAACCTCAATCCCACTGAAAAAATATATTAAAAGATCAATAGATTTGAACAAATAGCTCTTTTAACAATAAAAACTTTAAATCTTTACGACGAATAGCTTTTTATTTTAGGCTCAAGGAAACTTACATTTTGGAATGATGTATTTTCCAAAATTATGATTCTTGAACAGCTGCGCCCCAAACTATGAAAAAGTATTAAAATAGCAAAATTTCTTCAATAATTATCTGTAAAAATTGTAAGCACATTTTTTTTAATTTGCCATTTTAGAAAAATGTTATATATAAAAGACACAAAAATATTATATGTTTTTATTTAAAAATATTATTATAAATTATAAGGCGTATGATCTGGCGTTTTTTAATGGATTTTAAGGACTAAGGAAATGCAATAGCAAAAAAATATTGAAACGGTGAAAATAGATTTAATATTTGGTTGTTAGAAGCCTTTTTAGAAAATGTATAAAAGTAAACGTTTATTAAATTTCAGCTTCAAAGCTTTTCTGACCTAAGACGCTATGTTACTAGTTAGCAATGCAAAATTACAACAAGTTAGTAAAGCTTTTAGATTACAAGAGAATAATGCTTTTTGAAAAGTTGAAAAACTTTTTTGGGCAGTATCTTTTTAAAGAATTAAAAGTGTTTTTCGCCTGCATTGCAAAGATTTTTTTTAAAAATTTGTTTGAATCCCGAAACTTTAAATCTTGTCTAAGGGAAAATCTTATCCGAAATTCCATTTACAGCGAAGCTATCATTAGCGCTATATTTCAACGTAAGATTTTAATATTACATATTAAAGTATTTTTTTTAACACGGCACAGCCACATATATTTTCTAACGTGGTATCGTTTTTTAGGCTTGTTTACACTTCATAATAAAATCAGGAATTTTAAATTTCTAAAAATGCCCAAATCAAGCAACTTCATGACAAAAAGGTAAGAACATATTTGTTCGAGTGAGATGTGAAACCATTCTATTAATATTTTAACCCTTTCAGTCCCAAAAATTTACTACACTACAGAACCATTTTATATTCACAAAATAAGCTTATTTTAGGTCAAAAGTAAGAGTTCCATAAGAAAAAAAATAATTATAATTTTTTATATGGTTTTTGAAATAATGCCAAAATTTTTTAACTGTGGAAAACAACAAAATAAAAATATATGTATTACCTAAAAACACTTCGAGTTATATATTTTGATGTATCTGACCATATTATTAAAAAAATTAGTAATTATTTTAACCGAAATAGTTTAAATTGTGTTTTAAATAAGTGGAACTGAAGTGAACTTTTCAAAAATCAGGTGAAACGCTTGTTAGCTATTTTCTAAATAAAAAAAATAGTAGTTCTGACTTCTATTGAGATTAATGTAAAATATTGTCTAATAGAACGAAGCGTGAAGAATCAAATGATGAGTGTTTTGATGTCGTAACGGGACATAAACATTTTTTAAAATATATTGAAAGTGATGCCAATTGGCATCACTGGGACTGAAAGGGTTAAAATAAACCCTGAAAAAAAGTTAAAACTTCATTTAAAATTCCTCCGTATGTGTGCTTAATAAAATATTGACTAAACATTAAAAAAAATCATTTAATATACACTCATTGAAATATACGCATTTGGAAAATCATCTAAGCATAATAAATTTTCCACAAAAACTTTGAAAACTATTCTATATTGTAATGTTTAATAAACTATTCAACTTTTCTATTTTATCACCTCCCTAACGGAAAAATTCAATTAAGTAATTTTAAGTTTTTACATCGACGAAAGACTTCAACTTTTTGTTCGGATCTTGATAAAGGTGACACTAGACTTTTTTTTCATTATATAGCTAATTAAAAGTCTATAAATCATGTTGAAAAGACATGGAGGACAAATATTTACATGTCCATGTTAATGTAGATTGACAGGTAATAATGATTAAAAAACCTAATTAATCATTTTTTTTTATTTTTGGAAAAATAAATTTAAAAAAGGTGGAAATTTAAATTCCGTTATTTCATTCTTAGCTAATCCTTAAGAAAATCAATAAAGTACCATGAGACGATAAAAGAGTGGTAACAAATATTTTTTTCTTATAAATTGATCTTTTCATTTTCTCTTTTAAAAAAATATCGTAGTTTTATCTAAATGTTTCAAAATAAATTCAAAGATAGATAAGTTGTTTTTATTGCAATTAATAGCATATAAACCAAAAAATAAGCAATTATTACTAAAATTAATGTGAAGTCCAATAACTTGAATCTGTTGTATACAAATTATAATTTACGACTAATTATAAACTTCATAATTTGAAAAAGTTTATTTTATTTTCGAAACATACTAATACTATACCTATAAATCCACAATCTCATACATTTTAACTTAACATTAGTTATTTTTTATTTTTTACTTGTACCAGTAACCATCCAAATATTGAAAATTAAATAATTCATTTCGTATTTCACACTTGCTTCAATCAATGCTCTAATCAAAGCTTTTGCTATAACAATCAGGAAAATTTAATAAGGTTCTATAAATTTAATTTAGTATTTCCATGGAAATCAAACTAATTGAATATCGCTCATAACTTTATTTGCTATAAACAAATTTCAAATGCAAATGTGGTCATTGATATTTTAACTAAGTCGTCAAAGTTTTGATTACTATATACCAGGAATATATTCTAAAAGGTAGTATGTTAAAAAATATGTTGTTGTTAGTACAATGTGAAAAAAACCGTTGTTTTTACAGTTAAAAACTGTCAACTTTGACGCCAGTTAATAACTGTTTTTACGCAGTTTAAAACTATAATTTTTTACAGGAAAACTATTTTTTTTTCAGGGAAACTGTAAATTTAACAAGCAGAAACTGTTATTTCAGCAGGGAGAGACTGTTAAATTAACAGTAATTTACTTTAGCAGGGAAAAACAGCTAAATTAACAGTTTCCACCAGTTAATATTACAGTTTTCCAGTTAAAAACATTACAGTTTTTCTGCAAAAAATTACAGTTTTAAACTGTAAAAAGACAGGTTTTTACAGTGTAATTTGAACTGCAAAAGAACTATTAAAATAAAATATGGTCATTTTTGTAGTTGTTCAAATATGACTTGATTTAAAAAAAATTATTCAAAATATGGTAATTTTATTTATTTGTCAAACTGTGAATACATTGTTTCTTCACGATGTTTATGAAATAATTAGCATAATAAATAACTTTCATGTTACCCGTATATCGTCACAATAGTATTTTCTACATGAAATCTAATGTTAGTATCCCGATAAGTTGTAAAAGAAAAACTGCGCCACTTCCCTTCGTGATAAATATTTTATTTTTCTGCATTTTGTTGAAATCATTTGAAGTTTATTTTCAAACTAAAAACAACATCCAATAAAACTATTGCTAAATTCATAATGGCGAATGACAAGTGCTAATGGAGTTTACAAAACTAAAATA
The DNA here is from genome assembly GCA_023701765.1 of Hylyphantes graminicola. Lineage (NCBI taxonomy): Eukaryota > Metazoa > Arthropoda > Arachnida > Araneae > Linyphiidae > Hylyphantes > Hylyphantes graminicola. The sequence goes on along the minus strand of CM043118.1, from coordinate 58,145,940 downwards.
TAAATGGAATATTTGGAATAAAAAAATATGTCTGTTTACGGAACACTCAAAATCCATAAAAATTAATTCAGTAAAATCCAAATCCCAACAAAAACATCTCTGTAAAAGAAGGCCAAGTTCTTACAAAAAAAGGTCTGGCCTACAAAAGAAGTGAAATCAACAAAAAGACCAAGTTCAATGGAATTTGCTGAGTTAAAGTTCTAGAAAAAATTAAGCCTGGACAACCAAAGATTTGAAAACAAAAAAGGATCAAGTTCAATAGAAGTTGATGAGGTTATAAACCCCAAAACATTTTGTTTTAAGATGCAGCTTAGGTCTAACACATTCTTACTAGCTGTTTGTGTAACTTGGCCAATACGCATCGTGAATATGGAGTTGAACCCTTCGTACCTGGTTGAATTTCACCTCGGGGCGTTTGAGTAAGTCTGTATTTGATTTATCCTCAGTTAAGTGGTGAATGACACGCACCTCTCGGGTGGAAAGGGGTAAAAAATAGTAGTCGTACCACATGCGTTGGCGTTGCAGGTAAAAAATAAAAATAAAAACGTTTGCTTTTGTTGCCAGGATTACCATCACACTTAGTTGGTGATACTTATCTGAATGAACATTTAGCTGTTTGCAACTGTTGAAGCGTTTCAATAAGGTAATCGTTCTATTTCCTTCAAAGAAAGTAAGAAAGAGTAATCAAAGCTCCATATATTATAGTAAAGCTTAGCGGTTTTACTACAAGATTCAAGCATTGGAAAACGAGATGCTACATTTACTTACGTGATCTAAAGTAATGCTCCAATCTCCATCGACTATTGTATTGATCTATTTAAAATTTTTAAAACATTTTTTTTAATTTTATTTTACTTGATTATCAATAAGGTTTCAGCTGAATAAGGAGAAAGACATGTTTTTTCAATTGCAAATAGCATTTATTAATATAAAAACACTAACAGAAATGTAATAATCTCGAACATATATATATATATATATATATATATATATATATACATAAAACTACATAATACAAACTAACAAAATGTGTCAACTTTATAGTTCATTATTAAAACACCACAGCACATTATTGTTCTATAGATATACAACACATAGCCATCACCACGCAGAATACCACTAGGATTAACCATTTGATTAACTAGGGATAAATCAAATACAGACTTACTCAAACGCCCCGAGGTGAAATTCAACCAGGTACGAAGGGTTCAACTCCATATTCACGATGCGTATTGGCCAAGTTACACAAACAGCTAGTAAGAATGTGTTAGACCTAAGCTGCATCTTAAAACAAAATGTTTTGGGGTTTATAACCTCATCAACTTCTATTGAACTTGATCCTTTTTTGTTTTCAAATCTTTGGTTGTCCAGGCTTAATTTTTTCTAGAACTTTAACTCAGCAAATTCCATTGAACTTGGTCTTTTTGTTGATTTCACTTCTTTTGTAGGCCAGACCTTTTTTTGTAAGAACTTGGCCTTCTTTTACAGGAACACACAGTGAAGTATAATGAATAATGTGTTTAGTGAATAGGCAGTATCCTAATAAAATAAACATAGGATGGAGATTTACACTGCGGCGAGTACAATATTTACAATTCCTGTTTAAAAGAAATATATATTGGTGGCAACAAGCAGTAAAAATAGTTTATAACTTTTTAAGTATATTTTGTAACAACAATTGAATTAACGTCGCACTAGAGCTGAAACCAAACAATATCTATAGTGAAATTATTTCCTGTTCTGACTGCTTTTTAAACAAGAAGTTTTAAAAGAACTAAAATAGCCTACTGATGTCCTGTCACTTTAATACTCACCGAAATTCTTAGAGAATAACAAGTAGGTTTGTAATAGTAACTGTCACCTGGAACTGCTTCCACACAAAATTTATACACCTTAGAAAAAAATAGCCAAACACAACATTTAGTTGTAATTTAAACTTTTATAAGCATGCCTTTCCAACAAAAAAAAAGAATTTTTAAAAGTGGACGATTAGAACCGAAAGAATGACAGACTGTTTTATAAAGGACAGACGGACAGAAAAAAGTACAGACAAAAAATCAAAAAGTTTGAAATATAGGTGTTTGATGTCATATCTTTCGAACAAAAAAATAATTTTTAAAATCGAGCGGTTAGAACCGAAAATATGACAGACCTTCTTATAAAGGACAGATTGACAGACGGACAGAAAAACGTACCGACAGACGGACACAAAGTATGAAATATGATGCCATAACTTAATAAAAAAAAGATTTTTTAAAATCAGACGATTAGAACCGAAATTATGACAGACCGTCTTATAAAGGACAGACGGACAGAAAAACGTACAGAAAAAAATCAAAAAGTTTGAAATATAGGTGTTTGATGTCATATCTTTCTAACAAAAAATAATTTTCAAAATCGGGCGGCTAGAACCGAAAATATGACAGAAATTCTTATAAAGGACAGATTGACAGACGGACAGAAAAACGTACCGACAGATGGACACAAAGTATGAAATATGAAGCCATACATTTATAAAAAAAAGTTTTTTAAAATCGGACGATTAGAACCGAAATTATGACAGACCGTCTTATAAAGAACAGACGGACGAAAAAGCGTACAGACGGACGGACAAAAAGTATAAAACATAGGTCAAGCCTTTGATATATGTCATTTCTTTCTAACAAAAAAAAAATATTTTTTTAAATCCGATGGTACTGTTTGAAAGATTCTGTTCAAGAAATCGTCACTTGACCACGATTTAAAAAATACGAGAATCGCCGCCAATAGCCCTTATGTAGCTCTAGTACAACGTTACTGCAAGCAAAATCCTTAAAAAAAACATTTGCCCGTTGTGAAGCATTGGTTCCAACCATTACTCATATGTAGCCCTTGTGCGATGTTAATCCTACCTCCAAACAACCAATGGCTCTTTATAAAACATGGTTCTGGTTGCCAGCTCAGGTTGACACATTAAATTAGTAATATCGTGTGCTAAATCCCACACATGAAAACCTTTAACGTATCTGAAGGCAAATAACTATTTGAATTGTTGGCGACGACGTTTAATCGCCGCTGGTATATCAGCGTATGGAGAGCATTGCAACTGCTTATGAAAAAGGGCGCCAATCAGTTTACGCCCAACCCCGGGTAAAATCTTCGAATTTCGGATTTTTCCTGTTATATGCATGCTCTATTCTATAAGTGTTCCAATTTTCGTAACTCCATAACAAGCCGTTGTACCTAAACATTATGATCGCCCGTCAGTGAGTGAGTCAGTCAGTGAGTGAGGGACATATTTGTCGTTTTTCTGGTTCATTTATCTCTGGCTTAAATGAATTTCGAACGCTGGAAATTTTTTTCTAGGTTAAGTCTCACTAGGACACCCAGAAAAAAGTCTAAACTCGAATCTAAAGTGCGTAGAAGAAAAGAACTGGGTCTCCAAAATTATGCCGAAATGGTCCCAGTAAAGGATAGTCAGTGCCGCCTTCGTTATGAACTTGGCGATGCACTGCCGTGCATCCAGATAAAATGTTCAATCAAAATTATTTTTAAATTGTCCAATCTCCAAAATCTTCAATACAATCTGGAATTGATAATGATTTTTTCAATAATTAAATGATCGTTTGAAATTTGAAAATGTCATAGGGTAAGTTTTTGGTTAAATTTATTTCTTCGCAATCTTAAAATATAAATAAAAGAGATCGCAATAAAAAAAGGAGTTCGGCAATTAAAAAAATATATATATTGTCCCCCTCCTACGTCAATCTTTTGATTAAAAATAGTTCTGACAAATAGTTGAGTGCTCTTATAAAAAATAAGTTTTCCTTGAAATGGGTTTTCGGAGAAAATAATAAAGTATTTTGGGAAATATCGCATTTGCAATTTAAATGTACTTCTTAAAATTCATATCATAAATGTTTTTGTGGAACTTCAACTTCAATTTTAGTGATTATTTTTTGAAAAACCATTGTTAGCATAAATTTATATTAATTTGATAACATGAATTTACAGTATTTGGTTGAAGTATTTGTAAATTGAAAATCTATATATGTGAATCTATAATATGTGATTTAATGCCAAATGAATCTGGTAAAATCTTTAAAATAACAGTAAGTTATTTAATAAAATATTAAAATAATATGTTACGTTATAAGAAAGACAATAAACAGCATTTTTTTGTTTTCTTTGTAAGTATGTTTACTAACTATTTAAAAATATTAAAACAATTACAAGCAATATAATTTTTTTTAATATATGAAGGGCTTGCTTCACGTCTTGAGTGGTAACAGTTTCACGAGAATGAAAAAAAGATTTATCGTTTGTAAAAAAAAAAAAGTTTAGTGGGCTGACCGTCTTTAAACCACCAATGAAATGGAAGAAGGACAGCAGGAATGACGTTACGTGAGACTAGTAAATTGTTGCAAATTATTAAAGATTAGCTTATATTCTAATTATGCAGAGTCAAATTATTTATTTATGTTACTTTAATTATGCCGTACAAATTTTTAGTATATAAATTCTATTTGTATTGTTATTTATTTGTTTATTTGTATAATGGATTAAATAATATAATACCACGTAAAATAATGAAATGCATTATAATTTTACAAGGTCCATTGCCTTTAAAATAATACAAAATTCAGACCGCAAATTTAAGTAATTAAAATTCCATTAAAAATATTCATCTCTTTTTCTAAATGCATCATACAATATCATTTTTAATTTAAGAAATGTCTCTTCATAAATTCTCACTGTTTTTTTTTATTATCGTTAGGATTGTTGAAATATATCAATGTTTATATCATATTCATGCAATGAAACAGCTTTATCGAAAAGTTAGTGCAAAGATTACTCAAATGTAACTTACACAGAATCAATCTTGATTCGTGCTAATAATCCAAATGAAGCTACCTCTTACAGTAACGACCTGAAACTATTACTTCTGAATGTTTAAGTAAAGCTAATGCTTAAGTCTATACCTCTTGGAGAACAAAGACCAATGTACAACAGAATAATTTAAGACATCGGTCATTCTTAGTAACACTATAAATTCTAACAGTGCCTTTAAACAAATAATGCAAAGTAACTTGTGACTGTCAAAAATGCATGATTATTCTTTAAATAAGGCTTATAGAGGGTAATCATTTGCATATTGGGGGAATGAAATAGCAGTTGCGAATGTCAAATAAATGGTCTGGTCTGACAATGAGGTAACTGACAATTAAACTGGTGTTTTTTTTTAGCTAAAATGTGTAAAACTGTTGATATTTACTTGGACCTTTGTTTGGTGCGCTTTTTAAGGGAAATTTTATCAAATCCGGGCATTATTCATAATGGCTGGGCGATTTCATAATTTTGTATTTGTGTATGATAATTGATCAATTCGCCCGATCTTCACTAGTAATGGCATTGTTCCTTTGAGCACGTTGAATTCGACGTTTTGTGTTGAAATATTTAAAAGTGCATACATTGCGTTTCTTTTTTAATTAGCTTCTTATTTAATTTAAAAAATAAATTTAACACTTTGGCTGCGGCGATAACGATGGAAAATGTTCATCGATAGAGGCTGATGTGAAGTAGAAGAACATACTGTTTCTAAAACCAGTTCGTTACGATGGAAATAAACTAACTCTTCTTCATTTTCGAAAAAGTAAAAATCTTAGTTTGAGGTCGTAAAATTACAAGGTTAGGTTGAATTAACGTCGCTAACTAAAGCTATCCGGCAGCTAGTCAAAAAAAAAATATATATATACGAGAAAATGTTCCTGGACTTCTCCAACCAGATAATTATCTGTTTCTAATTATTGAATTGAAAGCCAATAACCAGACTCGTTTCAATGATTTTTTTTACTAAGAAATATCAATAAATTTTCCTAACTCTTATTTTTTTGGGTTTTTTTTTAATAAAAAAATGTAATAGACTAGTTGCCTTTTTTATAGCTAGATAGTTGAAGGAGGGGAATTGCAAAATTATCCTGTCTGTAATGTGATTCGACGATTGTAAAAAGTGATTATCACTACAACTTTTAACATTAAATGAAAAAAAATTGTGGAATAGTTGATCTACACCCATTATAACTAAATAATGTAATGCACTTGATTTAAATTGATTTATTTTTTTAATTAAAAAATCTTTTGATCTCCTCTTAAATCGTGACTTACACTACAGTTACGTGGAATTAGCCAATTACAAACTAGGGTAGGGTAGGTACATATACAATTCCGGCTTGTGTGCTTGGTCATAGACCCGCTTATAAGCCTTTGTCAAGTGAGACCGACACAAAAAGGATTTTTACTGACACAGAGAAAGTAATTACACCCAGGGCAAAGGTGGGAATCGAACAATAACAAACTAAACTGCACTGCGAAATGCAGTATGTTTGGTGTCTGGTCGCCCTACACTTGACACGATATTGGTTACAAAATTAATAAAAAAATTGAAAAAGGAATTTTGTGATGAGTCGTTCAGATGGTGGTGCTGGGCCTTCGCTTCCCAAAAGAAGAAAAAATCACAATAACAAGGCTATTGCAAGTAACGAAATTGTAAATTTGTTGGCTGAATTATCAGACGAGAACCCAAGTGATTTTAGTTATAACAGTGACAGTGGCGAAAAATTTGACCTTTCAGGGGCAATCACGCGCTGGCACGTAATTATAAAATTCCTCAATGAAAAGTTATAAAAGATAAATATGTGATTAAGTATTATTTAACTATTTTTGAATCATATTTCTTATAATAATTATGCTGGCATCTGGGTATAATCTAATTCCACGTGAGCCACGTGAACTATAAATCTAACTCAAAGTGACTGGCAGTCAACGTGTTAACATCCCTACAGAATTATGGCTGTATTATTATATTTGTTATCAATAGGAAAAATATAAACTTCGAAATAACACAAAAGCTGCATAAGCTTTAAAATTTATGTATGGAAATTCATCAGTAACATCTTGGAATACTAGTTCGTGTAACCACTACACCACCATGTTTATCAAGTAATCAAACGAACTTGAACTCTCAAGAACGGTTGGCGAAATAGTACTACGAATTTTATCAGAATGTGCTGTTATCGATGAATCGGAACCACCGGACGCGCTCGCGCGTCCTCAGCATCCGACGTGTTAAGAATTGTTTTAACTTTTTATGTGAAGGAAAACATGAACACACCTAGTCTCAAATCGCCTGCTCAACTTTTAGCAGTGTTCATAATACCAGAGCAATCTGATGATTTCTATACAATTAAGGTATTGCTAGCCACAGTGAAAATCTTATTTAAAAAATGCTGGCAAAACAATTAATTAGTAATGACAATGTTAAAAATTGTTGCACTTGTATAGAACGGCACTTAATATTTACTATAAAATAATTTTTTAATAATAATAGGCTATAGTATAAAATAATTTTAATAATATTTTTTAGACACTCTATATTCCCTTGACAATGCCACTACTTAACCATAAGTACTTTTTTATTATGGCAAGCATTACCATTACATGTGAAACTGACCAAACAGTAAATAAATTGCGGTTTCGCTTTCTATATTACAATAATAAATTTATTTATTAATAATACATTTCTTTATTTTCATTTTCCTACTTTTGTGCAGTTTAAACATTCATAACAGTCCAAATTGATCGAATGAATAGAATGCGGTGGGGTGGGAAAAGATGTAAATTACTTAATGTTTATAATAAGTTTCAAATTTATACATTTGAGTAGTTAATTTTTTTTCTTATTACTATTTAGTTAAATTAGTATAGGTAGTTTCTTACGAATACAATAAGAATTATAATGTATATCAATTAAAAATTAATGAAAATATACCTAAATATAAATAATCAAATACTTACGTTTGGAATTAACCATAATGTTAGATAATTTTTATTTCCCTTAAAAAATCTTGTTTATTATCAGAGAAACCTACATAAGAATCTTATATTATCTATACATCATAAGCAAAATATCTCACCACGTTTTTTACTTGAAATGTTAAGTAAAGAAAAGGCTTACAAGGGAAATCTACCTATAGACATAATCTCATTTTACAAAAAATTCTTCTAATGCAACAAGTTACTCTTGATTTTAAATGTTACATACATTTCTGTCAATCCATTACATCGAAATATATGCTTGACTTTCTTCAAAGCTGAATGAAGTTAATTTAGTCACCAGCTTGGCTTGAATTCGTTTCTTGATTCGTGCCTAGGGACCTTTATTAATAAATTTTGACGTTGAAATCTCTGAGACAATGAGAATATTTGCAACAGAAGAGTAAAGTTGTATAAATTCCCCCTGATTACGGAAAAATCCCAACGCTCGCCAAATCTTTTGGTGCTTGTTTTTTGGTTTGGCGCTCGTTTTTCCATGAAAAAAATATATATTAACAAAGTATTCCGTAGATACTAATTAATGTAATTTATAATATTTTTTATTTAAATTTTGATATTTCTCATATGTTCGTTTCGTTTTTATTTACATTTTATGGGTGTTTCAAATATAAATTATCATAGATTTTATTAATTATAGGTATTATGAATTATACTTAAGTATTAGCTATAATATTGAGTTTTAGTGAAAATGTTCAACGGAATATTATTCTTTTAAGAGCCACTAGCAAAATACAAAACGTATATTCTTATATAATCTAAACATACTTTTCATGCAATCATATACTAAAAAGTATGTTTTTCAAAGAAATTTTAAAAAAATTGTTTAATAGATACTTAGGGACACGCCTTGAACTCTAAAGATACCCATTTTTTGTGCTATTAATGAAACAAAAAAAGCTGTATCACTTATTTTTAGTTAACAGATTATTTTAACTTTGTTTTTAATGCAAAAATGCTTTTTATAATATAATAACTACTAAAATAATTTTTTGAAAAGTTTGAAAAAAATTAATATTTTTTTAAGAACTCTAATATGGTATTGAGCCTCGTTCAACTACATTTTTTATAGAAATAAATGACTGATACCTGTACTCAAAGGCTGAAACTGATATTTTAATGTTCTTCTATCGGACCAGGTCAATTTCGGAACCAATTAACGTGTTAGTTGTTTGTGGGGATGTTTTAAAAAATGTCCCTAAATGGAGAAGCCAGGTCGCAAGGGGTTAAACAACAGTGTGACATGCCAATTGGCTATATCCCCCACTTGGCATCTTGACCCTTGAGTTGAGTTACAGGAACATACGCGAGACCATCTGTGAATGGTAAGTGGGAGATAAGAGGTAAATATGTTTCTACTGGGTGAGGTCGAAACCTTGTGCTGAGGCCCCCCGGTGGCTGAGAGGCGTAAGCGACGAGTCTCACACAGTGAAGGTTCTTGGTTCTGGCCTTGTCCTAGCTAGGGTTACTGGAATATCTGCGTATGAGGGTTGCGACATGATGCTCTCACCTGATTGGCTGGAGCATAGCCATGCTCCAGAAATACGGCGCTGTTATTTTTCCCCCGTAGACTTAACACGGTGACTCAGCGAAGCTCTAATAAATCGCATCTAAACGATATAATCAAAGGATCGTAACCACCATTTGTTATTGATTTTGTTTTTAATGATCTATATTCTTCAATATTTATTCTTTTTTGGATTAAAATTCTTAACGGTAAAGCTGTAATACATGTTTTAATACCGGCGTGTGTCATTGCTATGGAATACAAAAGTTGTTTAAACTCGGAAAAAGTGTATAAAGCTTTACTTTTTAATTTTTGTATTGTAAATTAAACATCATGTGGACTATTACATTTCTATAAATAGTATTTTTTTTATCATTATACTACCAGAAAATGCCATTTTTAATGTCGAAGCTAACAGACGGTATTTGGCATGTCTTTGGCATGCGTTGGCGGAACAATAGTTGGCGGGGTAACGTAAACAAACCGCAAATCAAAGTCATTGCTTACTTGAAAGTTGAAAACATTCTTATTTCTTCCAAACTAAGCAACAACATAATGTTTATATGTGTAAAACTGGAAAAAATAACTAGTTTTGTTTTATTGGCGAGTTTGGCTGAGCGATAACGATTTTAGCATGGCGCACCTGCTAAGCTCCTTGTCGTTACCCTGTACAGCACACAGTGTATTGAAGGTACCCTAGTCCTAGCCATACTATTGACGTATTCGTGCTGGTGGAAAAAAATTCTCTAAAATTCAGAGTACACTGCGATATATGTGCTCGTTAAATCTTTGGAGTCAAAAGTCTCGTCGATGTTAGCGTACGATGTCTCTCGAAGTTCCGTTGGGTGCCCGCTCAGGTGTCGACTTTGTCACTTGACCAGGGTTCTTAATTCCGAGGCGTAATTGGCTGTGTTAAAGCTCGTTAAGGAGGCTAGAAATAGGCAGCCGGAATCTATTACATTACCTTGTGCTGAATAGGGGGTTTGCAGGAAAAGGCTCTTTTCAACGAATTGAGACTCTATCCTTGACTGTGGCTGGGGAGCTCAGTCGGTTAGGCGTGCGCCTTGCATGCGAAAGTTCCCAGGTTCGGGTCCGGGCATCTCCAAAACAACTGCAGACCTATAAACGACACGTGCAGCCCTAAAATGTCCGACGAATAATACCCTGTACAGAGGGAGTGCCCGTTAACTATGCTCCTAAGTCCCGGCGTTGCATACGATGCGTCTCGTCACGATGTCGACTCGTCACTTACGACGCCCGTCTCCAATAGCTCTCGTGTAGCTCAAGTGAGACGATATTTCAAACCTACCTATCGACCTATATATCCCTTGACTAACTTATGCCGAAAGGGGTCCAACGGATTTCAAACATTTTCCTGGTGTCGGGTGTTAGTTGACTTTTTCTGTAGAACTTGTCCTGCATGAAAATTCAAGTCTCTAATACGAATCACACAAATCTATAAAACAGAAAACCGAATTTTCTAAGCCTTATTTTTATGATTTCTTTGATTAATTAACCAAGAAAACAAACAGCAGTGTGTTATGTGTATTATCTCGTGTAAACCATTTTTGCCAAACACGATACATAGGTATAATTCAAAATAATAATAATTAATAAATATAATGATAAATTAATATGGAATACACTCGCAAAAACAAAAAAAACGTATAATTAAACAGAAAAATTGCTAAAAATAAAAATGTATATTAATTAATATAATTTATAATACAATAAGTATAATTTGTTTTTATGGTTTTTTTTCCTACGGAAAATAGTGCCAAAGGATTTGGCTTGCGCTGATAGGTAGACGCGATAATACTTCAACCAAACAAACGTATATAATAGCATAAACAGCTTATAGAGGATAATCTTAAGACAAATCTCGTCAAATTAGCCTTATCATAATACAAATACTGAAAAGTATAATAACTAATGTATAAGAAATGATATAGTAAACAAATTCCCTGATAAGATGTATTATTATATCCCCTTTTTAATGCTATTTGTTGTAAGAATTGTTCTTTAGAAACGAAGAAAATGCTACGATTATCCGATTCGATTGAAATCTGTTCCCATTCAGGAAATCGAAGATTTGGATTGATTGGGTACTTTTTTGAAAATGTAATGGTGTGAGAGGCCCAGTGGCTAAGTGGTATTTTTTCGCATTGCCACGCTACAGGTCCAGGGATGGAGTTGCGGAGTGGGCGAGGTTGACTCATTCTTTCGTCCCTTACGTGGGTCGATAAAATGAGGACCAAGGATGCTTGGGAACTAAAAACTGGGAGTTCCGCGTGAGGTTGGTTTCTCTAACCAGGACATATGCCTAGCATCACAGAGCCCTTGGTCAAGTAGGCTGAAATGGGCACAGCAGGCCTTGGTCCACTAACTGGCTGTTGCACCGAAAAGTTTAGTTTATAATGGTGCGAATTTTAGTCAATTACTTTACGTCTTTGCGTATGTGTTAAAAAAGGGGAAATATGCTTTTTTTAAGGATATTAGCCTTTAAGGGGAAATGGGCGCTCTGGTTCGCGGGTCTTTAAAGCAAAGTGCATCGGTGATAATCCAATTGAGAAAAAAATAATTTATCTGCCACAATTTACAGGCTGTATTGAATATTTTTACTAACATATTTTTATGTGATAAATGTAGCTGACTTACAGTTCCCGACAATCCCACTTTTTGAAATGGGTTCGAATAGTTTTTTCTTTTTAAATTTTTAATAAATAATTTAATAAAAAGTATTTGAAGCAATTTTAAAATGTGAGATTATAGAGACCTGTAAGTTATCTTCATTTATTATTTTTTAAAAGAGTTTGTAAAAGTATTCAATACAGCCGGAGAAATGTGGCAGAGAAAATAGTTTTACCCGTTGGATTAACATTAAGGTCCTTTAGTTTGGAGAATACCGGTCCAGCGTGCCCATTCCGCCTTATAACTACATTGAAAAGCCATACTTAAGGGGGGATCATAGTAAACGACAGCAAAAATGACCAATTCTTAGTATTGATTTCGAAAGGCTCTAAATCATTTAAAAATGATGGTACAATAAAAAAAATTGTATCAAATTATAAATTGTACTTTTATTATTATATTTACTCCTAAGAATCTTATTTTCGAAAATTATTATTTTTGAAAAAAGACATCTTTTGAAACATACAATTACGAATTTTCAAAAATACAAGTACTTTTTCGGTACACTTTTCTCCAAATCTATTAAATATTTCTGAATAATTTCTTTTGTGTGTTATAAAACCATTTTAGATCTAATCAAGTCACCTATTTTTTTTGCCTAAAATAATTTTTAAATTCTATTTTTAAAACATTATATTCAACATTCATAAAAATTCTGATTTTCAACGAAGAAAAGTGTAAAATAATAAAATATTTATTTTAATTTGTAAGACTAAATTAGGTGACTTAAATAGATCTAAAATGGTTTTATAACACACAAAAAAAATTATTAAAAAATATTCGATAGGTTTGGAGAAAAGTGTACCTAAGTGTTGAAAATTATAGTTTTGAGTAAAACGCGAAAAACAAATACAGTCGATCCCGTTAACACGAACTCGAAATGACCACCGAAACATTTCTTGTTAACCGAATTTCATGTAAATCGTCGGGAATTTTTTTTTACATTGAGCCAGTGGTTGGTTTTCAAATATCAACACAAAAAAATCATATTTTATAATGTAATACATAAATAATACAAGCATACAATTAGTAATTCAAAGGGGGCGTGGTACATTTGTTTATTTTTATAATTTTAATTTTTTATAAGAAATAATTAACCGATCTATACAAAATTGGTCTCATTCGATAGATTGGGTTTCCATCTATCAGAAAATATTGGTTTCAAAAATTCGATTTTTTGGTTTTTGTTTACTATGATCCCCCCTTAAGCAAAATGTCGTTAAGTTTCAGATAATAGGTGTTAGTATGATAGAAGTGTTTGGATAATAGGAAATTGGATGATTAATTTCAGCCTTAATTATTGTTACGGGAATAAAAGGTTACTGGAACACAACAGTGAGTACTTGGAGCTTTAATGAAAAATAAATGATTTGTTGACATGGTTGATAACGATAAAGGCTCAAGTTGTAGCAGCTGGCTCTTGGGGAAAACTTGTTCGAAAGACTCGAAGAGCTCTGACAGCTGTTAGGTACTTAAAAAGTCTACTTCAAATTGCTGAGGAGATAAATTTTCGAGCTTCAGAGTTGGTTGGTCGTTAACTATCGCTTTGAAACTTTTCTCAACAACGTTTGAGACCTGTGTATTTAATATTTCAATAGATTGATAATTATGTGATCCAACTTTATTTGGATTTATCGCTTTTTAAATCATTATTTATTGAACAAATCCACATTGCTAAAGGTTCTGCATGCTTTGCTAGTTCTTAGTAGATTTAATATGCTAAATCTGTAATTCTGCTGAAGCTAGCACCCATTATTTAGAATAAATCAACTAAGTTACTCATCAATGTTAAAATTGTTCACATCAATGTTTCGCATAAAAAAATATTAACACACATAAACATTAGCATCTCTTTTTTTATAAGAGATTGGTCAGAGTTAACTACTCCTACTACGTCGCAAAAAATGGTAATGGCCTTGTTTACAGGAGTTTTTCAAATCTGCTTTGCTAAGCTATCATACAAATTTTTGAATACGAAGCATACGACATTCTTGATATTTCCCCCCATATATTTGAATAGGTATTTAGGGGCTGAGAAGCCCAGTAGGCATTCGCCTAGCATGCGGAAGGTCCCAGGTTTGGTTCCGGGTATCGCCAAAATAACTGCCGACCTATAAACGGCCCGTGCAGCCGAAATGTCCGACAAAAATATCTCCGTGTAGAAGGAGTTCTCGTTAAATATCCTTCTAAGTCCTAACGCTGCGTACGATGTCGCCCTTAACTGTTGTGTAGGGTGCCTAGTCAGGTGACATCTCGTCACTTGACTGCTGTTCTAAATTACGAAGCCCGTCAGAAATAGCCTTTGTGTAGCTCTAGTGCAACGATTATTCAAACATACCTGTTTGATTTGGTATTTTTTTATTCAGTCAACGGCTTCTAGAAATTGTATAAATGTGTTAAGGGGTCTAAGGAGTCTTAAAAATGTGCAAAGAAGGAACTACAAGGTATAGTTTGATCTGTCATGTAATTTTTTAACTACTCAATATACAAGTATAATTTTTTTTATATGTAATTCTACAAGATTTATTTATTATAAAACAAATTTTAAAATTTATGAAACTTTAGCCAAAACTAAAATAAATGATATTAAACATAAAGCTATTTTAACACATTGTGATTAGGCTTGCGCGGCAAATTTTGAGGTCAAAATTGAAAAAATGAGCAAGAAAATGACTTTATATTGTACAAATATGTACAAACTAGGACTTATACCTAAATTCTCAGCTCAATTTTAATTAGAAATTATTTTAAGAACTTTCTTCTAAAAAAATTAATAAATTTTTTAAAATTTTGATTTTAAATTTATTTTTAAGTAATTTCTAATTAAAATTGAGCTGAGAATTTAGGTATAAGTCCTAGTTTGTACATATTTGTACAATATAAAGTCATTTTCTTGCTCATTTTTTCAATTTTGACCTCAAAATTTGCCGCGCAAGCCTAATCACAATGTGTTAAAATAGCTTTATGTTTAATATCATTTATTTTAGTTTTGGCTACAGTTTCATAAATTTTAAAATTTGTTTTATAATAAATAAATCGTGTAGAATTACATATAAAAAAATTATACTTGTATTTTGAGTAGTTAAAAAATTACATGGCAGATCAAACTATACTTTGTAGTTCCTTCTTTGCACATTTTTAAGACTCCTTAGACCCCTTAATTTAACGTACTTCTTATTGTTTGAGAGTATAAGTTGTATCCGAAAACATTTGATTTCTAATAAAGCCAAGTAACTCGACAACTACTCGAAATTACAGGCATCCATATTTAAACAATGTTATGACAACAATTATGCTAAACCATTTCTAGCAAACATGTCCTCTTTTAATCGTGTCACTCCCACGGGGCTAAAAATAGCATACTTATTATGACGATGACAACGTAGGATTTTCAAGCAAACTACTTTATTTTCATTGCCCCTATTCAAAACTCGTATTTTCTGCCCAAAGCACTCACCGAATGACATGCTAATTTGGTGTTTGAATAAATCCAATCTGTTTATGTTGGGTCATATAAGCCGCAAGCACACTATTACATGGATGACGTTTAAATTAAGGTTGTTGATTTTTATACTTTGTTATTGTTAGGTAATACTGGTGAAAGTGGCGCTACTTATGGTAGCTGAAGGGCATAGTGTGTCAATCGACATTGTTATCCCGGGAGGTTGGGGATCCCAGTCGGTAAGGCATTCGCCTAGCATGCGAATGGTCAGAGGTTCGGGTCCGGGCATCACCGAAATGACTGCCGACCTATAAACGGACCGTACAGATAAAAATGTCCGACGAATAATATCCCGTGTAAAGGAGTGCACATTAAAAATGCTAAGGTGCCTATTCAGATGTCAATTGACTGTGGTTCTAAAATAAGACGCCCGTCGCCAATAGCCCTCGTATAGCTCTAGTGCGACGATAATTCAAACCTAACCTAACCTAGTCTCAATACGAGACAGCTTTAGGGGTGGGGGAAAAAGTTCAGAAAACCAGAAAAGATTAAACAGAAAAAAAATGAAGAGTCCAAGTTTAAACCAATTCATCGACAGGATAACTCTTAATATCAGGCCTCTTTGGTCACGATAGAGAGTCATCGCCTAAACTGGTGTGAGTAAATCGCTTTCTCACCTGGTTCCTCTCACTCCAGACACAAGTCCCACGTTTGTATCACGAGTGAAGAACCAAGGAAGGAACCATATTCAATTCAAGGGTTCTTCCCCTTAACTCTTTAAATGAGTTTCAGCTTCAGTTACATTGGGAAACGCTGTACCTAAGCATTTAAACTTATCAGCTTGTTCTTTGGATGGACCAGTTGAAACAAAAATTTCTAGAAGCGAAACTTACCTTTAAAGAGGATGTGCTGCTAAATGCATATCCTCTTTTAAGGAATGTTCTTCTTCTTGAAACTGGAGATGGTAAACTTAATTTATTAATTCTTGCTATTATTCCAAGCTTAGTAAAGCATTGTGAGAAGCAAATCCAATTTCCTACTTCCATATTCTGAAATTAAATGGCGGATGCTTTTATAGAGCCTACACTCCGTGCCAACCTAACTTGGTTGAACACAAAGAGTAAAAAGCGTGGTTGGTCCGTTAGTTTGGAAACTCTTGAAAGGCAATATTTACATATAAAATAATAGGTTGGCAAGCAGTTCAGATCCCCTAAACCCCTTACATTTGTTTGCGGTGTTATATTTTTATAAAATTATGACTGTATTTAATTATCCTCACTAGCCAAAATCTTTCACAACAATTTCATTACCTGTTATTGCTCACCCGCATCTGGGATTTCTAAGCGTCAATTAAATACCATACAAAGGTATGGATAAAAGGACTCTATCTATGCGAACAAAATATGGAAAAATTATCTTCTCTTTTAAACTTCTAATTCGAAATTTATAATTAATGCATGCGTAAAAGACAATATTTAATATTAGGGTAAATTAAGAAGGTAGATTAGTTTTGGAGACAGCGTTTTAGTTCTCAAACATTAGATTGTTTCAGAAATTAAAACACGTATTTTACTTTTTAGCTACATAATTAAATTTTGTCTATATTTTTATCTTTTATGATAAAACCCATCTAAATTTATTCAACTTATTCGTAAAAAAAACTTTTTAAAATTAAAAAAAAAAACATTATCTTTTAAAACTATATTATAATTACTTTTTTAACTAAACCATAATAGTTAAACCAGTACTAAGAACAACAAAACACAATTTACTTTTCCACCATAAACAAAGATACTTTAAAAACATAGTCTCATTAAAATGTCTGTAATAAAACTTTTATGGTTTATTCTCATTACTTTTTTAAACTGTATGATTATCAATAAATTGGATTACCTTTCGAAGCCTGATAAATTACTTTTCAGTTTACCAAGTTTTTCCATTAATATTCGTCTTACCTTTTTGCAATCTAAAGTGTTTTTCGCAATCTGAAAATGCGCAATACTAATGAAATTATACGGCTCCAAGTTCAACAAATAATAAACGTTAAGTGTGTAAATTGAATTGAAAAAATAATAATTGCTTCAAAAGCCGTTAAGGAAATAAACATTAAAAAAAATTAATGCGTTGATTATAAAAGTCCGAAGTAAATTATTTTCATTATTTATCTTAATCTCAGTGCCCTTGATGAAATTCAATTATTTTGGGTGTTAGTTTAATGGTGTAAATAAGAAGTTTTTTTAAGTGCATAGTTTAGAATACTGTTAAAATATTATGTGTATTTTTATGCGTTATATTTTTCTTGTTTTAAAATATATGCACGCAAAATATGTGGTACCACGTTAAATTTAATCATAAAATTTTAAGCTTTATTCCTTTTATAAAACCAGTTGTACACCAATACGATCTGTATAAAAATTGTGTTTCTGCTGCCACTCAAAAATTTACATTATTTGTATCCCTCTTTAGAAGATGCACGGTTTTAAGGAGTACCTTTAAAATTATAATTTCATGATTCCTCTTGGAATTTACCGAATGCTATATAAATTGCAACAGTATAACACTATTAACCGAAACTGAGCTAATTGATGAGAACAGGTAACATAACAGAAACCATGAACAAATATTTCAGGTAAGTAGCATATTTCACAATGCTGAGTACCAACATTTAAAATTTATTTTCACATAAAATCATTAGTCGTGTTAAACTAGTTTGTAAACTAAAAGTTCCTTCACAAATAAACTGCTAACAGCTCGTTAACGAGCAAGAAGAACTGATATGCTTTTGAAAATAACTTCTGCAAATAAGTTTACTTTAACTAGTTTTGCTTTAAATAGTACAAAAGGAGGAATATTTCTCCAAATTGATATTTCTCGCTATAGCTTAAAGTTTAACTCATTCATGTATTTAGCGATAGCGGATGTATTTAGCGATAATGAAAGAATTTCGAAATATAACTCAATTCAACAATAAATTTTACTTCAGTTTTTGGGGGCTGGGGAGCGTAGTCGGTTAAGCACTTGCCTAGCATGCGGAAGGTCCCAGGTTTGGGTCCAGGCACCGCCAAAGTAACTTTTGACCTATAAAATGGTCCGTGCAGCCCGATGAATAATACCAATACCACCTAGATTAGAAGGCCGAAGAACTAATCAAGACAACTTCACACTAGTAGACCAATTTCGATTTGCTGACCAATAACGTCGTATCTTAAGATGACGTCGCATCTTGGTTCATCTTATCTTAAAAAAAATTATTCTAATACAAGATCTAGTCACGAATGATTATTGGTCAAAACCGCACAATCGGTCCATTAATTTGACGTCAAGCATTTAGTGCGCCGGTCTTCTAATCTAGGTGGTATTGATAATACCCCGTATAAGGGAGTGCAAGTTAAATATCCTAGTCCTAACGCTGCTTACGATGTCGCCCTTTAGGGTTGCGTTGGGTGCCTATTCAGGTATCGGCTCGTCACTTGAATGTGGTTCTAAAATACGACGCCCGTCACCAATAGCCCTCTTGTAGCTCTAGTGCGACGATAAGTCAAACCTAACCTAACTTCAGATATTTATTACATAAACTTTGTATTATCTGTTCAATTGCGTGTCAAACCTAAACCAAAATAATAGGAAAGATCATTTGATGCTAACACAGTTAAATGAGTTAGCTAAGTAAATGTTTATACTTGTAAAGAGGCTTATGTCTGTGTGATGGTATCATGGCAAAACATTCAGTGGATCCAAATATTATTGTTAGGAGTTAATCCCAAAGGTATTTTTACAACATTTTCACTGTCAATTAACCAAATAGGAACTCTGAGATAATTAACCCTTTCAGTCCCAAAAATTTACTACACTACAGAAACATCTGATATTCACAAAATAATCTTATTTTAGGTCAAATATACGAATTCCATAAGAAAAAAATCATTCATATGGTTTTGGACAAATTTTTATATGGTTTTTGAAACAATGCCAAAATTTTTTAACTGTGAAATACAACAAAAAATATATATATATTACCTAAAAACACTTCGAGTTATATATTTTAAGGTATCTGACCATATTATTAAAAAAAATTTAGTAATTATTTTAACCGAAATAGTTTAAATTGTGTTTTAAATATGTGGAACTGAAGTGAACTGATAAAAAATCAGGAGAAACGCTTGTTGACTATTTTCTAAATAAAAAAAATAGTAGTTCTGACTTCTATTGAGATTAATGTAAAATATTGTCTGATAGAACAAAGTATGAAGAATCGAATGATGTGTGTTTGGATGTCATAACGGGACATAAAAATTTTGAAAAAAATATTGAAAGTGATGATGCCAAATGGCATCACTGGGACTGAAAGGGTTAAAGTAATGAGATAAGGTTGAAAGTCCGAAGCGGAGATTCTTCGTTTTCTACACATTTTGGATTGTGGGGATTCGAAAATAAGTACACTCCGTGAAAACCTTACTTGGACAAGGCGAATGCCTAATTGACTGTGCTCCCTAGCCTTTATCACTACAGAGTTTGAGAAGATTTTCATGAAAAATTCGATTTGGTCTAAGTTGAATGCATTTTTTTTTTGTTTCATGAAACACTGAGTTTATAGTAACTAAGAACACATTTCTGCGCCGTATAATAAAATTTCGAAACGATATACAATTACTTGGCAATAGTATTTCAGAATGAATATTTGATAAATTTATAGGCTTTGGGTATTGTATTACTCTGGCAACGGGCGAATGATTGAAATTTTACATGATAATTTTCTGTGAGATCACAGAGAGCACTGTTTCCAAAATTTTCTATTACCTTACAATGTCATTTCAATCTGTTTATTAAATTTTTTCTAAAAATTAAATTTCTATTAAAATTCTTTCTAAAAATCTTTTTTATTAAATTTTGTACTTACTTTTTATTATACTACTTTGCATCAGAAATTTTATATTAAATATATATTATTATAAATCTACATATATTTTGAATTCCTTTGCTTTATGTATTTGTATAAAAAATAATAGTCAAATCAATATAAAAGACTTTTAATTTAATAATTACAAGTATAGGATTTGTTACACATAAATAACATTTGTACATCATTTGTTCACAACACACTTTTTATAACAAAAATTATGTTAGTTTTTTTTTTATTTAATTGTACATCTTTTGAAAAAAACCTCATCAAACACATGTAAGGAACTGATTTTGAAATACAATCAATTTGAAATAATTGCCAAAGAAATGATTTCAATGACCCATATGTGTGTGTGTGCAACTCGTAGAAAAAAATATAATCACTTAAACTTAACTAAAAGAGTTAAAGCAAAATATTCACTTCTAATTCTTACCAATATTAAATACAGATAGTTTGTGAAAAAGATTTTAGTCATAATTACAATGGGGCACATAAAAAACTATATAATAGAACGATTTTTTTTTCATTTAGTAATTTGCCTTTAAATAGCACATCCGTTTAATTTTAAGCTTCTTTAGCATATCACAGAGGGAAATATTTTAGCACATCAATAAGAATATTAGTAATTAGACAGCACCACAGATCAATGTATTCTTAAACGCCGGAATAAAAACATAATTTTATACAGAATACTTAAAAGGTTTATTGCAAAATTCAGTCTCCAAAGTATAACTAAGACACAGGGTCCGGCGCATTTGTGGGCGATTTCGTCTAATTGAATTTACTAATATTAAAAGTCGCCAATGAACGCACTGGACCATATAGGTTAGTCGTACTTTAGAGAGCTAGTTTTGCAATCACACCATCCACTTTACTACCTATACATTTAATGACAATGTTTTTTTTGTATTTTTAAGCATTTAGAAGTTTTCAAAATTACATCAAACGATTTTTATAGAAAATTTAAGTCGTTCACCATCATCATACTGTAATATCTTTAGGGGGAATGGGCGCGCTGGACCAAAGGTCTCCAAACTCAAGTGTATCGGTGTCAGTCCAATGGAGAAAAATATATTTTCTTCTGCCACTTTTCTCCGGCAGTATTGAATATTTTTACAAACGGCTTTTTTATGTGATGAATATAACTAACTTACAGGTTCCGGCAATCCCTCTTATTTAATTGGTAAAAAAAATTAATTTTGAATAAATATTTTTTTTTCAAAAAATATTCAAAGCAATTTTAAAAAGTATGATTATAGAGACCTGTAAGTTAACTACATTTATTGTTTAAAAAAAACCATTCGTAAAAATATTCAATACAGCCGTAGAAATGTGACAAAGAAAATAGTTTCTTTCCCATTGAATTAACATTGAGGACCCCCGGTCAAGTGCGCCCATTTCTCCCTTAAAGCAAATGAGAGCCCTTTTTTAGTCCATACACGAAAATGATGGCTTTTGGGGAAAAAATCTCACTTTATAACATCGATATAAATGTATTTATAATTGTTTTTATGACACAAATTACAAAACATTGTTTTTTGAATTCATATATATTTTCTTGAATTGTCAACTCTTCAGAGTCATTTACAAATTCAAATTGTTACAATTAGAGAACTAAGAGTACTTCTTACATTCTATCCAGACAGTGAATACTGATTATACACCTCGGCGATTTCGTGTTAAGAACTAAAAAAAATGTCTGCTACTACTGGTTCACTTTTTTTTTATTTCTCCTCTTTAGAAAATCACGAATCTTGCGTGCAGAATTGCGCAAGGTACAAGCGGAAAAAATACACATGTAACTAGCATATTTCTAATAGAACTCAAATTATAACGTACCAAAAATTTTTTTAACAAGTACGTGCTTTTCAATGCATATATTTTAGGCATAGAGCACCAGAAAAAGGGAGTTTTTAGACCTATTTAACATCTAATATGTATTTATACAGCAATAATAATTGTTACTTTAGTTGAAAATTAACTCTATTAGATACTTAAACTTAAAAAAACGCCTGCTGTTAACTTGTGCTTGTTACCAAGACTGTCGTGATATACCGTTGTAATAGTGACGTTATGTTATTATTGTTTACATATATTAGATTTGTAGATTGTACAGTAATGATGAAACACTGGATTCACGGTTCTTTCAAACGTAAAAGAAAGATTTACTTCGTAAAAACCTGGCTTGGCTTCTCAACCTCTCTCGATACTTCGCAGTGAGGGGATACAATTTATTTCATCACATGATAAAGAGGAACCCCTTGGAGTTCCACAAAGAACTATTGTTTCAGATAATGTTTGTATACACCAGTGGTTCCCAACCTGGGGGCGATCGCCCCCAAGTGGGCGATTTGGGTTATCAAGGGGGCAATAAATAGTTTGCGGGCGATAGGGGGGCGATGAGTATTCAAAGGGGGAAATTAAAATGTACTGTACTAGAGTACAGTAAAACCATTATATTTTTTTATCACCGTGAAAAGTTTCAAACTGACATTCTTACAAGATTTGACCAAGTTAGAAACTCTGATTCTATTAGCTGATTCTATTGTCGATCCATTCCCTTTTAAATCTGTTGCTTGTGGATAACCTTGATAACTCTTTGCAGTCGATCTTTGTAGATCTGAAGTATGACAGTGAGGCGAAACTCATTACAAGCAGAGAGGTTATGAGTTAGCCTGCGTGAAACTTATTTACACTGATCCTTAACTGTGGTAAAAAGCTGAACTATTTCTCATCTCGTTCCGTCAATATATTTAGTTAAAAAAGGGTTAGTTCTGTTATCCAGCTCCTCACCAAACAAAGAAATCAATTGGACATTTGCCTCAAAGACTTAAGTATGAGCTTGAAAAAATAATAATTGATATAAAAAAGTGAAAAAAAAATGAATAAACAAGTTATCAACATTCATTTTTTAAAGAATTTTATTGTCAACTCTCTTAAATTTTCCAGAATTGAGTATAAAGATCTTAGTTAATTATTTCACTTTCATTCTTTGAAAAAATGTAAATAAGAATAGAAAAAAACATTTTTTTTTCGATTTCATATAAGAGTAACCGGATAAAACTGCTTTGGTTATTTTTATATATGGTAGTAGGTGTTTGAAATTATAAAATTGCTTTATTAGTTACTTTATCTCAAATTATAATTGGACAAATTATAAAAATTAAAGGGGGGGAGGAGGGGCGATATGTGTTAGTCAACTTAAAGAAGGGGGCGATGTTACAAAAAAAGGTTGGGAACCACTGGTATACACTATAGTTCGTAAAAACTTTTGTACTGCATTATATTGCGAAACACAAAAATATTTATTATGTCCATTATTAATTCTTGAAGACCATTGAGCTTGACTTCTAATAAATGAAAATGGACAAAGTTTTCTTGTTGTTTATTTCAAGAAAAGATTCGGGATCATTGTATGTGAACTTGTACACAGAATATCCGAACTTTTAGACAGAATATGTGAACTAACACGCAGAATGTGTGAACTAGTAGAGTGAACACTTCAAATTGTGCGCAGAATATTTCAACTTGTATATGGCATATCTGAACGTGTACGTCACTTGTGAGTTTTTACAAAAAAATAATTGAACCTGTACACAGAATAACTGAACTTGTTCGAAGAGAATAACTGAACTTGTACGCAGTGATTAACGCAATTGGTACCCAGAATAACGGAACTTGTACTGAAGATGCTCCTGTTCTTAAAGTTTCAATAGATGTGCTTGATAGTTTTATTCCAGAAAAGTGAACTTGTTCATATTTCATACGAACGCAGAATATACACTAATATGTGAACTTGTAAGAAGGATATGTGAATTGGAACATGGAAGGGAAAATTCGTACACAGAGTATGTGAACTTGAACACACAATATAAATCCCAACATTTTTGACCGGGACTAACTTAAATTTCTACGTACAGAAGTACGTACAGAACGAACCAATCTCCACAGGCTGCTTGTGTCATTCCCATTAGGCAACGGCTCCTTCTACAGACTACTTGCGTCATTCCCATTAGGCAACGGCTCCTTCTACAGACTACTTGTGTCATTCCCATTAGGCAACGGCTCCTCCTACAGACTGCTTGTGTCATTCCCATTAGGCAACGGCTCCTTCTACAAATTACTTGTGTCATTCTCATTAGGCATCGGCTCCTTCTACAGACTGCTTGTGTCATTCCCATTAGGCAACGGCTCCTTGCCACCCCTCTGAGGAGACGTCGCAACGTTCTGATGGCTCCTTATCGTTTCCGTGTGAGTCACGTGCAGGGTGCTGGTGAAGCTTTGGTTCTTGGTTCTCCCGAACCTCCCGCACAGGAACATTCTCAGGAACACTTTCCGGAACTTCTCGCCGAAGATGCAGTAGATGGCGAAGTTCACGGACGAGTTGAACGTCACCAGGAGGTTGGACACGCGCACCAGGGCTGGTATGTACAGCTCGAACATCTCTAGTACGTTGCAGAACAGGGCTAGGATGTTGCAAACGAAGAAGACGGCAACTACGCATACCTGTGTGCAAGTGTAAGGACATAAAAGTTAATTCACAATTGAAATTTTTATTGCTACCACAATTTAAAAAAGCATGTAAAAATGTTAAGTTTAAATACAAAAATTGATTGCCAATATAACAAATTAAAAGTCCAGCACATTTGATCCATAACATGTCTTAAGTGTTTTGGTCTTTACCATATCCGTTATGTGTTATAAAAGTTTCAGGTATACTTGAGGTAGGTTTATATGGTAAAACTTAGTAACAACTTCATAGTTATCCAAGTAGAAAGTTGATAGAAGAGTTTTAATTTGATTCAAAGTAAATTTTCCATATTTAAAGTACTGTATTAGCACGCTCACAGTGTTTTATTTAAGTTAAAACGCAACTCTTAACCTGTTTGTGTATTTTCATCAGCTATATTAATGGTATTTAGATAAACTCGCTGTGATCTCATTTTACCTGAGTTGGCACAGAATAGCCACGGCCAACTTCACTAACAAGGCTACAGAATCTCTCAAAAATGAGCGTATTAACCGAATTTTTGACGTCACAGTTACGAGTGCCGAAGATCGAGAAACTAGCTCGGACGCATTCGGAACCTAAACATGTGGTCAGTCGTGAACGAGTGGTTTCGAACAAGTTTCATGGCAGGTTGCCTTCATCTTCGGAACAACGTCACTCGGATCCATGACGTCAAACTTTCCGTCCCCGAGAGTGTTTGGAAGAGCTTCTTTGACCTTAGTAGCTAAGAAGGCCGTGAAATAGCCAGTTTTGGATAGTGGGTCATCAAATGCAGCCAACCCAATTAGTCAGAGGCAAAAGAAATTTCCTCTACTTTGATGAAAATTGTTTAACTACCGGATGCATTGTATTTCATACAATAAAGACATCTAATTGTAGATGAATTAACTATAATGCAACACTTTTTTCATTCATTAGGCAAGTTTTGCCATTCATACCAGCATAGTAGCCAGTCCCATCTCTTTTCGCTCGCGTCGCGTCAGACGCTGACGGTCGCGACTGGCGCGACGTACAGCGTTCCAGATGGACACGTTGAGAACGGCCAGCGTCAGGAACGGAATGAAGTACATCACGAAGAGGTACAGCCAGATATAGTAAACCTGAGAAGAAAAATTGCCAAACTCATTAAAGAGAAATGGGCTCGCTGGGCCGAGAGTCTCCAACTCAGGTTCTTCTGTGTTGATCCAATTTGGAAAAAATATTTTTTCTATGCCACATTTATCCGGCTGTATTGAATATTTTAACAAACAGGTTTTTTTAATAATAAATAGGGATAACTTACAGGTCTCTATAATCCCACTTTTTTTAATTGATTCGAATACTTTCTGTGAAATCGTTTATTCAAAATTTTAAGCAATTTCAAAAAGTTGAATTGTCGGGACCTGTAAGTCAACTACATTTATCACATAAAAATTCGTTTGTAAAAATATTCAATGCAGCCGGAAAAATGTGGCAGAGAAAAAATATTTTTCTCCATTGAATTATCGCTGATTCACTTTAATTTGGAGACCCACGGTCCAACTAGCCCATTCCCCCTTAACGGCGCTTGTTTAGAAACATAATCAGGCGAAATTAAGCTTTCGGCTTTAGTTTGTTCAAACAGACGAAGTAGTGAAAAAGATGAAGACCATTGTACTTGGCAATTTGTGAAGGACAATATTAAGTTAAACCGAAAAGAATTTATTAAACTGAAAATCAACGTTTTTATTAGTTAAGGAGAGTATGAATGGCATTCACCAATGGCTCTTCAATGGATCAAAATGAATATTAAGATATAATATCGAAATTGTAAAAATGTATTTGTTAAGATAATGTATGAAATGTTAAACAAGTAGGTGTGAGGCAGTAATTTTTTGACAACTCTGTTTTAACGTCAAGCTCAAGTCTTAAAATTGGTTTGCGTTAAACCTTTGTAACTGCCATTGAGTATGCATTAATAAATAGCTCTGAACTGTTTAATAATACAAAACCCACAGAGTGGTATTTTAAATTTTCTTCTTTATTACAGTGTAGACAAGAATAAGTATATTTATTTTTTTAAAAATATCATGTTAACTAATCCACAACTTAAGCGATTATGGTAACGATAATGCACTTCACAAAGAAACATGATCCACGGTGGCTCCGTCGTGTGAAGTGTCGTGCTCGCATCGGAAGGGTTGTGGGTTCTGTAATCGGCGTTGCCCGCAATTCTGATGGTTGCTTGGTCGGCGCTTGTATTCGGCTAAAAGACAGCCGTGTAGCTAATGGTGGCTGGGGCACGTTAAATATGCCGTGGTCGCAAAGTCCTCCATGTTCCCACACCAAATTAATACCTCTTTGGGTACCACATCAGGGAGTTATCGGCCTGTAATCTGCATAAAAATACCGATACGTGAGTGAGAATGGATGTGTGAAAGGGACCTTTCAGTAAAACGGAAGTGAAATGCTGACGAGCAAAAGTCGGACTTCCTCCATTGTGGCACTCAATTAAAAACGGAAACTGCCCCACTATGCCTTAAAATCGGGTGGCTCTCTACTCCGAGGCTCGGTTACAGAATGGCATTAGAAACAACAAAAAAAACATTTACCTCCAAATACAGCTTATTCATCCTGAAATCCGTCGGCTTGGCTACATACACATCATCAGCCGTCTTCACCACGTCTATCTCCCAAAACCTCGGCACATTATAGGCCAAGGCGAAGATCAAGACACCAACACAG
Organism: Hylyphantes graminicola; assembly: GCA_023701765.1. Classification (NCBI taxonomy): domain Eukaryota; kingdom Metazoa; phylum Arthropoda; class Arachnida; order Araneae; family Linyphiidae; genus Hylyphantes; species Hylyphantes graminicola. The sequence goes on along the minus strand of CM043118.1, from coordinate 58,118,318 downwards.
AAGCCTTTGGCCCTCGTATGAGTGCACAGGAACCTGGCTCGCAGTGGGTGCCTGACAGCCACCCAACGCTCCACCGTGACTCCGACAGTTATCCAGACTGAACCGGTTTGGGCTATCAGCCCGATGGGGTAGGCTATGAGAACGACGAATGGGTAGGCCTCGAATGTGTACCTGAAAGAAAATAGGTTAGAATTAAATAACTTTTTGAGATTTAAAATTTTAAAAAAATAAAGTGTGACACTAAAAAGTAATCAAAAACTCAGTTTCTTGATAAATAATTCATAAAAATATTTTTTTAAATACTGTTTTCAACTTTAAAATAGTTTACTGTTTCAATATGCTTTTGTTAATAGCAACAAAGTAGATATAATGGCTAAATGCCTCAAAGGCAGAGGTGCCTTAGCCCCCAAACCACCCTCACAAAGGCAAACTAGACAGACAAAGTTATAATGGCTAGAAGACTGAAGAGGGCTTGAGTGAAAGATATAGCAATTATTAAATATATATCTTACCATGAAAATTAATGGTTTTCTCATTAATTTAATAAATGAGATACGTCACTATCTTATCTCGGTGAAATATGATGCTCATTAGAAATTGACTAATGACAAATTACGAATTTGTATATTTGTGAAATATATAATACTGTATTGAATTCTATTTTATTGTATTATATTTCACTATCCAGATAATTCTATATGATTGGTTTTGTTATAGATATATATTTCTAGGAAATTTTACGCAACTACAATTTCGAGGAAGTTGTTGAGCTTTAAAGACAATTTTATAAACACTGTTATAAAACTACAGTATCTCTCTTGAAATGGACTTTAACTTAATCCTATCCATTAAAAGGGAACTTGCTATTAAACTCAAATGCGTTAAACACCATTCTTAGTGGTAACAACAGAAACAAAGCATTTAATACCTTTCACAAGTCCACGGTCTTAACCTTTCTGAAAAGTACCTTTTATAGGATACATTGTGAATCCTATAGATCATGAGTACCACTTACGAAACAGACACGTATTTGGGCAGTTCTACCATAATTTTTAATTTCAGGTATTAAAAACTTGTAAAATTTATTTTTTCAAAATCACTTTAAATGTTTATCAAAAGGTTTATAAGGGTTCTAGAATTACGGAAAAAAGTTTAGCAAAGCTCATTTGCAAAAAAACAAAAAATATATAATAAGGGACGGCAGTTTTTTGAAAACACCGATTCTAAAGAAACCGGTCTAAACCGGCCTTACGAAACTAACTGATTTTCAATGAAACCGAAATTGCAAAAAACCGGTTAGTCTTAAAACTGGTTTCGGTTTTCCATCCCTAGATCATTACGACGGTAAGGATCGGAAGGTCAGGAACGGAAGGAAAGGACATTCACGCTGTTTTTCGGTCTCTTTTGTGTTGAAACTAACTCCAGTTTAATAAAAATGGATTTTTTTACTTCTTGTACTCCACTTAAACATATTTATAGAAAAAAATTTCAATTATCATGCAAAAATTAACCTTAAATCTCTGAGACTGTAAGGAAAGCAATAAAGCCTCGCAGTCAATTTCACTGAGTTTTTTTTAATTTTGGGCTTATTGGTGAATTTTAGCTAAAATATGTGGCTACTAACTGAATTATCAGTGTTCTGCAATACAGTTTGCATGTTTGAAGAATCACTGTAGCTCAATCCAGTGCCGCTCTTCACCACTTTAGGAATGAGGTCAGTGAATGTATCAAAACCCAGGGACAAAGTTAAGAGACGAGAAAAACGCATTATAAATGTTAAAAGCCAAAATTCAATGGAAGGAAATCGTTAAGCTACAGTATTAGTTCAATTTAAAATCCAAATGAATGTAATTTTTAGCTAAAAAAAGTATTAGATTGAGCCCTAAACTAAAAATTTTACATTCGGGACACACGATGGTAAGGACTTTTCTGCATTGTTTTGTGTTCTAAATTTTTTTTGGAGTTTCTTTGCTTTAAAATTACATTTTGCAATTATAAAAGGGCCAGTCTTTTAGTATAATAAGAAAAAATGGTAAAGAAATATTAATTTTTTAAAAAGTTATGCCCAAGGGACATAAAATTAAAAATTATGGTAGAATTGCCCATTTATCAAAGTCTTATCATATTTGGTAATGTCTTACTTGATTTCAGGATTTTATATAAGCAGACGTTTCTAGAAAATACTTCAACATAGTGTTTTTTGTTTCTTTTAAGGGATTTAACCTCTTGTCCCAGGTTCGAGTCCGAGCATCACCAAAATAATTTATGCCGACCTATAAACGGCCCGTGCAGCCAAAAATGTCCAACGAATAATACCCGTGTAGAGGGGGTGCACTTTAAATATCCTCCAAAGTCCTAACGCTGCGTATGATGTCGTCCTTACGGTTGCGTTGGGTGCCTATTCAGGTGTCTGTACGTCACTTGACTTTGGTTCTAAAATACTGCCCCAATAGCCCTCGTGTAGCACTAGTGCGATAATTCAAACCTAACCTAACCAAAACATCCGGGAATTATCTACTGTTTTTGCACTGCAATGCCAACTGGATAATCATTAGATTTATCCAAATGGATAAACACTGTTAATATGTCTCCTAGTTAAATATTGACTCTCTATTGCTTAACGTTGATTTCTTTTCCCTGATGAATAAGGAACCATCAACACATTAAGCCATTAAACACTATTGAATAAAAAATATATAGATTGTCCTAAGAAAAATACCAATTCCTAGAGTAGAGATCTATCAGTTTTCAGGAACTTTGAGAGACATTTTCAAAATTGAGATGCCTATAAGTTTATCAAAAAATATAAAAATGGCCTTTAAGTCTAACTGACTATCAAAAGCCTGACATTGATGGAAGACTTTCCGTCGTACTTATTTTTGATAGGAAATCGAATATGTATATTTTATTTAAGGAATTTGGAAATTATATTTCAATTATTCATCCTCGTGATGGCTCCATATATCACATCAAACTGAAATACAAACTTTACTTCAAGTCAATAATTCAGTCTATCAATTAAAAAAATATAGCATTTTGAAGCATCGGTTTCAGCTGAAGAGCTTTGGAGGAGAATGTGCCAAGTGGAACTTTAGAAAAATAGCACTTTATGGAGAAAAAAATGAGAGTTTTGAGTCATTGAACATATTACAAAATTATTTAATGATAACAAGTTCCCCTTCTCCATAAAAAATTAAGTTAAATATATTTTTTATGATTTGCAAGTATCGTTTTTCACAGATCTCAATGGAGAAAACTAAAAACTTCATTCGAGCTCATTTTCTCGTTTTCATCTTTATTTTTTTACTTAGCACGTTCTTAAACTAACTCTTCATTTGTTATTCCTCTTAATAAATAATATAAATCGTAACTTATACTATCATAAATAGTACATACTATTAAAAAAAAGTTCATACGAGTTATAGGTAAAGTTGAACGATTATTATCGGTGTTACGGATATTTAGTTGAATTACCCTGGGCAAAATATATTTCTCCAAAAATACACCAAATAAGTGTTTATAAATATTGTTTTTTATTGCTAAATTCGCAAATTCATTTTGGCGTCACGCAGAGATTATTGAAAATAATTGGGCCAATTTAAATATTTATTTAGTGAAATACGTGTGAGAGAATAAACATATACTTTTATAGTTATGCAGAGCAAAAGCTGTTGATATATTGTAAGAAATACGCTACGGGTATAAAAATGTTTTTTAACAAAATTTCAAAATTATCTGACTTATTTCAATCCTTACACTAAATTCTCTCAAAGTAAAAGTATATAATATAGTTAATAATTGAATATATAACTGTTGCATTAAGTAAATGTTTTCCATATTAAAAGGCATTATGTTTATTCAGCGAGGAGAGTGTCAAATGCATATTCTCCTGTTTTAAAAGATATCATTTACAACGTGTTCCATACAGTACTTTCTTAATCTCCTGTAAAACAGTGGTTTAAAATATAAGAAACAATACGAAAAAAGTTAAATTTAAGCACTTGTGCCTAAAATTAATTTTTTACGTATGGGCTTCTAATAAATCTTTTTTTATGTCACTAGTACTGATTTCAAAAATTGGATTTTTTAAAACGGTATTTCTTTTAAAAAAAATTCACCTGTTTCTGTTAAATGACGAATAAAGATGTTTATTTAGCCAATGTCATAACGAAAAAATTTACATTTCAGAAGCAAATGAAAAATTTATGATCCAAACGTCCTATTAAACTGCGTTAAGTAATAAATTGAATGTTAAGGTAGGTCGGTACCTTGTCTACGGCTAATGGGAAATTGACCTTTTTCGTGTTCCTTTTTTTTTGGAAACTGACATGCAAAACAACACAAAAAATATTATGTGCACTACATGCACTTTGAACAATACACTGAAATGAGATTTTATCAAATATATAAAATAGTTTTTATTTAATATTATTTAAGGTAATGTGTTATTTTTATAAAAAGAAGCATTTTTAAATCACAAAATTACCCATATTTTTTCTCCTTCAAATTTTGAGAAAAGCTCATTCCAGTAAGCAAAACACCCTGAAACAATTATCCTGTAAAAATTGTAGCTCTGTAAATGAAGTAGTTTTTAAGAAAAATGTACGTAAACATTAAAAAACACCATTTTGAGAAAAATGCGATTTAAAGTTGAAAACTTACATTTTGAAAATGCAGCTGATCCATATCAAAATTTAACTACACTCCTAAAACGAACGAGCGATTTTAACTCAGTCTGAGTTAATTTCACTCCTCCAGTCTTGAAAATGCACTTACCCGGAAGGAGTGGATTCTTTGTGTGTTAAACCTCCGACAGGATCACTCCAAACGAGTGATTTTAACTCAGTCTGAGTTAATATTCATTCCTTTCCAGTGTCGAAAATGCACTTCTCCAACTGGAGTGGATTTCACTCTTTTGTTTTAAGAGTGTAGGTTAAACTTGTCTGAATGACTCGCAAAGGGCATCGCTGGAAAGCCCTTGAAAAGTGTTTTACACAAATACTAAAATTTAAAAAATCTTTTTTTTTTTTTAAGGGGACGCATTACCCAAAAATTGGTCAAAATGTCGATTTTTCAGTTTTTACTTTTTATTATTTACAATATTCTTCTAAACATTTACTGAAAGTTTCATAATGATATCTTGTGTAGAAAAAAAGTTATTAAATATTCTCTGAAGTCATTAATGTACGTTTGAATACGTATTTCGTCTGCTGGGACACAGTACTCAAAAATTGGTCAAAATATTAATTTTTCAGTTTTTACTTATTATTTACAGTATCTTTCTGAACATTTACTGAAAGTTTCATAATGATATCTTTTGTAGAAAAAAAGTTATTAAATATTTTCTGGAGTCATTCCTATAAGTTTGAATACGTATTTCGTCTGCTTTCAACTTTTTTTTCTCTGTTTCACGTTTTTCAATTCTTGTGTTTAATAAATCCCTATGGCTTTTTTGCTAATTAAGTTAGAATTTAGAAATTTTTTACCTGTGTTCTTACATATATTATGCACAAAATTGTGCATGGAATAAGATCTTTTATGTATAGTTAGTTATTTTTTTGAAAATTTTGAATTCAATCATTTGTATTTTTTGTGTATTTTTTGTGATTTTCACTGTAAATGCATATTAATTTTTAACTGTCGCTCACATTTTAAAAAACATGCACAGTTCTTGAACAAATGGTACTAAAAAGAAACCATAAAAATTTGGTGAAGTTATTCTTAAAATTGAAGGAAGAGTAGGGTTTAAAAAAAAAGTTCAAAATTTCGACTTTTTTTTTTAATAAATGAAAAACTACTTGTAAATATTCATTTTTATTGCTAGAAATTTTTTATTTAGAGTGAACATTATACAAAACCAATATAATTTGCAAGTTTATGTTATTATTTCTAGAAATATAATTTTTGGTAATGCGTCCCCTTAAAGTTACATGGTACTGACCTACCTTAATATTATTCCAAACTTTATACGCCAATATACCGTATCATAATAAGTCCAATGTATCCTAATTATCTCTAATAATTCTACTTTTACACGACCATCTAGAGCTAGTGGAATTGATTGGTAGATGGGTAAGCTGATAATCCATAGGAACTGTTCCGACACTAATACTCTAATGAAACTAATACTCCTTTATAAGAATAAGAAGAGTCTTTCAGTAATGGACTACTATGTAACGTAATATTTAAGTTTGGTATGCCTGAATAGCAACGTTTCTCACAAAAATAAGCTATTTGTATTAATAAAAGATATTTAATTGTACAAAAAGACATATTTGGTCCCAGGTTCGGGTCCGGGCATCGCCAAAATAGCTGCCGAAGTATAAACGGCCCGTGCAGCCAAAAAATGTCCGACGAATAATACCCCGTGTAAGGGAGTGCACGTTAAATATCATTCAAAGTCCTAACGCTGCTTACGATGTCGCCCTTAACGGTTGCGTTGGGTGCCTATTCAGGTGTTGGCTCGTCACCTGACAGTGGTTCTAAAATACGACGCCCGTCACCAATAGCCCTCTTGTAGCTCTAGTGCGACGATAACACAAACCTAACCTAACCTAGAAGGGAAGAGTGTAGGATTTTTAGCCCTTTACCCCGCTCGCCAGAAGAGACAGTCACAAGAACACAAAGAAGGACGCCACAAACACATAAACAAATCACAACATTTATTGACAAACACAAACATCCATGCCATGACCGGGATTCAACCTGGCCCAGCAGCTCCAAAGGCTAGCACTCTAGCCATTGCGTCGGCGGGCAGGCACTATTCTCAGTTAACTAATGATTAAGTTAACTAATAAAATAGTTAACTGTTTCAATATGATCTTGTAAATAGCATCAAAGTAGATATAATGGGAAAAAGAGGACTTGAGTGAAAGATATAGCAATTATTAAAGATACATATCTTACCATGAAAATTGATGGTTTTCTCATTAATTTAATAAATGAAATACGTCACTATCTTATCACGGTGACATATGATGCTCATTAGAAATTGGCTAATGACAAATTACGAATTGGTATAATTGTGAAATACTATATTATACTGTATTGAATTGTATTTTATTGTATTATATTTCACTATCCAGACAAATCTTTATAATTAGTTTTGTTTAAAATATATATATTTCTAGGAAATTTTACGCAACTCTAATTTCGAGGAAGTATTTGAGCCTTAAAGACAATTTTAAAAACACTGTTATAAAACTACAGTAACTCTCTCAAAATGGACTTTAACTTAATCCTATCCATTAAAAGTGAACTTGCTATTAAACTCAAATGCGTTAAACACCATTCTTAGTGGTAACAACAGAAACAAAGCATTTAATACCTTTCACAAGTCCACAGTCTTAACCTTTCTGAAAAGTACCTTTTATAGGATACATTGTGAATCCTATAGATCATGAGTACAGCTGGGGAAAAAAAAAACGAATCACCCCTCGTTTCTCGGCTGGTATTGATCAAGGAATTTTGTGTAAGGTGTCAATTTTCAGGAAATAACGTGAGGAATTGGAAACTGGCAACAAAAATTGTAAAAGGGGTCGTCTACATATTAAAATGAGTACCAACTTTGAAAATTCCAATGGCAACACCCAATTTTTTTTACATAGAAATGCTCAGCACCTTCAAAATACCCCATATATAAAAAAGAATTATTTATTCTGCATTATTTGCTGAGATATAAGTATTCAAAGTTGAACGCCCATAATGTTAAAAAAGTTTCACAAACTTTTATTCATACCTCTACAAATAAAGTGAATTTAACAAAGATTTTTTTTCATTATATACTTCTTAATTTTCCAAAAACAAATCACACATGTTTTTTCATCAATTTTTTATTTTTAATAATTTTTTATTTAAATTTAAATAAGAAAAAATAAAACATGAATAGCAACCCCAATTTTTTTTCGCATAAATCGATAAAGTAGATCAAGTAGAACCAGAATCCCAAATTTTTTAATTCAATAACAATTATTTGCCGAGTTATTGTAAAAAAACTGAAAAAGAAGAATTTAAGGGACCGTGTAAAAAATTACTCGGCAAATTTGATCCTAAATTGCATTATCGTTTGGTGATTAAAAAGCGTTTGTTGGTAAATGTTTATTCAAATTATCGATTTCTGTCAAATGTCTAAAAATCTTTTCTTATTTCAAGTGCATACAATGTATTTTTTTGTATAATTAACATTAAATGATATCGGTTACTATATTTTTAAATGTATGTTATTTCCAATACAATTTCAAAAAGTGTGTTTAATATTAAAAATTAAATACCCTAGAATATTACTGGAATTCGGTTTTAAATACATTTGATTGTTACCACATCAATTTTTTTAAATGATTAGTGCCAACTGCGTTGGTTAAAAATCTTTACCAAATCATTCTGAATATTTTTATTTTGCTTTCCTTAAATATCGTGTTAAGGTCGTAACCCTCAATTTGCAATACGTGGTTTACCGATAAAAACTAGAACTCCTCGGCGCAACAGTCCATTAGTGGGCCAGGGCCTGCCGTGACCATTTCAGCTTCCGTGATACAAGGGGGGTGACAATGCGAAATAAGCACTACCACCAAGCCACTGGGCCGATATTACCGATAGAGTGCGACGAATTTTAAACAAAAATTCTGCAACAATGTTTGCGAATGAAACAAAAATTTGCATAAAAAGTTTAAAGTATAAGTGTAATAATCATGTTTTTCAATCTGATTGCAACTAGTAGCATTTGAAAATCTGTTCGTTATAAATAGACGTGTATGCGACTTAATTTAAAATTAAAACTTTTCATCTTCTAGCCTTTATTTTATTTCTGAATTTTAAAATCCAAAATTAAAAAAAAAAAACATTCGAAAAATCCCAATATTACTGAAGAAAGTTAAATTCTAGCATCCGTTGGCGAGAATATGCTAACCCTTTTTTAGCTTGTCGTTTTGAAAAGACACAACCAAAATATTACCTTTTTTCACTTAGGAGATTTGCCCCTAACCGAGTTCAAAATTAAGGCTTTAATATCTCAGCAAAAAATGCAAAATAAATAATTCTTTTTTATACATGGGGTATTTTGAGGGTGCTGAACATTTTTGTGTAAAAAAAATTGGGTGTTGCCATTGGAATTTTCAAAGTTGGTACTCATTTTAATATGCAGACGACCCCTATAAAAATTTTTGTTGCCAGTTCCCAATTCCTCACGCTATTTCCTGAAAATTGACACCTTACACAAAATTCCTTGATCAATACCAGCCGAGAAACGAGGGGTGATTCGTTTTTTTTTTCCCCAGCTGTACCACTTACGAAACTGACACGTATTTATCAATGTCTTATCTTATTTGGCGATGTCTTACTTGATTTCAGGATTTTATATAAGCAGACGTTTCTAGAGAATACTTCAACATAGTGTTTTTTTTTTTAAGGGATTTAACCTCTTGTCCCAGGTTCGAGTCCGGGCATCACCAAAATAATTAATGCCGACCTATAAACGGCCCGTGCAGCCAAAAATGTCCGACGAATAATACCCCGTGTAGAGGGGGTGCACTTTAAATATCATCCAAAGTCCTAACGCTGCGTATGATGTCGCCCTTAACGGTTGCGTTGGGTGCCTATTCAGGTGTCTGTAAGTTACTTGAATTTGGTTCTAAAATACTGTCCCAATAGCCCTCGTGTAGCACTAGTGCGATAATTCAAACCTAACCTAACCAAAACACCCGGGAATTATCTACTGTTTTTACACTGCAATGCCAACTGGATAATCATTAGATTTATCCAACTGGATAAACACTTAATATGTCTCTTGTTAAATATTGACTCTCTATTGCTTAACGTTGATTTTTTCCCTAACGAATAAGGAACCATCAACACATTAAGGCATTAAACACTACTGAATAAAAATATAGATTTTCCCAAGAAAAATACAAATTCCTAGAGTAGAGATCTATCAGTTTTCAGGAACTTTGAAGGACATTTTCAAAATTGAGATGCCTATCTATAAGTTTATCAAAAAATATAAAAATGGCCTTTAAGTCTAACTGACTATCAAGTCTGACATTGATGGAAGACTTTCCGTCGTACTTATTTTTGATAGAAAATCGAATATGTATATTTTATTTAAGGAATTTGGATATAATATTTCAATTATTCATCCTTATGATAGTTCAATATATCACATCAAGCTGAAATGCAAACTTTACTTCAAGTCAATAATTCAGTCTATCAATTAAAAAATATATAGCGTTTTGATGCTTCGGTTAGGTTAGGTTTGAATTATCGTCGCACTAGAGCTACACGAGGGCTATTGGCGACGGGCGTCGTATTTTAGAACCACAGTCAGGTGACGAGCCAAAACCTGAATAGGCACCCAACGCAACCATCAAGGGTGACATCGTACGCAGCGTTAGGACTTTGAAGGGTATTTCACGTGCACTCCCTTACACGGGATTTGTGTCAATTCGTCGGACATTTTTGGCTGAACGGGCCGTTTATAGGTCGTCAGTTATTTTGGCGATGCCCGGACCCGAACGTGGGACCTTTCGCATGCTAGGCGAGTGCCTAACTGACTGGGCTCCCCAGCCCCTAGCACTTTATGGAGAGAAAAATGAGAGTTTTGTGTCAATGAACATATTAAAAAATTCTTCAATGATAACAAGCTACCCTTTTCCTTAAAAATGTAAGTTAAATATATTTTTTATGGTTCGCAAGTATCGTTTTTAACAGATCTCAATGGAGCAAACCAGTAAACTAAAAACTTTAAAGCTCATTTTCTCGATTTCTTTTTTTTTTTACTTAGCAGGTTCTTAAACTAACTCTTAATTTTTTATTCCTCGTTATAAATAATATAAATCGTAACTTATACAATCATAAATGGTGTATACTATTTAAAAAAAAGTTCATACGAGTTATTGGTAAAGTTTACCGATTATTATCGGTGTTACGACATTTAGTCGAATGACATTGTACAACATATTTTTCCTGTAATGCACCAAATAAGTTTATTGGTAAAGTTTACTTATCATTATCGGTGTTACGACATTTAGTTGAATAATATTGTACAACATATTTTTCCTGTAATACACCAAATAAGTAATTATAAATATACTTTTTTCTTTTAGCGCTAAATTCGGAAATTCATTTTGGTGTCACGCTGATTATTGAAAATAATTGGTCCAATTTAAATTTTGATTTAATTTTGATGTATTTATATAGATCGTTGGAAATCGTGGAAAGGATCGTTAGAAATCGTAAAGGATCGTTAGATCGTCAAAGGATCGTTAGAAATCGTAATTTCAACCCATTTAAATTATGATTTAGTAATTGTGTATGTGAGAAGAAACATTTTTCTAGTTATACTAAATAAACGCATCTCTTACAATATCAAAAACTTTTAATTTAAACTTTAATATTTAATTTTTTTTTTAAATACTCAACAAAATTTCATATTCACTGGATTTATTGCAGTTGTTTCACTAACTTCTACGTTTCGTCTTTACACAAACTAAAGGTAATTAACATAGTTAATAATTATCTCTATCAGTCCCAAAAATTTACTATACTACAGAAACTTCTGATATTCAAAAAATAAGCTTATTTTAGGTCAAAAATAAGAGTTCCATAAGAAAAAAAATTCATTTTAATTTTTTATATGGTTTTTGAAATAATGCAAATTTTTCTTTAACTGTGGAAAATAACAAAATAAAAAATATATATTACTTAAAAACACTTCGAGTTATATATTTTTAGGTATCCGACCATATTATATTTTTTAAAAAATTCGAACCGAAATAGTTTAAATTGTGTTTTAAATATGTGGAAATGAAGTGAACTTTTCAAAAATCAGGTGAAACACTTGTTAGCTATTTTCTAAATAAAAAAATAGTTCTGACTTCCATTGAGATTAATGTAAAATATTGTTCAATAGAGGAAAGTTTGAAGAATCGAATGATGTGTGTTTGGATGTCATAGCGGGACATTAACATTTTGAAAAAATATATATATATTGAAAGTGATAATTCCAAATGGCATCACTGAGGCTTAAAGGGTTAAATATGCGGCTATTGCGTAAAGTAAATGTTTTAAATATAAAAAGAGTTATGTGCATTGAGCGGAAAGAGAGTCAAATGCATATTTTCCTATTTTAAAAGATGTAATTTACAACGTGCTTCATGGAGTGCTTTCTTTAAACAGCTGTAAAACAGTGATTTAAAATATAAGAAACATTGCGAAAAAGTTACCTTTACGCACCTATGCCTAAAAGCAATTTTTTGCGTACGAGTTGCCACCCCGGTGGCGCAATCGTTAGGATGCTAGCCTTTGGAGCTACTGGTGTCGGGTTCGATTCCCGGTCAGGCATGGATGTTTGTGAAAATCAATAAATGTTATTTGTCGATGTGTTTGTGTTGTCCTTTCTTTGTGTGTCTCTTGTGCTTGTAAAAATTCTTTCTGTGTCTGTCCCACTTGACGAAAACTTATAAGCGGTTCCCTGAACAAGCACACAAGCTGGAATATATATGTACCTACCATACTATACCATTTCAGAAGCAAAAAATTGCTTATGATCCAAATGTCCTATTAAACTGTATAAGTAATAAATTAAATGTTAAGGTAGGTCGGTACCTGTTATACGGCTAATGTGAAATTGACCTTTTTCATTTTCCTTTTTTTTTGGAAACTAACATACAAAACAACACAAAAAATATTGTGTGCATTATATGCACTTTGAACAATACACTGAAATGAGATTTTATCAATATATGAAGTAGTTTTTTTAATATTATTTAAGGTAATGTGTTATTTTTATAAAAGAAGCATTTTTACATGACAAAATTATACATATTTTTTTTTCCTTCAAATTTTGAGGAAAGCTCCTTCCAGTAAGCAAAACACCCTAAAAAATTTATCCTGTAAAATTTTTAGCTCTGTAAATTAAATAGTTTTTAAGAAAAATGTACATAAACATTAAAAAACACCATTCTGAGAAAAATGCGATTTAAAGTTGAAAACTTACATTTTGAAAATGCAGCTGATCCATATCCAAATTAAAATTTAACTAGATTAAGGGGACGCATTACCCAAAATATTATTTCTAGAAATAATAACATGAACTTGTATATTATATTGGTTTTGTATAATGTTCACTCTAAATAAAAAATTTCTGGCAATAAGAATGAATATTTACAAGTAGTTTTTCATTTATTCAAAAAAAAAGTCACAAATTTGAACTTTTTTTAACCCTACTCCTCCTTCAATTTTAAGAATAACTTCACCAAACTTTTATGGTTTCTTTTTAGTACTATTTGTTCAAGAACTGTGCATGGAGTTTAAAATGTGACCGACAGTTAAAAAGTAATATGCATTTATAGTGAAAATCACAAAAAAATACAAATTATTGAATTCAACATTTTTTTTTTTAAATAACTATACATAGAAGACCTTATTCCATGCACAATTTTGTGCATAATATATGTAAAAACACAGGTAAAAAATTTCAAAATTCTAACTTAATTAGCAAAAAAGCCTAGAGATTTATTAAACACAATCTCTAAGCTTTTTTGCTAATTAAGTTAGAATTCTACACAAGATATCATTATGAAACTTTCAGTAAATGTTTAAAAGAATATTGTAAATAATAAAAAGTAAAAACTGAAAAATCGACATTTTGACCAATTTTTGGGTAATGCGTCCCCTTAAACTTATCTCAATGACTCACAAGGGGCATCGTTGGAAAGCCCTTGAAACGTATTTTACACAAATACTAAAATCAAAAAATCGTTTTTTTTTTTAAAGTTACATTGTACTGACCTGCCTTAATATTATTCCAAACTTCATACGCCAATATACCGTATCATAATAATTCTAATACATCCTAATTATCTCTAATAATTCTACTTTATCACGACCATCTAGAGCTAGTGGAATTGATTGGTAGATGGGTAAGCTGATAATCCATAGGAACTGTTCTGACACTAATACTCTAATGAAACTAATACTCTTTTATAAGAATAAGAAGAGTCTTTCCAGTAATGGACTACTATGTAACCTAATATTTAGGTTTGGTATGTCTGAATAGCAACGTTTCTCACAAAAATAAGTTCTTTTTATTAATAAAAGATATTTAATTGTACAAAATAACATGTTTACAGTAGATAAACAATTTTATGTGTATAATAAGATTTATTTACAGGGTCTTTATAATTAAAGTTCCACTTTGAAATGGCTATAAAAATAAAACTACCCGACCAAATGCCATCAAACTTGGTAAATGTCTATAAAAGGTCATGGGATTTTTCTTCCCGCAAAGAAAAAATCATTCCAAAATTCATCATCAGCGAAGAATGGTTCTGTATGCAATAGTGTTAACAAATGTGAAATATGCAAATTTGTTTTACACGTCATGTGACTTTGCAGCTATAGTCATATGACTTAGTAGCAACAATAAAAGTACGATCTTCTTTTCTATATATAGATGTGCATTATTTTTAAAATGGACTATATTCGTGTAACTTCAATGGTAAAATAATTTTTTATGATACGGAACACATACAAACAAAAAGTATATGAAAATAGAACACGAAAAGTTATTGCCACAGCCTCTAAAGAAAGTAAAGTAAGTTTAAAATAACAATAAATTTAAAATTTAAATAAGCGCCTTACGTAAGAACCAATAAATTTTCGGAATTATACAATTGCTGCAGTTTTATTTACTAACTCTTAACTTTTCTTAGTTCTTCTCTTGATATATATTTTATCCTGGGACTACTCTTAAGTAAATAATTTTTTTTCATTTAAGATAGACATTGGCTAGACAAAAAAACTACTGGCTAAGAAAAAATACACAACTATAACAGATAACAAAGAAATCCTTTTACCATTGTTTGGTAAACTGTTTAGGCTTTACCTGATTCTCAAATACAATAGTTAAGAGAACTTCTTTCATGAACAAGTAAATGCATGTTACTTAAGCCTTTAATAGGGTTCATAGGAAAAAATTGGTAAAAGTTTTAGCTGAGCTAAAAATGCCTTACAAACTAGTTTAACTAATTGAAGTAACTTTAAACGATACCAGAGCTGCAGTTATTGTACAAAACGAATTGACAGAAAGTTTTGATATTAATGTTGGAGCTCGTCAGGGGGACGCTCTCTCACCCATGCTATTTGAAACCTCTAAGAGCGACCATCCGCCCGTTCCCTTATAAATCGTCGTAAATGGAGGTTGGTCGCTCCTAGAGTACGCAAAAAAGTAAATTAGCTAGAAAGTTGAAATGTCATTTTACAACGTATTATTAACCATTACAAAATTACGAAACGAAAATATATTTATCATTAAGTTTACTTATTAGTTCGCCAATAATGTGTAACACATAATTATACTAACTTATTTTGGAACAAACTAGAATGCAAAAAAAAATACTGTACTAACTTATTTTAACAAACTAATGTGAACTAATTAAACGTAAAAAAGTAAGGAGAAATGTCTAACTTTTTTTATTTTCCCAATTACCTCTTTTCTAATTTATTTTTTAAATCTAAATCTAAAAAATTCGTGTTAGAAAAATGTATTTTTGTTCATGAAATGCGATTTGAAACCGGCCGTTTGAGGAGTGAAACCTGGTCTCTCCCAGAGTGGTCTTTAAAATTGAACACATATTGAGGAAATTCGGTGCCTTGTAAAATTGGTCGTAATGTAGAGGTGGTCGTTTAATGGAGGTGGTCGGTCGTGGAGTTTTCACTGTATTAGAATATGTAGTCCGACAACTAGACCTAAGAGGATACATTAAGGCTGCTTATCACCCCCTTACCCCGCCATCCTTCAATCGGGCTTGCTAATGGTAAGTCTATGGGGGAAAAATAGTTTTTATTCCAATAAAATCAATGAAATTATAGGAATATTTTGATGCTTTTTTTTAATTCATAAAACTCCAATAAAATTGTGCTTTTAGATGTTATTTTTTTTAATAAAACGTTATTTACTTTTTTTAATAGGAAAAATTTCTCTTACAATATAATTTGAAGTACCATGTAATTTTCAAAAAATCAATTTTTCAATTTTAGTATACTTGTGTAAAATAGTAAAATAAGTTTAAAGAGTTTTCCAACGATGCTCTTTGTGTGTCATTCCGACAACTTTAACCTAGTTAAAATTTAATTTGGATATAGATCAGCACTATTTCCTTAATGTACGTTTTCAACTTCATATCTGATTTTTAGGTACCTTTTTCTTGAAAACTATTTCATGTATAAACCTAAAACTTCTGCAGGATATTTGTTTCAGGGTGTTTTGCTTACTGAAATGAGCATTTCTCAAAATTTGAAGGTAAAAAAATATGGATAATTAATGATGTAAAATTTTTTTTAAAAAAATAACACATTACCTTAAACAAGACTTAGTTATAATAGTTTCAAAGAAAAAGGAACAGGAAAAAGTCAATTTAGCATTAGCCGTATACAAGGTACCAACCTGCCTCAATGTAGGGTTTCAATATATTAACAAACACATGAAATCAACAGAAAAAGTGCAACAAAGGGCCACTACAATTTTAGAGGGTTTTTTTTCTAACTAATTACGGAAACACATTTTGTATGGAGGAATATAAAAGATAAATATGTAAAATAAGGAATAAACACAATTCTTAACCTTCACACTCCCAAAAAGTTCCTACACATTTATTCTTTAAAAAGCAAATTTTTCAAACAATTGTGCATTTAGAAATATTAAAAGTATTTTAAAAAAGTAGCATTTAACATCTACTAAGACTCATATCAATTTAGTGAAATTTGAGGTTGTGAGCGGTAAATTATATACATTTTTGTGTGAATAAACAAACAAGCTTTGTCATTTTTTTTGTGGTTGATAGCCTATGATAACTTATGTATTAGTCCAAAATGTCTTATAAATAAACATCTAACAAAACTTAAGAAAAATGAACTAATAAAATTCACTAAAAAATAAAATAGGTCTTAACTTAACAAAACTATTAAGTTTAGTTTAGTTTGATTTATCGTCACACTAGAGCTACACGGGGGCTATTGGCGACGGACGTCGTATTTTAGAACCACAGTCAAAAGACGAGCCGTCACCTGAATAGCCGACCAACGCAGCTGTTAAGGCCGACATCGTACGCAGCGTTAGGACCTAGAAGGACATTTAACGTGCACTCCCTTACACTGTGTATCATTCGTCGGACATTTTTGACTGTACGGGCCATTTTTAGGTCGGCAGTTATTTTGGCGATGCCCGGACCCGAACCTGGGACCTTTCGCATGCTAGGCGAGTGCCTAACCGACTGGGTTCCCATGCCAATCTTTTCCTTTTTAAATCTTATAATTTTTTTCTTATCCTTTATACTATAGACGGATAATTGTTAACAAAATAAAAAAAAGACTACTTAAATAGGGGGTTTTCCGAGTACATTGGGACATACGTGCTCGTTGTATCTGTGGAGCCCAAGACCCAAATGGGGGGCTGGGGAGACCAGTCGGTTAGGCACTCGCCTAGCATGCGAAAGGTCCCAGGTTCGGGTCCGGGCATCGCCAAAATAACTGCCGACCTAAAAATGGCCCGTACAGTCAAAAATGTCCGACGCATAATACCCCATGTGGAGGAAGTGCACGTTAAATTCTAACGCTGCGTACGATGTCGCACTTAACAGTGGCATTGGGTGCCTATTCAAGTGTCGGCTCTTCACTCGAGTGTGGTTCTAAAATAACGTCTAAACGCCGTTCTAAACGCCAGTCGCCAATTGCCCTCGTGTAGCTCTAGTGCGACGATAATTCAAAACCTAACCTAACCTAATCAAGACCCTAATGCGTTAGCGTAAGATGTTGTTCAAAATACAGTTGGGTGCCGCCTCAAGTGTCAGCCTCGTCACTTGACCACGGTTCTAAGTTACGAGGCGTTATTCGGCTGCGTTAAATGTTTAGTCTGAAGGCTGGAAGTAGACAGCCGGTAGCATTCAACTTAATAACAATCCTTCTTTGTTTTCCAGGTCGCCCCGAGCAGTGCAGCTCATTCAGGAAATTGCCGATTTTTGACTTTATTTCAAAAGTTTCAACTCTGAGTTTTACTTCTTCTCTTCATTTCTTCTTCAATTGCCGAGGGGAATGAAAGAAAAGTAGGTGAGTTACTTCCTTTCAGATTTCCAAGAACTTCGATTTCAGCTTGAAAGAGCCCGGTTGTCCGCGGGTGTCAAACCAAAGTGCATCTGTGTTAGTCCAATGGGAGAAAAAGAATATTTTCTAAGCCATATTTCTCCGGTTGTATTGAGTATTTTTCCAAACGTCTTTTTTAAAGCGTTTTATATAATGCAGCAATAAAAATTTATGTGAATTCATGGAAATAAGTAAACATACATTCACTATACATTCACTGCTGCAAACTCATCTGAACTTTACACAGACGATATTAACAAATTAGTACATGTTTGTACATATATCGGGCGATACAAAAAAAATTATATACAATTCAACAGCATGATGTCCGGATCATTTCCGTTCCCGAATGTATAGGTTTGTAGTGATCAGGACAAATACTCTTTCACAAGGGCTAGTTTTCGGTAAATACTTTGTAGTAGACTATTAGTTATTGGGTAAGCATGCAACAGGTGCCGGGATCGAAACCGGGTCAATCCGGTGACATTGGGCATGGCACCATGCATTTAGAGGAGCACACCTGAAACCTTCACACAACCACAGCAAAATCCTGACACTCACTTCAAACTGGCATCACATCGATAGTTCCTCCTCCGACTCCCTCAGAAGGCTCGTTTACATGAGCCATCAAATCCATGGAAGAAGAGCTCCTCCAAATTTCTCCTTCTTCTGGGATTTTTTTTGCCCAGGCAAAATCGAAATTGCAGGGATCATTGGGGGGGCTTACTTAACCCTCCAATAAAGTGGGGTTTGATGTCTCATTCCAAGGATTTGGCCACACTGCCATATTGGGTTAGAAATCATGCTCGATCACTTTTTCCTCTAATGGAGGGTTCGGCATTCCATGGAGTCGATGGCTCATGTGAACTCTCCTAGAGATGAGTACTGTGGTGATCAGCGAAAATACCTAATAAAAACTGAGTAATTACTTTGTCCTGTGGACGGTTCAGTATTAGGTTAGCATTCAACAGGTGCCGGGATCAAAACCGGCTCTATCTATACCTCATCAGGCAACTTTGGACAACTCGTCCGTGTTCATTAAAAAGAATTCGAAGTTAAATTAGGAAAACGGGCTTAATGGAGTATATTTACTGCTAAATGCTTAAAAATAACGATTACGAACTATAAGATCGTGGTGTGCGAAGCGCTCACGTTCACGTACTTACATTTTACTTTTGACAACTCGTCCGCGTTCATTAAAAGTTAAATTTAGAAACGAAATCAACGGAAAAATCCTAAATTCTTAAGGGGGCCCGGGAGCCTAGTCGGTTAAGCACTCGCTTAGCATGTGGAAGGTCCCAGGCTCGGGTCCGGCATCGCCAAAATAGCTGCCGACCTATAAACGGCCCGTGCAGCCAAAATTGTCCGACGAATAATACCCCGTGTAAGGGAGTGCACGTTGAATATCCGTCAAAATCCTAACGCTGTGTACGATGTCGCACTTAACGGTTGCGTTGGGTGCCTATTCAGGTGTTGGCTCGTCATTTGACTGTGGCTCTAAACTACGACGTCCGTCGCCAATAGCCCTCGTATTGCTCTAGTGTGACGATAATTCAAACCAAAACTTACCTAAATTCTTAAGAATATTCAATACATATATTTCAGGCACATTTTACTTTTGACAACTCGTCCTCGTTCATTAAAAAGTTAAATTTAAACACGAAATCAACAAAAAAAATCCTAAATCCTTAAGAAGATTCAATACATACCTGTGCAAAAGCATCATCCTGTATCCCAGCTTGTGCAGTCCCAGCATAGTTATGGACGATACCAGCAGGATGGTATCGAAGAAAGCCAGCGCCTGCAGGCCACAATTCACAGACGATCTCATCTCGGGTCTGGACAATATCACGAGCGATATCACGTTGCCCGCCATCCCGAGAAGTCCCAGCATCGTGAGGATGGCTCCTTCCGTCACGAACTCGAAGAGCGTGATATCCGGGACGCTCACGTTCACGAACTCGTAGGTTGCGTTCGACCACTCGTCCGGGTCCACTAGAGTTTCGTTGAGGAACATCGGCATCGTGGAAGTGTATGGAGCGTTGTAGGCCATCGGTTTACTTCTTAAAAACGGTTTACGTTTTGCAGAGTAAATGGTAACAGTCAGCAAAAAGGTTTATCTTTTACGCAGTGAATGGTAGCAGTCGGAAAACGTTTAATGTTTTTCAGAGTAAACGGTAACAGTCAGCAAAAAGGTTTCTCTTTTAAGCAGTGAATGGTTACAGTCGGTAAAACGGTTTATGCTTTTCAGAGCAAACGGTAACAGTCGGTAAAAGGTTTATCTTTTACCAGAAAACGGTAACAGTCAGTAAAACGTTTTATACACTTTTTCGTTTAAACACGTTTTTTCGTCAGTTTTACGCACTGTTTATTGTATTTTCTGTCTTGATTCAATTGAGGAGCTTCTAAAGGTTTGGTTGCAAAAAGGTTCATGTTTTACACAGTGAATGGTAACAATCGATAAAGGGTTTATGTTTTTCCCAGTAAACGGTAACAGTCAGTAAAACATTTTACTTTTTACACACTTTTGAAGAGCTTCTGAAGGTTCGGTAGAAAATGATTTTCTGTTTTATGGCAGAGAATTTCAGTTGTAAAGCTGCAGGTTGTACATTTTCGAATAGATTTGGTAGTAAATGACTTTGGTGGTAATTTCGATGGTACAGCTTTTAAATGCTGTTTAGACTATGACTTTTTCTTGATTGGTGGGGGATTTTAATGCTGAGCTGCAATTTGTAGAGCTTCTTTTGGTTTGTTAGCAAAGACTTCATTTTGAATGGTGATGAACTCAGGTTGAGGTGCTTTTATAAATATGGGTAAATTTAACTGAAGAGCTGTCATAAAGTCTTACGAAAAAAAGAGAGGACAACATGTTGAGCTTGAAAAAGTTCGAACTGTTATATATTTGTTGGTAAATATTTTTTTATAAACAGTTTGCCATTGGTCAGTACTTTTATAGACCACCTGTTGATGCTAAATATTTTATAGGCAACATGCCAGTGGTAAATATTTTAATACTTTTAGAAATTAAGTATATTTTTGTAGAATATCAATCATCGGACAATGTATTTTCTGAAGTCCTTTCTTAATTAGTTTCATTGCATATAACCTTTTACATTATATATTGCATGTTTGTATTATACATTACGTCATTGTATTATACATACATTCATTGCTTCCACTGGGCCACACTAACTCTTCTGATAACAAGCAATTAATTTCAGTCCTTTTTCAGTTTCATCAGTATGTTTTTTAAATAGATTGTTTTAGATAATAGTTTATATAGAATTTATATAAAAAAAACTTCAACTGAAGTATTTCTATGAAATATGTCGAATTCCTTACATAAATTTGTGACCATTGCAATAGAATTTCTTTTAGATGGAGTTCGGAATACATACAAAAGGCATTTTTATCAATTGTTATAATGTGAAAAGTAATTGTTATAGTCTTTAAACAGTGATTTGACGAATAAAATGTAATTACATTTTATCAAATTATGTTCAATTATCTTATGAGCACGAAAATAATTCGAACTAATAAGGTCAAATACAGTTATAGGAACAAGTAACTTCTTGAATATTGCACATAAGTAAATACATAATCCTCACAATGATTTGTATATAACTCAGAATTAGTAAACTAAAAAATGTATGAAGATATCAGATAAAATTCAAATTAATGTATTTCAATATCCTACAGTTTCATAAGATTGAACATACTAAAAACTTAGGAAATACATCGACTAAAATCCAAAAAAGTTGAACAAATCACGAAAGTATTTATTCTTAATCCTACTATTTCAGTTATCCTTTTAAGAATTCTTTGAAATAAAATGTTCTTCAGTCCTTTCCATAAAAAAAACTCATTAGAAGGAACGATTCGTAACGATGCAATCAAGAAAAGATCAAATTTCGTCTTAAAAAGTTTTTAAAAAAGAATATTAGAAGAAATAAAAGTATATTCCAAGTCTTTTCTACAACACTTTAAGCTTCAAAAAGTCAGAAAAACTTTCTATCGATTTTCTACGAACCACAGCATAAAAAAAATCTTCCAAGTTCTTAATCAGACGATTCGAAAAATATAAAATGGTATCCAGAGAACGATAAAGTAGCCTCCAATCACAACCGTAACTTTAGAAATCATCTGGTGGTTTGCGGAAAGCGCGGGAACCCACAAATAGGAGCGGAAATCGATTCGGCCCGCAGAGGGCGCTACGATCGACAAAACTTTTCGTGGCTTTGAAAGAGTAGGTGGGAGGAGACTTTGATTTATCGTTTGAAACGAAATTTTGTAAATGTTAGAAATTGACTATACGCTAGAATGTTTGAATTATAAGCGGTAGAATTCTAAAAACATTTTTTTAAACATTTGCAAATATATAAATGTCCCGTTTCTGCTGAAATTTAGCACCCTAGATATTTTTAAAAGTTAAGATTTTTACTCTCTAATGCATATTTTTTTCATTCCAAAAAAAAATAATGTCTTTTATGGCTATGTATTACGAAAAAAATAAAATAAAAATATTTTTTCTTTCCATCTGCTTTTAATTTAACTGTGTTTTATCTCCAACATGTCAAATATTGAGGTGAATCGCATGTAAAACTTTTATTAAAAAATAGACTTAATAACTGCTGAACTGATTGCTTTTTTGAATTAAAGATCTGAACAAATATTTCAGTCAGAGTTTTTTAAAAAAATATGTTGTACAGATACCTTCAGAATGATTTTGAAAAACAAACTTTTGAAACCAAAACACGGTTTTTAAAAAAGTAACTAAAAACTATAATTTTGAAGTGCAGCATAAAAACGTTTTTAAATAACTTTATTCACTTCATATTTGAAACATTTAAAAAAAAGAGTAGAAACGTAATAAAAGTGGAATTTAATTTCACTGAATATAATTTCATTTTTTCCGCACTTCTATAAACGCATATTGAAACTTTAATAAAAATATTCCTCTTATAATATCATTTGTTTTATAACTTTATATATTTATTCTCTTTGCTTTAAAATTAGGTAAGGTATCTTAGGCACTTTTCTCACAATTTTAAGCTATTCTTCTGTTTGACAATGATAAAAAGTTTTGGAAGTTTGCTATAATTTAAATTAAATTTTTCTATTTTGAGAAATAACTTTCTGTGCCCGTGGAACTTTATTAAAAAAATTTAACTTTGTTTCTTTTTATATGTCTTTATAAAAGTTGAATTTAAAGTTTTTATCAAACAAAGAATAAATTTTATGTTTCATTTTTGTTTATATTTGCATTGAAACATTGAAACAAAGGTTATAACCTTAAGTAAATCAAATATATAAAATTAGCAAATTAATGGACAAGTTGGTAAGTCGTTGTTATGCCTATGACTCTCCCATCGTATCAAAGTATTATGCATTACAAAATCGAACAAAAAGTATTCGTGTATAGTGATGGCTGGTGCGCGTTAAATCCGTAGTCTTCTTAGTTACTGCACTCTAAAAAATGAATGCTCAAAAACGACGAAATTTTCCTTAATTTTGACGATTCGCTTACTGGAAAATGCTGTGAGTTTTCGTTTCCTCAAAGTGAGGAAATTTGAATCGTCATTTTTATGAGGATTTGAATGTCGTCTAATCTAAAGAAATATTTCGTTATTTTTGAGCATGTGAGTACAACAATGAGATTCAGTTTCCTCAAAATCAAGATGCAGAATCGTAAAAGTGAGGATTCGCGTTTATTCAAAAGTCACGTGATAGTTTGACGAAGCAATGCTCAAAATTAACGAAATGAGGCTTAAGGGTTCATGAATCGTCAAAAATGAAAATGTTATTTCTGAGAGTGTAAAGTAGCGTACGTGGACGCTTAGGTTTCAAGGTTGTGTTTAGTACACTCTTAACCGCTTGCGAAGTGGCGTCCCCATTTGGGAATTTTTTTTTTAAACCTCCCCACAGACAATTAACATGTTAATTAGTTCCGAAATTTGCTTGGTCCGATAGAAGATCCAAATATCGGTATTCAGCTTTTATTACAGGTATTAGTCCTTTATTTCTATAAAAATGAGGTTGAATGAGGGTCAATACGATATTAGAATTCTTAAAAAAGTTATTTTAGTAGTTAGTTTTCAAGGCATTTTGCATAAAAAACAATGTTAAAATAATCTGTTAATTACAAATAAGTAATACGGCCTTTTTTGTTGCGTTTATAGCACACAAAAAATGCGTATTTTTAGAATTTAAGGCGTGGTCTCTGAGTACTATTAAACATATTATTTTAAAAAATGCATTTGGCAAAACATGCTTTTTAGCATATATTTGTATGAAAAATATATGTTTAGATTAAGAATATATGTGTAGGATTTTGCTCGGGTCTTTTGACCTAATAATATAAAACAGTGAAGAAGTCTGATTTGATTTGCTCGGTGGTTATTGTAAAATATTTTTTAAAGTTATTTTGCGGAATGCTTGAAATATAATGAAGGACTTTTTCCGATCAGGTACTTCCAGTATTTATCCATAGAGAATATTAGCATAAAGCACTAAATTTTCACATTTATTTTACACTGATCCTCAACTAGGGATCATTTTAACAGAAATTCAAATGGTTCAATTTTATTATCATTGCCAACCTAAGTTGGGTAAATAGAAATATGCTGTGGAGAAGATCCTTTCACGCATGTAAAGAATTACATGAATTATTTGTGAATCCTCCAGAAAACGTGTTTGAAACATTAATTTCGTTTAAGGTCTAACAGATTTGAGACCTTACTTGTTTTTTGTTTGAGAAAATTTGGCAATATTATAGGAACAAAAAAATATATTTTGGTTAAATTGTATTTTGATCATTTTGTAAGTAAATATTACCTTACAAGAGTTTCCAACTGACGGATCAACCGCGCTTTTCCCTCTTCCTTTTTTACTCTTTGTTTTTACCTACATGATGGCACGGAGTGCATAGGGTTGGCACAGAGTTGGTTGTTAGGTTAGCATGGTTAGGTTGGCACGGAGTGTAATATCTTATCAAAAAAAGTTCTGGTGCTTATCGTCTTTATCTTAACTTTGATAATGAGTTACCGAATACTCAGGAAATATATCAATGGATTCAAGTGGATAATGTTTCTATGATGCATTGTGATGGAGCTTATTAAACTTATCTTCATAAGTATGCTTCGTCACTTGACTTCAGTTTTTAAAAAAATACAAGCCTTGTCGACAATAAATCCCGACCGACATTAATACAACCCAAAACAAATTAGGAGATTGGGTTTTAAATTTAAATACCAACAACTTTGAGAACCTTTTCTACCTTCTACCGGAATTATTATGCAAATAGCGTTCTCTTCTCGTTCATCTCTGTCAAGTACAGAGCGAAAATGCAAAATCTCTTTATTTCCCAATTTATTTAATTCTGCAAAAATGCGATGATAGGAAGAATTAGAGCGAAGCCGTGTTGTAGTCGAAATAGGACTGTTTTGTTGTATTTCCGGATTGGACATCGACCTTTTTACTTCTATAGCACAAATTTAAAAATAGCGGTGTTTATGAAGGAAAATAAGGTATTGTTTTCCCCACTTGTTCTTAAAATCCTTGTAGACATACATATTCAGGTTTGTGTGCTTGATCAGATAGTCGCTAGTAAACCTTCGTCAAGTAAGATAGACGCAACACGAATTCACACATGAGGTTGATTCCAAGAAAATGCGCCATGGACATCATTTTTTTTAATTTCAACTTTTTTTATTTAAAAAAAATCTACTTGGCAAAAAATCTTGACACTTTATTTTCTCTTTTTATCTTTCAAAATAAACAGTTCGTAAAAAATTTGAACATTAAATTTAAAATTTGAGTTAAGCATAGAACATCAAAACTTTGTCATGTCTGTCACATTTGTCATGTCAGTCACACTAATAAATTTTTTACAATATTTTACTTTCTATACATTTGTTAATTTTTTTCATTCTGGTTGGCACATCAGAATCTTATATTGATTCCAAAAAAATCTAGACATGAAATGCATACCAGTTAAGAGCAAATGGTAATAATATAAGGTCACTCAAAATCTGTGTCTCAATTTTGTCATGTCAGTCACGGCATGTTTTAACCCAATTAATTTCAAGTATTTTCCCTTGAATGAAAATTTCAGTGTTTTTTATAATCAAGACTTTTGTTTGCATCACCCCATGGTAATTTTTTAACAGTCAATTAACATTTAGTATTTTTTAAGAGCCAAGAAAGTTGTCTTATGTCATGTCTGTCACGAATGGAATTATTCATAAGTGACATATGCTACCATCTATCACCAACTCCGCAATTTATACAGGGAAATAGTCTCCAGGGACTTATACTCAAGGGAAACTGCATCATAACCGCCCACAGGACTTGCACAACAACCACACAATTGCACAACAAGTTATTACGTTATTGATATAACGTCACTAAATTCGCTGAAGAACGCAATCGCTAGGTTAAAGCGCTTCTAATGCTAGACTTCAAAATGTGTGGCACCAGGTGATTGGAAAGGAGGCAAATTTAGTGTTCTGAAATACTTTCATAATGCGTTCAGACATAATGTGTTCAGACAGTGGTAAAGTTAGGAAAATATTTCAACATTTTTTTTAATTAAAACTTTGTACAAAGATTTTACTAACAAACCATTCTTAAGCAAAAGGATTTTTTTTGCTTTACATTACCTAAATATTATTTCAAACTTCAGTATTTTACTATTTTCCCATTAATAATTAATAATATCTTAAAATCTGTTCGGAACATCAAAGATAGCTCAAGTTATGTAACAATACCAAAAAACTAACACAGAAATACCAAGTCGAAAGATAAAATAAGAATAAAAAAATTGACGCATCTGCATAACTATGCTCTGCATAGTTTATTTTAGAATTATTGTCACACTAGAGCCACACGAGGGATATTGGAGACGGGCGTTGTATTTTAGAACCACAGTCAAGTGACGAGCCGACGCAACCGTTAAGGGCGACAACGTGCGCAGCGTTAGGACTTTGAAGGATAATTGACATGTATTCCCTTACACGGGATATTATTCGTCGGACATTTTTGCCTGCACGGGCCGTTTTATAGGTCGGCAGTTATTCTGGCAATACTCGGACCTTAACCTCGGACCTTCCGCATGCTAAACGAATGCCTAACAGACTGGGCTCCCCAGCCCCTGCATAGTTTCTACGCTAATTCCTTTTTGATTTTACTATTTTTTATTGTAAATAACACTTACCGTAAGCATTTGTTCTCTAATTATAATTGTAACGCACATCAAACAAATAATAGTGTCGGTTTTGTTGTTCATACAGTATAATAAAGAAATTGTTCACCTCGTATTATTGCCGTAGATAAATCATAAGAAGAGCTTCCTATCTCAGAACCAGAGTATAATAAATCACATTTTTCTCATTTTACTAAAATTTTTCTCATTTAACTAAGCTATGGGATAATTTAACTTGTAAGTTATTAATCTTTTTTAAATGTTAATGAAATGATTTACTAAGCATGGTACTTACGTAAAGTTTTGCTTTGAAAATTTCATAATTATACACAATTCTATATGCTATTCTATATGCTATTAAATACTTAAGAAGCATAGTTGGTAGTTACATAATTTTCAGTGTGAAAAAATAGATTAATTAGCTTAACTTAAGTATATTCTAGTTTTATGGGGAAATGTCCAAACCAGTAGCGACATGTTTTATATAAAATGTCTGAACATTAACCTTAGCGTAACCTTATCTAAAATGTCTGTCAAAAATGTCTGACTAATAATGTCTCATGTAAGAGAGTGCACTTAAAATATCCTTTAAAGTCCGTACGATGTCGCCCTTAATGGTTGCATTGGGTGCCTATTCAGAAGTCGGCCCGACACTTGACTGTGGTTCTAAAATACTACGCCAGTCGCCAATAGCCCT
The DNA here is from genome assembly GCA_023701765.1 of Hylyphantes graminicola. NCBI lineage: Eukaryota > Metazoa > Arthropoda > Arachnida > Araneae > Linyphiidae > Hylyphantes > Hylyphantes graminicola. Next base: position 58,090,290 of record CM043118.1, on the reverse strand, counting down.
CGTGTAGCTCTAGTGCTACGATAATTCAAACCTAACCTAACATATATCGAAATATTTAGAAATGTCAATTGTACAAACTCATGCGAGCTATTCGTGTGCAATAAAAGTATTTAATATTGGGTTCGAGCAATAAATTTTCATCTACTTAGCATTTGAATAAAAGTATTGATTAGAATTTATTTTTAACGCTGCTTTAAAATTGCCATTTTTAAACAAATGTAACAAGAGATTAACAGGAATTATAAATGTATTCCGAATGAAAGGAAGCAATAATTATGTTATGGTAAGTAAATGCTGTTCTATATAACTTGTGAAAAGGATTCTTTCTTATTAAGATGCGTACTTTTTTAATTTAAAATGTAAATTTAATACCGAACATTTCAATTTTTACAAAATATACTTAATTTCGAAATAGCACTTTATAAGCTAATCCCACGCAACTGAATATTCGACGCAATGTCACTTTTTGAAAATAAAATGAAATTATTACTTTCATTTCTTAATCAGAGAATCGTAGCTTTAGTTTCACAGACTTCATTTAATGCTAAAACTTATAATTAGTCCTTTTAGCAAGGTAAAAATTCTAATAATTCAATAATTTATAAAATTGAGTAAGTTTAAATATCTGAAAATAAATACACAATATCCTGACATCGTGATTTGTTGAACGATTAAAAATAATTTTTAATTTATAAGATGTAATTCTATCAAAGTTTCCATCTTTGTCACTAGATAGTGGCTCAAAATGACAAACCCCTTGCAAACAGCCCTCGTAACCGAAATCCAAAAAGAATAATGTTAATGTAGCTGGTGCGCATTAAATCCATTGTAGACTTATGACTTAGTGTTGCGGACGATGTTTATAAGAGGTTGCAATAGTTTCAACCCTGTTGTTAACCTCGTCACATAACCGCGAGTCAAAAGTGTGAAATCCCTCTTTTGAAAACCAATATATTTCCAGATACAACTGAAAGAGCTTAGTGGAAGAACTTGGTTGGTTGGTTGATAGGTTGGTAGACATATATTTTCAGGCTTGTGTGCTTGCTCGCAAGGACCCGCTTATAAACCATCGTCAAGTAGGACAACACAAGACACACACATACACAAATGACAGATACTGCCATATGTCGCCACCTCCATAATTTAGACATGTCCCTGAAGGGGAGGGAAATTTTCTCCAGGGACTTGTACCCGTGGGAAACTGAGCAATGACCGCCCACAGGACTTTCGGACCCAACAGATTTAACGAGCACGTACTCCGCATATACTCGACAAACACAAACATTCATGCCTCAATGGGATTCGAACCCGCACCCAGCAGCTCCAAAGGTTAAAATCTTAAGCACTGCGCCGCCAGATCGGCAAAAAGAACTTGCTAAGTGACAAAAAAGAGAAAGCAAAAAAATGAGCTTTTAAGTTTTTAGTTTGCACTCGGATCTGTTGAAAACGTTACTTGCAAACCGTAAAAAGTATACTAAATTTCAAGATTTAGAAAAAGGAGGAACTTGTTATCGTTAAAAAAGTTAGTAATATGTTTATTGACACAAAACACAATTTTTCAAGAATGTCACTTAACGTGTTTATCCACTAAGTTTTTCAACTGTCAATTACATTCTATAACTTGACAGTTCCGCCACTTTGATGTAAAAGTATGACAGTTAAGAACCTATTTCACATTACCTGCTTGATTTTGAAAATAAAATATAAATTGCATTTTATTATATGCGATAATTTAAAAACTAACTACGTATTTCTTTTTTTGAAAACGCATTCGCACTGTTTTCATACTTAAGGTTGATTTTACTGTCGAAAATAAACTATAAAGGAAAAACAACATGTAAAGATCTTAACCCTCGAATGCATGACATTTTATTTTCATCCCAAAAAATTATATATGTATTTTTGATATTTATACATTATTTGAAAAATACTGAAAAGAATATAACAGCATTAGAATCTAAATAATTTCTAATTAAAAAATTCCATATGACAAAAACCAACTACAAAATTCCAATTTCGATAATACTGACTAGAAAACTGTCAAATATATTTCAAAATAACCCTCTTTAACTATAATTTTTCAATATTAGTAACTAAAACTTCAAAATGGAATGTAATAGATGACAAAAAACACAGATTTGTCGAGAGGGAGCTCTACTTTAATCGAATAAAAGATTATGTTACTCGTTGCCAAACGGCAACAGTATGCATTAGAATGTTAAAGGATGGAATGATACGTTGATTGACACACAAATTTCAATTTGTTTTCGAAAATGTCACTCAGCACGTTCTTCCACTAAGTTCTTCAACTGTGCCAACACAATCTAAACTTGTGAACAGCACCTGAAGAGTGTTTCGTAACGCGGGAAACCTTAAATAAAGAATCGAGAGAAGCAATTAAATGCACAAAACAGAAAACTCAAGTGGAACCAGTCAGGTCGGAGAAGGAAAAATGAATTAAAAATTAGGGACGCACACATTTTCGTCGCTCTTTTTCAAGGAGTTGAGAATGAAAAGGGGATGTTTGGCGCTAAAATAAAAAGTCAAGACAACTAAAAGTAGCCAAATTACTGCTATTGGCCCGCTGGACTGAACTAAAACTCTGGAAGGAGCATCACATGTAAGGAGCATCCCAGTTGGTAAAGCCTATATTTTGGTCACTTGGCGACAGCTTTAAGAAGAATATTGCCACATTTGACATGAATTCGCCGATCATAATTGACATATGGCATAACAGTTTGCATTGGCTGTTTTCGGCATAAGCCTAATCGCTCGCCACGTATTCTCTCTAAAACTGTCGCCAATTGACCCAAAAATAGGCTTCACCAGCTTTTCATAGGATGCTCTTTCCAGAGTTTCAATTCAGTTCAGTGTATTGGAACAAGTAAGGTGCCTACACATTAAAAATTCCTTACTTTTGTTTATTTGAAATAGCGTCATTCTTGATCTACAAGAGAGTAATGACTATGGGCTTCGCAATTTAGAACCACAATCAAGTGACGACCTGACACCTGAGTATACAGCAACTTTTGAAGGCGTTATCGTACGCAGCGTCAGGTGTTTGGAGCATAATCCAATACTAGCCCTCTCGACTGAGTAATTTCTTTGTCGCAGATAGTTCAGTATTGGGCTCGCACGGAAGAGGTTCCTGGAATAGTTATGGACTTTGATCGGTTTTGATCCAGGAACCTTTTATGTCCGTGCCCAATACTGAACCGTCTGTGACAAAGTAATTACTCGGTCGCGAGGGATAGTATTGGGTATTGTACTTAACAACACGTGTCTCTTTGCACGTCTAATTTAACAGTTTCTCCCTGCTAAAATAACAGTTTCTTCCTATTAAAATTACAGTTTTCTTATTTAAAATATTACAGTTTTATACTGAAAAAAGCATTTATTATCTAGTGTCACAACTGACAGTTTTATGCTGTAAAAAAAGCAGTTATTAACTATCGTCAAAGTTGAAAGTTTTTAACTGTAAAAACAATAGTTTTTGTTACTGTATAGGCTAGTATTACGTATTTATGCTGACCGCCACACAGTACTCGCTGCGTACGATGTCGCCCTTAACGGTTGCGTTGGGTGCCTATTCAGGTGTTGGCTCGTCACCTGACTTTGGTTCTAAAATACAATGCCCGTCGCCAATAGCCCTCGTGTAGCTCTAGTGCGACGATAGTTCAAACCTAACCTAAGCCACACAGTACTCCCCTTCCACTGAGTCGGAGGAAGAAAACGTATAACATAACTAAACCGCAAGTATGGAGAACTTTACCGTAACCTTTAGTGTAAAACAAGTTTTATATAAACGATAAATAGCTTCATATGGGAACCCGGAACCCGCATTGAATTTGTACTAGACGACATTTTTGTCTTATTCCTTCCTCAATGCTCGTTTTATTTCGCCAAAAAAGGTTATAGCGAATTCATTAAAACTCCGCTTTTGCTAAGTTAATTAATAAACTCATTAAAATAGATTTCGTACAGAATAATACTTTTTTCTTTTCTTCTTTTTTATTTTATGAAGTATTTTATATTTGGATGGCTTTCTGAGATTTAAAAGTTCTGAATTTTTTAAAGAACGAATGTCGTTTAGTTGTTTCATAATTAATACAAACTTATGTTTTAATTGCAAACATTCACATGAGTGAATGTTTCCGCAATCTTTTTTTCACTTCGAAATGACGTCCAACTTCAAAAATAAATACCTTCATAATCAAGATTAAGGAGAATTGTTCGTACGATTATTTTTAACTTTTGAAGACGTTAGTTAATGTTGTTATAACTTTCTTAATGCAATTTTTTTAGTCTATTGCCTGTTTTCTTAATTAAAAAATCATAAATGATTGTTGAAATTACAGGAGCTGTTTTTTATATCCTAAATTACAAAGATTTCTAGTTAATTAAGGTATTTTGGACGATGTGTTTCTTTGTTTCGCAACGGTATGATGATACAGCGTTAGCACTGCAATAGTGTACAAGTTTGTTCCTGTATTTTAATGAGTATCTTGATGCTTGAAAAGTGTTTCTTTTTGATTCTTTGGTTAAAGTTGTAACAACTATTTAACAGTTTTTAACATAAAGCAATGTATATTTATACGTCACCAACTTCATCGCATGTATTTGACAAGCTTGACAAGTTTTATTCTTCTTCAAATCTGCTAGTACATCAAATTGTACAATATATTCGTTTTGATTTTTTTAGATATTTATTTTGATTCAATTTTTATGAATTAAATTGTACTTATTCTGTGAATAAAAGATTTTTTTGAATGATCTCAATAAAATATGAAATTTGTAAAGATACAGTTAAAAATCGAAGCTTTTGATTACTGTTTGTTCTAGTGCGAGATATTTCAACTACACTAAACCAAAAGGTTTTAATAAAATCCAATAGCTTCTTTAACTTTATTCACACACTCAGAAAAACTTGTGTTGTACCTGTGCTATTAGAACACAAATATATTGAGAAAGAATGGCAACGCTACGATATTGTGTTGTTTCACTACAAGAATTGTGTTTACGAGCACAAATTTATGTTACTCCAACAAAACTGTCGATCGCGATAGGATACTACTACCACATCCGTGCGCGATTGACAAAAAAAAGTAAATTATATTGTTTTCTAGCGGCTCAGTGGCTGAGAGGTTAAACGTGTCCTCCTCGTAAGCCCTAGATCGCTGGTTTGAGCCCCGGGGAGTAGTCGAATTTTCTGGATGGGAAAATTCTGGGCACGCATTTCATATGATTATGTAGCATGTAAAAGATCTCTGGAGGGCCCATTTGGCCTGGGTTATCTCAGCAAAATTAAAATCTCGGCATACTTTAACATCCACAAAGATCTCAGATTCATTGTAATCTGTGCGTCAAAATTGGTAGCGAGAGTCGCCTAGATGGTGCCACAAAAAATGGCTCTCATTTCTGGGGAATGTTCCATGTCTGCAAAGACTTGACCGCCAATGTTGCAGCCCCATTAGAGAAAAAATATTGTTTTCTTAAATATGTATAAAAAAGACGCAATATTCATTTTAAGTACAAAAATATATTCTTTTAAGCTTAAAAAACAGCTGTTTATTCGAAACATTATAGAACAGTTTCTGAACTACATTTCGTTAAAATACACGACTTCAACACAATTTTTGTGCTAAGCATTATTTGGTCGTGATTACAGTTTTTTTTTTTTTTTTAATCTGCACAACTTGAAAAAACTGGGGCAACACCAGTTCTTTGCATTGAAAGTCAACTCAAGATTTTTTTTCTGAGTGCAGGATGTGATTTATTGCTAATCGTAGAAAGAATAATTATAACTTAAATCTTTTTTTTTGCTTTTCTTTCTTTGTAAACTGTAGCAACATTGTGTTTGCGTGCCAATAGAAAATTAGTCAAGTAAATAGATTTGAGTGAAAAATATTGATTCTCCTGACCCGATTATTCTAGTTTCTAGTCCTGACACATAGATCGCTTTACGTAAATAGTGTTTTACTCCACAGATTTTTTTTCCGTTTTGCCCTTGAATGAAATGTTAAAAGAAAGAATTAGTGGGAAATTCCCCCAACGGACATTTAACGATTAGTGCTTCACATAGTATAGTAAAAAATATTCTTCCTAAAACTAGAATTTTCGTAGAGGTAAAAATTTCCATTCACTATACAATACTATTTAAATTTATAGTTCAAAATGAGTGAGGTATTGTTCTTTCAGTCATTGCTCGTAACTAAATCTCACTCGTTAAAAGTACTTGTTTTAAATTAGTTTTTCTGATAAACAACAAATGATCTTATAAAAGGATCAAGTTCATGTGATTTGCAATAAATTCTTTCGGTGGAGAGAGAGAGAGTGAAAATTGTTATCGATGCAAAAAAGCAAAGCAAAAGGCGAAAGATAACGAAGCGGTTTTTTTTTTTTTTTTTTTTGATTTGAAGATTTCATAGCTTTTGCGACCTGAGTAAGTACGTTCGAAATATTACAACCCGAGAAACTCCTATCTTCTTCCTGAGATATTAAACGCTTAAGGAAAACTGTCGGCTAAATACAGTAAAGACATCTCAATTAATCTTTATGACCAATTAAAAGTTTAAAAACATGCTTAAAAACTGAATTTCAAAAATTCATACCATTAAGGAACTCATTGAATTATTGCTGATAAAAATCAATAGTTTTGCATCCAGTTTTCCCGAGGTAATAACAGCATGCTTTTTATTCTTTACCCTTTCAGTTGCAATCGCAACTGCTGAAAGAAGTTTTTAAAATTAAAACTGATAAAAAAAAATACCTAAGAACTTCGTTGGGATAGGAACGCCTGTCAGACCTGTCACTGTTGTCCATAGAGGCAGAAACTTTAAAAAACTAAATCATCATTAGCTATAATGATTTAATAAATCAGTTTGCCGAAAAAAGGCAAGGAGAGTGTATATTTAATTTGAATTTTTTGTAAAAATTTTGGAAAAAGTGACAGATAATTATGATGAACTAATATTTCTTTTAGTTTTAAGCATTTTTTTTTCTTTTATGAGAAATCTTTACCCTTCTTAATGGTCCCCAAACAAATGTTTATACGGGGCCCCGCCAAGGCACGCTACGTTTCTGATTTTATCACACAGCTGTTGCAGCAACTAGGTACAGTTATTATGGTGAAACAAGGCTCCACATTTTGAACAGTACACACGTCACGACTGATAAGAAAAAACATTCTCAAAACAGAAATATTTAAATGAAATTTTGTAATTTTGTGTACAATACTTTGTCGGGGATATTTACCACCATGTCAAGCCAACTGCGGTTCCCATATGCGTGATTTGTAGTGGGAATGAGAATACCTCGCCCTGGGAATGGCAATAAGAACCAGCGCAAAAACAAGGCATTAGTTCTCGGCCTCATTAACTCCAAACGCCAGATTGAATGAATCATTCTGACATTCAACAACAAAGAAGGGAAGAATTGCTTCTGACAATGGCGGGTTGGGGATAAACGCTGAACAAACAACTGTTTTACTGGGAATATCTTTTTCGTGAGACCTCGGCAAAATTCTATTCATATATCCTTTATAAAAACATTTTTTAAAGGAATATAAGCTGAAATGTATGGGGTTATGATTAATTGTAAAAGATTTAAAGTTTAATATCTTCTTCGTGGCTAGTCGATTGCATGAAATTTCTAACCACATTGTCTTAACCAGTATCAGTTAAAATTATCAACCATAAATAAAACAAACTTTTATACTACGATCAAGAAAATTATAAAGAATAAAATTGAGAAGAATAATATCAGCATTTGTGTGTTAGTTTCAATGAAAAAATCTTTGTAAAATTATTTTCAACTATACAAGTGCTAAAGAATTCCGTAACACAATTCGTTTTTAAAAGAACACAAGTCATGAAAATACATAAGAACGAAAAGAAGCTGAAAGTTTCCGAACGTAATTGCTAAATAAAAGTAAAATCCTAATCCGAATTTTTTTCACGGGGTTTAAGGAATGTCTTTTAAATTTTTTCTGTTATGCTTTCAATAGTTTGAAGTGAAGTATAAGTACCCAACACGTTTTTGCAATTGATGCTTCTTTTAAAAAGAGTTTATTTCAGCCATCTAAAAAAGATTAAAACAAGAAAAATAAACTAAACGAAGTGGAAAGAAAAAAATTTCCAACAACATTTACTTTATATTTTGTTTCGAAAAGCTTTAACGAACAATTTCAATTAGTACTTGAAGTTATTTTTTGCCTCTCGAAATTTGGGGCACATTCAATCTATAATTGCCACACAAAGCAAATACAAATGTCGGTTCCTGCCAAAAGCCAATATTAAATATTAAAACTGTAACTGAGACTCTAAAGTCAATAAATATGTTCAAAACACTCTCGATAAACATTTAACTTCTCACAAATGGTTGTAAAAGCAAAAAAAAAAGACTCGAAATGCACATGGAAATTAATCCTAAAACAACTTTTGAGATTTGTTCATGTGCCAAGTTTTAATAAACCACTATATTTGTCGTTTATTCAAAAGTCCCTTACATAAGCATCTGGGCGTAATGTTTAGTAATGTATGGTTGTTTTTGATGTTTAATATAGAATGAGCTCTCATTTTCTAGCTTAATGGTTAATAAATATTTGTATAACTCTTAGTTTAACCATTAGATTTGCATATAAAGATTAGGTGCTAGTTAAGCATTTAAATTTAAATATATTTTTTAATAACAACACATTAAGTTTAATCGAGGTAATAGGGTCTACATTTTTAAATGTGCTTCAATATTTAACAGAAGTGTAGTTTGTTATCGATTATTAACTTAGGCAAAATAAAGAAAAAGCCTAAATGTTTTAACTTTCTTTTCGCTTTCACTAAAATAGTTTTATTTCAACGTTTTTTTAAATGCTTTTTCTGGATTTAAAATACCATTTAAGCATTTATTTCTTGCTACTTTTTCATAGAGATTAATACCATTTATTTTCGATTTAGTAAATTGCCTTAGCACATGCTACAATTATAACCCTTGCATACAATAAAAAATGGTTAAAATTCTTTTGTTAAATAACATTAGAACAAAAAGGACTTATGGTTGGGGCTAAATATTGCACTTTAGTCAGTTTTCTACAAAGGTACAAAAATTCACAAAATATAGCAGAAAATTCTATCCATATTTCCACAAATAAAAAATATTATTTTTAATAAAACTTATCGTGCGGTTATTTGAAAATGGAAAATAGTTAGCATAATAAAGTGAAATTATATTAATTGTAAAACAATTATTGGTTGGAATTTAAATTATTTTCCTTTCTTCTTCAAAAGAAATTTGGGTTTGGTTTAACAACAAAAAAAATAATCACAAAGGAAATTCCTAACAAAATGTTGAATGAAATTTATCCCTAAAAGGATAAACAGTCATTCCATTGTTAAGCTCCACAAATTCCTTAAGATTTGCATTTCATTTCCTTTTAAATGAAATTTTATTCATTTAAAATACGTAAACTAGAAAGAAAAAGATAAAACAAGCAACTATTATAGGTACTTATACTTTTAGTTCTTTAAGAACAATTTTTCGAATGTATTTAAATGCAGGTTAAATAGAATAAAATAATAATACCTCGAAACTTTCGCAAATAAACTCTCAAAGCTTAAGAAAAACTAGAAATACTCTATTGGGTTATTTACATTTCTTACTCATACATACCTAAAGGATTTATGCCTATATATATATGCTTAGGTCTTCTGAGACTCGTAAGTTTAGTAAAATATAGTTTGAAGTTGTTGATATTTGTTTGCACAAATATGAGTGTAATATGAATTTTAAGTTTAAAAAAATCCAAGTCTCGAAATTTTTAATTGAAAAAGAATTTTACTGAAATTTTTATTTCAAATATTTTTATGTAATAAATTTTATGTTTTTATTCTCTCGATTTAAAATTTTTACTTTTTATTTTAATAATTGAAGAGTGGGAGAACGTGCTGTTTGAAAAAAGGTGAAAACGAAAAAATAAGCTTTTAATGTTTTAGTTTGCTCTTGGACTCTTAAAAAGGGTTAACACTTACAAGCTAAAAAATACATTTAACCCTCCAATGCATACTGTTGTCCTATGGCTACAAGTAACATAACCCACTTTATTCTGTTAAAGTAGAGCTCCCTCTCGACAAATCTGTTTTTTCAATCTATTACATTTAATTTTTAAGTTTTAGTTACTAATAAAACTCTTAGATGACAGTAGTAAAAACGTATTTAAAATTAAAGAGTGAAGTTATTAACTGTTGTGAAATTATGTCTTTGGCAAAATTCAAAATATAATAATAATAGTACACCAAATAATACAAATAAATTGTTTTGAAAAAATAATTAGTTCAAGAGGGTAAATTTAAAATACATTTAGTAGCACCATTTTCGAATCTACTTTAAGCAAATTTTAACTATCCGCTTCTGTAAAACCTCAACCCATTATTTATATATAATTCTTATTTTAATAGTAAGTTAGATTATAACCAGTTTAATTACAAACATAGAAGTACCCCACCGGGTTTTTTTTATACATACTAGTGACGTCAGCCGAACCGACGCGTTTGTGATCACGTGACTTACCGGTGAAAACAAGCCATTCGAAAATATTTTTTATTAATTATTCGAAGATTTATTTTGCAAAAATATATATATAAGTTTTTTATACTTGGGTTCAAACTATATTTAAATAAATATTGGAAGGTATATTAGGATACTGTCAAGTACCCATCTTGCACTGTTAACCCGAAAATGACAAAAACTTCCCTTCGTTCACTTGTATTCTAAACCCTCTATGTAACCAGTGAAAAATAACTGTTCCAAGTAACAAATACCAACAGTAACAGCAAACAGCAGTAGGGACAAGTTCAAACTTGATAAAATGAATTTTTCTAAAATTGATTGCTACTTTCAAAAGTTAATTAGCTGTATGTCACAGTCTATTTTTTATCTTTATAACATTTTGACATTTTAGCCTTTAATTTACAGACCATTTATTGGAAATGTTTCTTTATTTTATTTTTATTCTAAACATTGTTCTGCTTAGTTTCCTGTTTCTTTTTTCGTGTGTGTTAATTCTAAGGTTGAAAACAAAAATGAAGTTATCTTTTTAGTTTCTTTATTTTTAGTTAACCTATCTTTTCCTTTTTGTTAACAATGTTTCAAATCGCTTCGTTAGTTTTCTTGGTTTGTCATTTTCGTTTTTAATTCCATTGCATTATTTTTCCTGACTAAAAAATTCAGTTTATTGATTTTTAGAAAATATATTTTTTTGTTTAGCATTTCTTTATTTATCTTAAATAAAAACTGTAATAAAATGGTAAGCACAAAAAAAGTTAAATCAATTTAGAATTAATTACGTTAAAAAAATACGCATTGTATTTTATTTATGTTTAACCTTTTGTGACCTGGCGTCCGTCCCCATTCGGAGAAATTTTTTAAAACCTCCCCACTAACAAGTGACACTTTAATTAGCTCCGAAATCGACCTGGTCCAATAGAAGAAGATCAAAATATCAGTTTTTCAGACTTTGATTACAGGTATCGGTTACTTATTTCTATAAAAAATGAATTTGAGGGCTGGGGAGCCCAGTCGGTTAAGCACTCGCATAGCATGCGGAAGGTCCCAGGTTCGGGTCCGGGCATCGCCAAAATAGCTGCCGACCTATAAACGGCCCGTACAGTCAAAAATGTCCGACGAATAATACCCCGTTGTAAGGGAGTGCACGTTAAATATAGTTCAAAGTCCTAACGCTGCGTACGATTTCGCTCTTAACGATTGCGTTGGGTGCCTAATTTGACCTGGTCCGGTAGAAGAAGATCCAAATATCAGTTTTCAGCCTTTGATTACAGACATCAGTCGTTTATTTCTATAAAAAAATACGAAGTTGAACGAGGGTCAATACGATATTACAGTTCTTAAAAAATTATTTAAAATCATTTTTCAAACTTTTCAAAAAGTTCTTTTAGTAGTTAATTTTAAAGGAATTTTGCTTTAAAAACAATGTTAAAATAATCTTCTAACTACAAATGAGTAATACGACCGTTTTTGTTGCATTTATAGCACAAAAAATGTGTGTCTTTAGAATTAAAGGCGTGTCTAAGTATCTATTAAGCATAATTTTTTTAAAAAAAAATTCTTTGCAAAGCATACTTTTTAGTATAAATTTGCATGAAAAGTATGTATAGAGAATATACGTGTAGGATTTCGCTCGGGTCTTAAGAGGAAAAAAATATCTTCTGTAAATGCTGCTTTTCCTTTCTAATTGTTTCATTGCAGTAAAAAACCTAAGTTAATCCTTTTTCTTTACATGTTGTTTTTCCTTCATAGTTTATTTTCGACTGTAAAAACAACCTTCAGGGAGAAAAGTACACGAATGCGTTTTCAAATAAAAAAATATGTAGTAAGTTTTTAAACTTTCGCATATGATAAAATTCTATTGATATTTTATTTTCAGAATTATGCATGTAATGTGGAATAGGTTCTTAACTGTCATAATTTTACGTCATAATAGCGAAGCTGTCAAATTATAGAATATAATTGACAGTTGAAATGCTTAATGGATGAACAATGTTCATTGAACATGCTAAGTGACATTTTTGAAAAACTGTTTTTGTGTCAATAAACATGTTTATTTTTTAACGGTAAAAAATTTCCCCTTTTTCATAAACTTTACACTCTTGAAAATGAATGCTCAAAAACGACGACATTTTTCTTAATTTTGACTATTCCATTACTGGCAAATGCTCCGAGTTTCCTTTTCCTCAAAGTGAGGAAATTTGAATCGTCATTTTTATGAGGATTTGAAAGTCGTCTAATCTAAAGAAATATTTCGTCATTTTTGAGCATGTGAGTACAACAATGAGATTCAGTTTCCTCAAAATCAAGATACAGAATCGTCAAATCACGATCGTGAAAGCGAGGATTCGCGCTTACTCAAAAGTCACGTGATAGTTTGACGAAACAATCTTCAAAATTAACGAAATGAGACTTGAGGATTCATGAATCGTCAAAAATGAAAGTGTTATTTCTGAGAGTGTGCTGAGTGACATTTTTGAAAAACTGTGTTTTTGTGTCCATAAACATATTACTAACTTTTTTAACGGTAACAAATTTCCGCTTTTTCATAAACTTTAGTTTCAGTATATTTTTTTACGGTTCGCAAGTATCGTTTTCAACAGATCTGAGTGCAAACAAAAAATTTCCAAGCTCATTTTCATGTTTTTACCTTTTGTCATTTAGCACGTTCTTCCACGAAGCTCTCCGACTTCTGTCGAACAAGAACTTGATTTTAGACTTGATGTTACAAAGAAGACTAAAGGTGTGTAACACTAAAGGACATTAAATTACATATCAATAAAGTAACACACATTTAAAAGTACGTGGTGGCTTTTTTTTCTACCTTCGATGGGCTTATTCGGTTATATTTGCGCAGTGGAATGAAATAAGCCAGAGTTCAAAAACTTTTAATTTATTGATCCAGAAAAATAAGCTCGTTTTTCAAAGTATATAAAAATATCATCACTAAACATTAACACGGCAGAAAGATTTAAAGTTATAATATTCAATCTTATATTTGACAGTAATAATCTGATAACCATCAAAGAATATTTCATAAACATTCATCTCACAAGTTAACTAAAGACAAAGCTTATATAATAGTACAGGGTGCTACGTCAGCAACGCCCACTACGACACTGTCCGAATCAAATATAGTCCATGACATCATGGGCAGCACCGCAGCGAGGCAACGCAACACCTCGTAATTTGCATGACAATGGTTATGCCAACAATCGGCCCCCTCATGCAAATCAAAAAATCTTATAAATTTAAAGTACATCAAAATAACATTAAAACATTGAAAATGCATTTTAAAGTAAATTATTCTTTAACAAATACATGACCATAGAATTTCTCAATCTCGCCTTTTGATACAGGCTTCGTGAAAATATCAGCCAAATTATTTTTGCTGCTCACATGTGATAAATTAAACTATTTATCAAAAATTAAATTTCGAAGAAAATGATAACGAATATCAATATGCTTAGTCCTGTAGTTTTCGATCGGCGAGTTTGAGAAGTCTATAGCAGCTTGGTTGTCTGAAAATAGAGAACAATTCTTTAAAGACAATTGCTGCAAACCTAAGTTATAACACTCTTCAATTATATTTTTAAACCACATCAACTCTTTTGATGCTTCAGTCATCGTGACATATTCGGCTTCCATGGTGTATAACGCTACGCATTTTTGTTTGAAAACTCTCCAGAAAATTGGAGCTCTATCTAGTAACAGAATTATTCCACCAATGGAAACCCTGTCTTCACGGTTTGCTGCAAAGTCCGAGTCGCTAAAACAGTTAATATCTAAATTTGACACACCAGATAAATCCAACTTTAAATTTTTAGTGTAACTTAAATATCCCAAAAGTTTTAATAAAGTGTTCCAGTGAACTATTCCAGGATTTTCCTGAAATTGGGATAATAAATTCACGGCATATGCAATGTCAGGTCTGGTACGATTTGAAACATATGATAAACAACCAATAATACTTCGGTACGGTAAACGATTCATTTCTAGAATTTCGTCTTCAGTTGAAGGGCAGTCTCTTTTAGATAAGACCACACCTTTTGGAATGGGTAGAGACGAAATTGGACAATTAAATTCAGAAAATCTTTCCAACACCTTTAGTTTTCCTTCCTTTTTAGTTTTACCTAACATTTTTACATCAAATTTACTATTTATAAGAGATATCACAAAATCAAGTTTAGTTTGATTTTTACTGAAGATTATTACATCATCAACATATGCAAGTAATATTATATCATTATCTAATATATCGGCACAATTACACCAATTTAAACGTTTAAAACATAAAGATTCCAATACACGGTCAAACTCAAAAAACCACTCACGGCCGCTTTGGTGCAAGCCGTAAATAGCCTTATTTAGACGACAAACAGTCTTTTCTTTCAGGATCAGTGAAACCTTGAGGCTGGTTCATGAATACCTCCTCCGTGAGCCTTTTGCCATTTAAAGGATTCAGAAGACGTTAAAGTTTCTTTGTAATTTTTAAGTATTTTTATTTCTACGTGATTCGCTTCAGGGTTAGAGTCATTATTCGAATCAGAGCTATCGTCCGGTGTTTCGACAATAGTTTGGTCGGATGTGATTTTTCCCGACGAGCTATTCTTACTACTAAAATTAAACAGTTCTTTCTTAAAATTAATGTTCTTAGAACCACAATATTTTTCTATGTCACTGTATGACTTAAAACGAGTTCTCGTACCATCAATACTATAGTAAATATCATTTTTAGTTTTATCGGCCTTCCTAGGTACACATCGAACCCAGGGTATTTTTTCACATGGCGTTTGATTTTGATTAACCTCTTCGGTATCTGATTCACTTGCAGAGGAGTAGCATTTAAATGAGACGTAGTTTTTAGGAGCATTGACTTTTTGGCCCAGGACAGCTTCCACACCACTAACATGTTCATTAAACTTGACGTTAATAGTTTCAATTATCTTATATTCGTCTTGTAACCAAATACGATATCCCTTAGTGTTTTGGGCATATCCCATCATTATTCCCACTTTAGATCTCATGTCTAATATTCTCCGTAGTGCTTTAGGAACACCGACGTAAGCTAAACTGCCAAAAGCCTTTAAATAAGACACGCTAGGTTTTCTACCAGAATAGAGTTCAAACGGCGTTTTATCTTTTGTTTTATGACACACTCTGTTCCACGCGTAGGTGAAGCACATTAAAGCTTCCATCCAAAACTTTTGGTCGAGAATACTATCATTTAACATACTTTTAACATTGTCCAGGGCTGTTAAGTTAAAACGCTCACTTACCCCATTCTGTTCAGGAGAATATACGTTCGTTCTTTCGGCTTTTATGCCTTGTTTTTCCAGGAAATTATTAAATTCATTGTGGCAGAATTCAAGTCCACTATCAGTTCTAACACTTAGCACTTTTAAGTTTAGAAACCGTTCTGCCCTCGTAAGAAATCTTGTGAATATATCATAAACATCAGACTTATTTTTCATAGGATAAGTTACAACTTTCCGGGAAAAGTCGTCTGTTATTGACAGAAAATACCTTTTACCGTCATAGGAAGTAACCGGAAGAGGGCCACAGACATCCATATGCAATAGTTCAAGCGGTTTGACTGACCTTATCTTAGAAATAGCCTTAAATGAAACTCTTTTCGACTTCGCCAATTTGCAATTAACGCACTCATCACTACAAGAATTCTTTAAATCTGGAAAACCATTTACACTTGAATTCTTACTAGTATGAGTGATGTAGTCGTTATTAATATGACAAAATCTTTTATGCCAAAGATTAAGATCGCTTTTATTAACACTTTTAGTTGAACAGTTATAAGCATTTTCACTAAATGCCTGTGGGTCCTTACTGGTTACATACCCATGCGGTCTGAAATAATATAAACCATTAATTCGTTTTGCAAAAAATAGTTTTTCACCAATTTTATTATAAACCCACAGTTTTCCATTTTCCCCTTCAAAAGAACCACCTGCCTTTTCCACAACAGAACCAGAAATTAAATTTCTCCTAAGTTTTGGGGAATACATTACATTATTCAGGGTTACAGTTTGGGTGTTATTGTTAAGCGTGACATAGAACTGGACTGTCCCAACACATTCAACGGAACTATCCATGTCACCTATAGCTAAAGACATTTTAACATCCTTTAAGGGTTCATAATCACAAAATAGATCGAGATTATTGCAAAAATGTGACGAGGCCGCAGTGTCGAAGACCCATGACTCGTTGTCCGAAGGTTCACTAACGTGACTAACTGATGCCTCAAGGTGAAAAGAATTATTAAGTTTGCAAAAGTTATTAACTGGTTTCTTATAGTCATCGTTAAGCTTTGATTTTATAATTTTACAATCGGCCATTACGTGACCACGTTTATGACATCGAAAACAAGTCTTTTGAGTAGGTTAAGACATAGATTTATTATTTACATTTTTAGTCACTGAATTATAAACACTAATAGAACTAGTATTATTTTCAAGATCATTTTTACATTCACTAAGTCGACTTTCTTCTGTAAGCAAGTCCGACAATATTTTATCGAACTTAAAGTTTTTATCTTCCCAACGATAAATAGACTGCACAATATTTCGAAAGTTAGAAGGTAAGTACCTGATGAGTTGAAATCCTTGATACAAATCGTCAAGTGGATGTCCAACGTCTTTCAATTCCATCACAATCTTTTGAAGTCACGCTGCAAAAAGTCCGATGTCTTCACCGGGTTGAAATTTGCACGAGAAGAATGTATCTAGTAGGTTGATGACTCGAGCCCTTGAGTGCGGCTCGAAATGATCTTTCAGTTTCAGCCAGGCTTCTTTTCCGTCGGTAGTCGAAGAGATAAGGATCCGAAGATTAGGCTCCACAGACAAATATATCGTTGAAAATGCACGGTCTTTTCGAAGATTGAAGTCTAGCTTCTCCTTAGCTGTGGCAGACTCTCCCAAGGTTGGTTCGGTCCCGGATATAAATCCCCAGAGACCACGTTCCATCAGTAGAACTTTGGCGTCATCCCGCCAGGACGACCAATTCTGGCCATTCAATCTCTCAATGCGGTCGCAATGAGACTCCATGTTTAAGTAACGCTGACTTTCATAAAACACAGTTCAAGCTGATGTAGAAATACCGCGGATGCGGCCCCCATCGAAGAAAACGAGTAGCTTATTTCCACGTGGGCTTAAGGCCCATAACCGATATTCGGTTATATTTGCGCAGTGGAATGAAATAAGCCAGAGTTCAAAAACTTTTAATTTATTGATCCAGAAAAATCAGCTCGTTTTTCAAAGTATATAAAAATATCATCACAAAACATTAACACGGCAGAAAGATTTAAAGTTATAATATTCAATCTTATATTTGACAGTAATAATCTGATAACCATCAAAGAATATTTCATAAACAGTCATCTCACAAGTTAACTAAAGACAAAGCTTATATAATAGTACAGGGTGCTACGTCAGCAACGCCCACTACGACACTGTCCGAATCAAATATAGTCCATGACATCATGGGCAGCACCGCAGCGAGGCAACGCAACACCTCGTAATTTGCATGACAACGGTTATGCCAACAGGGCTGAATAGAAAACACGGGTCAATATACAAAAACAATTTTAGTTTTCTAATTTAAGGTAGGCAAATACCCAAAATTCCCCAAAATTCTAAAATTTTTACTATTACTTTAATCTTTTCCAAATTTGACATAGTGATTTCAAATATAATGAATAATACTATTTAGGCATTTTTTAAAATTTAAATATAATTTATTTATTTTAAACGGTGTTTTTCTCCTAAAAAAAGAGGTTTATGCTAACAAGTCTACCACATTGAATTTTCTTCCTATAAACATTAATTATGTGTTAAATTCTTCGTTTTGAACTGATGCATGCAGTGACCCTCTAGAATTACATACAAATTACAAGAAAAGAAGTTATTAAGAAAAATGTTATAAATTAACCACAAAAAAGGATTTTTTTCGATTAACCTACACTTGGACATTTTTTTTTTAAAACAACTTGTATATTTACACCAGATGTTAGAGGTTCATGGCACAGATATATATTTAAATAACATCTGTACAAAATTTCAGGTAAATTAATGTAAAACTTTTTATGCTAGAAGTGTTGGCGTAAACCCCTAGTTGAAAAACACCGTTTAAAATAAATCGATTATAATTAAATAAAAAAATTGCCAAAAAAGCATTGTTCATTATATTTGAAATCACTATGTCAAATTTGGAAAAGATTAAAATAATAGTAAAAATTTTAGAATTTTGGGTATTCGCCTACCTTAAGGTTCGAAGTTATTTTGTATTTTGACGTAAATATTTAATATTTAAAACCCAAATTTGAAAACGAGAACAAGAATTGCACTTCTTACCTAAAATAACATTAATAAATTTACGAATTTACCTATCAATATTTATGCATATATTTCCTTTGGGGAAAATTACTTTCAAAATTTTGTTTGCGATATATTTTATTACATTGAGTAATAACCGTTGGTTTAAAGTAATTTTTTTCGACTGCGTCAATTTAAATGTCATTTATTATTTGTTTCGAATAAATATTTATGAACTTTTGATTTTTTTTTTGTAAGGTTGACAATATTATAAACTAAGGCTTAATTTCTTCTCCCAATAGACAAAATCAAAGAGGTTCCTGGTAAAAAAAAATCTTAACATGATGGGAAAATATTTTGTGTAGGCTGCAATTCATCGTGATAAGTTTATTCAGCATTAAATTAGGGTAAGTTCTTTTCCAGCATATTTTTATAACTTAGTCAAGCGCTATTTTAAATTATTTTTTTAAAATTTCATGTTTTAGCTTCGACTTTGTTATTGACTAATGTTAGCTTTCGACAAATTATTTGGCGCTATTCTACCGTGGGAGTCCAGATGGGCTTACTACAGGGCCAAACAAACTAATGTGGCCCCGGTCTAGAGATAGGAATACGTTGAAATGCTTGGCGAGAAAAACTCCTGAAGCCGCCTGAAACCTGTTTTTGCATTGGTTGGATCGGATTAGCTTCACATTAGAGCTACTCATTGACTAGTGGCGAGTTCAGATCTTATAGTTCGTATTGTATGATGACGTCCCATAATGCAAATTTTGTGGCTTGCAATCAATTTAGAATGTTTGGTATTACCAAAAAAAAAAAAGATCCGATTCTCTAGGATAAATAACGACCGAAACAATAAAATAAACACTAGTGGGAACTTTTCTTGATCAGCTCTGCAAACCTATTTCATTTCAACTAGCTTCTAAAACCATGGCGTGGTTGCCGGCATATAAGTCGCCAAGCGTTTGTTTGAGCTTAATATTGAAGCGATCAATAGCTTCAGTTAGCAAACGTGTTTTTGTATTGGTTTTAGACTTGGCAACATTTCAGTCGTATTCTTATCTCTAGACCGGATAAACTTTTGTTTTCCTCACCCTGCATATCAGATTGGTTATTTCTGATTCTCAAATAGAATGTATAATTACAACGCACTCTTCTTGCTTGTGAAGAGAATTGCTACCAACTTAAAATTCAGATATAGCACTACTGCCTACAACTGCTCTGACACTCATTTTTAGTGTTTTAACACGTTCACGCCGGGGCAAATATCTACGTTTTACAGCGTGAGGCGAGGCTGTCTTATATCGTTGCGCTTCGTCGGGCTGGAAAAAACTTTGCGAGTTCGAAAGCGCTTAATGCGAGATCACAAATAGTGATGAACACAACTAGTTGAAATACAAGGAAGATTAATGCCGCGAAAACGTTTGCTGGCAACCCTATCTGACCATTATTTATTACCGAAGTATAGAGAGCTAGACGTCAAAAATCGGCGCGATTTTGTTAAGTTCGCCAAGGGTAACGTACAGTACACTAAATCTGATACGTTGTGCAAAGTGAGATAACACATGGGGGAACTTCAGTGACGATATTTATAGGTCCTGGTGATAAGTTTAGATGCTTTACTACAAATACCTTTTGAAACGATGCTTCCGAAATAGCTCGTTAAACTGAAAGCGTGGTCGGGAGGCGATTATCCGAACTTGAGACTAATTTTAAACTCCCTTAAAACTTTCTAATGCCATCGTTTTTATTTCTGGCGTGTTTACTAATGATTTGGATGTTTAAATCCATTTCGAAATCCCAGAATGGTTTGATATAAACGGTACACTAATGCATTGCAATTATGGCAGATGTTTGTAGGTTTAGAGATTACTTTAGGCGGATTAAAATATTCATAGAAATAGGAATTAAATCTAAAAGCCATGTCTAAAATTAATTCAGATATAAATATTTTAAGAGTTTCAGTGTAGGTTGTTAATAGATATAGTAGTGTACCGTAGATCAGATGTAATTATATTTTAGAATCATATTATACTTCAAAGTATAGCTTTACGGAGTTTGGAAATTATTCAAAGGTAAGAAAACGCCAATAAAAAATGAAAGGAATGTATCTGGTTATTTGGGGTAGGGTAAATCGATGCCTTTCGGCATCTGTTAAATTTTTGAAAATAAATAATTAAATAACCGCACGATATTTTTCTTAATTTTGCATTATTTAGTCACTAAAAAAATCACTATCAAGGTTTTCAGATACCCTATAACATAATTTCGATATTTTTAAAAGTTAAACAGTTTTTGGCCAGCTACTTTTGCACATGCTTGGGTTCTCTCGGCAAAATTAAATCTCGGCATACTTTAACATCCACAGAGAGATCAGATTAATTGTAATCTGGGAGTCAAAATTGGTAGCGAGAGTCGCCTAAATGGTGCCACAAAAAATGGCTCTCAGTTCTGGGGAATATGTCGAGTCTGCAAAGGCTTGAATGCCAATATTGTCCCATTAGAGAGAAAAAAAGTACATCTTTTCGTTTTTAAACAATATCTTTAAAGCCAAAAAAGGGTGTATAGCACTAAATAACAGCTAGCTTACCGCTCGGCGATTTTCTCGAAAAATCTTACTATGACATCCGACAAGTTTTAAGAATTCTTGTACCGAATAGGAAGTCTATAGCTCCTTTAGTTCAAGCTGTAGAGTGGTTTTAGGCCGTTTGACAGGCGAACCAATGTTCAAATACCATTTCTTTTATTAGCAGAACCCTTCAAACCGCATAAAAAACATGAAATCTCCATTGCAAATTTTAGACCCCCATGGCAATTTTCTTATTTCCTATATTCCATAGTATTTAATTGATAGTTAAAAGTATATTTAAACTAAGATAATATCCGAAGGATTAAAAAACTGCTTTAGTTTCAATTTTAAGCTAACATATGTTTTCGTATATTAAAATATACATTATTCAAACTTTAAAAAAAGTTATTTTGTTTATGTTCCAATGGTATGACAGTTGAAATAGTTTTATACATTATTCAAGCTATGTATTTTCTTTTCTTCCGCGCTTTATAAAAAGACTTTCTTAAAAAGTTTTTTTTTGTTGATGTATTAATAAAATAAATAATTTATCTTAGCATAAACTTTTGTAAAATTTCCAATCTCTTAGATTGAAAATAAGATTACTATCTCCGAACAAAACTCTTCGCAATAAAAAATAATTTATCTTAAAATTTAAAACATTTAGCATCAACTAACAATCAACCGTCTCTACATTATTTATTACTGCAATACTTGTGTCAAACTATTTCGCTGGTCTTTAAAAAATTTATATATAAGTAATATTTTCCAAGTAGAATAAGTGGTTTAGGCTATTATAATTATCATTTATTTATTATTTCAATAAATCTAGAATGATGGGAAAATCTTGGGCACGCATGTCATATGATTATGTGGTATGTAAAAGATCCCTGGAGGGCCCATTTGGCTTAGGTTCTCTCGGCTAAATTAGATCTCGGCATACTTTAACATCCACAGAAAGCTCATATTAATTGTAATCTGGGAGTCAAAATTGTGTGTGGTAGCGAAAGTCGCCTATATGGTGCCATAAAGAAATGGCTCTCAGTTCTGGACAATATGCCGAGTCTGTAAAAGGCTTGATCGCCAATGTTACACCCCATTAGAGGATTATAAGTATAGATTTTTAAGAAATTTTAAGTTTAAAAAGTGTAGGCATGTACTGTGAACGACCCTAGTAGAATAAAATGCTTAAATAATAAAAAAAATATGCAAAATTTTTTTTTAAAAAATTTAAAAAATACTTTTAAAAAAATATTCTGCTGTTTGATTTTCCTCGGTTTTTGAACAACTTTATCAGATGAATTGTACAATTACCTCAATTGGCTTGTTTCAAATGACGTTATTATTTCCAACTTTCATTCCTGAACTTTCCTTAGCTATACACTCCGATTGATTCACCAATCGAGGCTCGGTTGATAATTGGTTTTTCATTGAGCATTTCTGTTGCCACTCAAGACCTGAATCCTACTTTTTAATAGCATGTTTTACTATGGGGTTGTTTCACGTTGTGGATGGCAGCAAGTCCAACTTTTTGTTCTCATTTATTGTCTGGAATTACTTTTATTTTGTTATTCGAAAATGAGTTTTCTAAGCATATTTTACTTATTATTTTTTATTAATTCCAACTTCTTGCTGTCCTGTTGGTTGTTCAAAACATTTGTTAAAGAAAACGTGTATAGAAAGAAAAGTTTCTTTTTCCTCTATATCGGCGGTCATTTCGAGAGTGAAACTGGAGCAGCCAGTGCAATCGTAGTACATTAAAAATTAAAAACAGGAGCGTAACATCGTCATAAATTCCCATTGAATCAATGTAAAACATTCCCATTGATTTGTATAATAATTATTTAGGTTGGTTGGTAGTCATATATATTCAGGCTAATGTTCTTGGTCAGAGATCCGCTTATAAACCTTCGTCAATTTAGACAGACACAACACACACATACGTGACAGATGCTGCTATCTATCGCCCTCTTCTCAATTTAGACATTTCCTTGAAGGAGTGGGGAAATAGTCGCCAGAGACTTGGACTCGTAGGAAACTGCGCCAAGACCACCCGGACTTTCGGACCCACAAATTTTACGAGCGCGTACTCCGGATATACTAGGTGGGTCTTCAGTGGTATCAGGACTCGATCCCGGGACCTTCCGATTCCGGGAACGAATCTTTGACCACTGGGCTATCCATGGCCAAATAATGATTTATTATACTTGTTTGAAAAATTAAGGACAATAAAACAAAGTTTCATTGTTCTTCTTAATATTTCAAATCTTTACGTATTTTTTCTCCTGGTATATTAATAAATACTTATGCGTTTTATCGAAAGTGCTGATTACATGCGACAGAAAATGACAAAGTCATTGATATTCAATTCATCTCAATGTCCTTTAAAAAAACAATCCGAAATCCTGGAAACTAATTAAAATCCTTTTTCCCATTTAAATCCCCCGATTTTTATTCATTTTGAAAGTGAAAGGATTTTCTAAACGATTATTGGTACAAAAAATGGGATATTCGAAATAGCTTTCTATTCTTTCGTCATTCGGTAGTTCATTATTTTTGGAAAGATTTCTACATTTGTTTTGACAAAGTGCTAGTCGGTTGTTAGGGTTTTGCACCTCTTGTAGAGTTTTTTTAGAGGGGTATTTTTTAATACTTATACCAGTCGCCATACTTATTTTATTTTTTAAATTCTTCGAAATTTTATTGACTTCAACACAGCTGATACACGCCTTGTCCTGTAAGGGCGAATGAGACCGAATATCCAAGGTATCTTAACCAGAGTTCCTCTGTGTTAATCCAAAGGGAAAAAATATAAAAATTATTAATCACAATTATTATTCACAAATTACAGATGGCAGAACTAACTGCACGTAAATATCTCAACAAAAAGAAATTTGACTATAAATAATCATATCCAAAATTATACTTATTAATTATTTTAATGGTAAAATAATTTTATTTTTTATTTTTTGGTATGTTTTCGTGAGTACATGTCGTATGCTTTATTTAAAAAGTTTCCAAATTGGAATGGTATAGAGATCTGTTACCATACAAGACCCTTAACAACTGAACTGGTACCCCTAACTTTTATTCCACATCATACGCTAAATCTGCCAGGACTTTGGACTTCGTGTTTGTAAAAAAATAAATTAAAGATAAATCTTTGAGGGCAGGGTATATTCTAGGAAATCTCAGACTATAGGCACAACCTATTTTGGGGGACCCTTTACGGAAAATGTTGTGTGCTGTATAACCTATATATCATTTTTGCTACAATGTTAAACGATTCCTTATAAACCTCAATCAAAACAATCACGTTAGGTCAACAACTCAGTCAAAATTGAGCAAAAAACAAAGTGGATAGTTTACTGTTATTTTGGGGATTTAAAGCATTTAACATAATAAAAACCGAAATTTAGGTGCCCCTAAAATTTGGGGGCTCTAGGCCCCAGCCTAATGGAAGAACAGGCCCTGTTTAAAGGGGCATATACCTTTCAAACAGTAATTTAATGTTTAAAATTGGACTGTTAAAACTAAAGTTAAAAAGGGTATGGATGGACAGAAATCTCCATAATGCTGAAACTTAAATTTCTATTTTAAATTATTTTGATTAAAAAAAAGTAAAGCAAAAACTCTCGCACACATATCTAATTCAAGAATAAACCATAAAACGTTTAGTTAAAATTCCATGACTAAATTAGTTATTAATTCAGACAAAAAAAATAGGAATATATAATACATTCATGGAAACGAAGTGTCAGATAAATTTGCCAAAGAGGGATGTCACCTACCCTCCTCCAATTCCAATAAACTTACATCTTATGAACTTTTTTTGTATCAAAAAATCCTCAATTAAAAAAGACTGGCTTGTTCCCCCTAAAAACAGCTGGTACTCAGCTACGGAACCTGGCTCCATAGCTTCCTACTACACTCTTAAAACGAACGAGCTATTTTAACTCAGTCTGATTGATTTTCACTCCTCCAGTCTAGAAAATGCACTTCTCCCCAGGAGTGGATCCTTTGTGTGCTAAACCTCCGACAGGATCACTCCAATGCGATTTTCCAATGCGATTTTCCGTTAACCTCATGAACTAGTAAAACATTTCTTACATTACAGTTCCGTTATAAGTCTTTTAGGGTAGACTAACCAGTGAATGAACGCTTAAGACGTCACGTTCGCCAGTGAATGAACCCCCAGGATATAATGACCAGGACAACCAACCATTGTCAGATAGCTTCCTACTACATGGGAGGAAGTCAGTGTTGCCAATCCATATAGTGGAATGATTTTCAATCCTTATTTTTTTTAATTATAGTTACCAAGTGTTCACTCACTGGTCAGTCTTCCCACGATTCGCGAGTGGTACCGTAAGTGTTTGAAGTTCTCCCAAGGCGAAAAAGTTTTTCCTCAGTGTCCAAAATGCCAAATATTTCAGGTCAACCCAAATCACATCCTGGACTGTCTTGGACTCTGCAAAGGAGATATATACTCATTCCCTTTGCTTTTCATTGATTTTCCCAAAGTGTACGATGTTTTTACTTGGTCTCACAAAGTCGGACCAGGCAGGAGATAAGAAAAAGAAGATTAAAAAAATTCTACCGTCTTTAGCTCTCTCGATGGTGTTGATTCAAAAGTTTTTGACAAATATGAAGAGTACACGGGAAGAACCGATAGATTTATTAGGCGGACGCCCGCAATTGTCTGCTTGGCGACATTGGCGGCAGAAAACCGGTTTCTCTCTTCTTCTTCGCTTGGTCCAAGCATCGGGATTGTCAATAGCCTGAATCTTGGTAGCTAGGAGCAACAGAAATAGTAGTTAAAGTATTAGAGTGGCAGATCACGTGACCTACAACACTGGCTTTATTTGGGCTCTTCTGGGAGCTTCTTGCGCGTCCCGTCGTTAGCATTTAGAGGTCCCGTGATCAAATACTCTATTACTTTAACTATGATCTCTGTGGTAGGAACTGGCTTCCTTACACAAGTTTAGGCGATCACTCGCTTTCATCGCCAAAGTGGCCTGCTAAGGAAACTTTTCTGCAAAATCAATCGGTTTTTCCCGTGTACTCTTCATATGCGAGATACAGCAATTTCAAACAATCCAAATGCTGTATTTTTTGGGGGGATTGAGTTTTAAAAGTTAAGATAAGAAAATATATTCAATTGTTAAGGGTAATTGGCAGTGAAAGTCTTTTAATCCCCACGCGGCTTTATCATTTTCTTTTTTTAATTGTTTTAAGCGAATGGTTTCATTTCTGAGAAGTTCCTGGGCATTTTGAATGTTATTATTGCTTGAATTAAACAAAGTATCAATGAGTTAGATGTCCCTTTCATAATTTTTTGCTATTTGTTAAATTAATGCGCAAAAGTTAATATTTAAATCCGAAGCAATAATTTTGCAATATTCTAATCCGAAGATACGTTTTAATTGTTTTATTAAAAATCTTTATTTCGATTGCGTCGCATTTTCAATTCTTTGAGGTGTTTTTTTTTTTTTTTTTGTTATTTCTATGTATTTTTATTCTGTTGTGAATTGATAATTATGATGGCGTTGTGTCCATGGATAAAGATTATATGGGACCAAAGGTCTCGTAGACTGCTTCAGTGATCTGCAGAGAGTGGTCCCCATAAAAGTCTTCGTAGGGCTAGTTGGTGATTCGCTGCAATTTTGCCATGATGGCTGGACAAGAGAAAATAATTTTTGGATCCAGTTCTGAATCGGGGCAGTTTCTGAAGCTAGAGTATTTCCTATAGGGTTGACTAACCAGTGAATGAACGCTTAAGCACAATTTGTTCTAAGAAAATTCATACATTAAAAGAAAATATAGCTTGTGGGTTTATGACAATGTGAACACATCTGTTATTATATGTAAATTCTACAAAAAAGGGGTGACTTTATATTGCATTGCTTTGGGTCTTTTGGGGGTCCAAATAAAAAATGGTACAAAAAACCAAGTGAATGAACAGTACTTTTACCAGTGAATGAACACAAAATTGTCCAGTCAATAAACATGTTGGATTTTAATTAATTACCAAGACAACCAATCAGATGTCAATAGCTTCCTACTAGATGAGAGGGAGTCTGTGATGCCAATCCATCCTGTGGAATGATTTTGAATCCTTACTTTTTAAATGTATTTACCAACTGTTCATTCACTGGTCAGTCTGCCCCATCCATCTTTTTGGATTTCCATCCCTTTGAAGTGGCATGTCCTTTATCTAGTTTAGGGCGGTCGAAGTTACCCTATTGGTGTTTAATTGACAGATTCTGTGTTTAATTGTAACGCATCTGCTGTTAAATTTTGCTGCGGCCACTGAGTTAATGTAATTAATCGTGATTTTGGAAAAACCGTCATTGCTGAGTTTTCTGTGAATTATTTGAAAGATAAAAATACAGTACATAAGTCGCATATTAATCGCACTTATTTAATTGCAGGCCGTGATTTGCTGTGACCTTGGACCTGTGTTCTACTTTTCTACCAATCGGGAATTTATACTTTAAAGTGACTGAGGCATATTAGCTTGAAAATAACAGTACAACGGGTAGGCGTTACATACAGCACCGGTTCTAGTAAATGTGACAGATTTCATTTACAGTGTAAGTCTTTATGATTAATAGAAGATCTTCAAATAAATTTAAATTACCGTTAAGAATCTCTACAAAATTTTCTTAAACACATCCTAGGTGCTGGGGAGCCCAGTCGGTTGGGCACACGCCTAGCATGCGAAAGGGCCCAGGTTCGGGTCCGGGCATCGTCAAAATAATTGCCGACCTATAAACGGCCCGTGCAGCCAAAAATGTCCAACGAAAAATACTCCGTGTAAGGGAGTGCACGTTAAATATACTTCAAAGTCCTAACGCTGCGTACGATGTCGCCCTTAACGGTTGAATTGGGTGCATATTCAGGTGTCGGCTCGTCACAGCCCTCGTGAAGCTCTGGTGCGACGATAATTCAAACCTAACCTAACTTAAACACATCCTAACCATGGTGATTTGGAGTCACCAAATTCATAATAGTTTTTTATTGCATTTCAAACATCGTAATGCACGGCTGCAAGCTTTTTGATTCATATTAACTCCTCTTTTTCTTGATATGTTAACTCATCGTACAACCATTACTCAAAAAACTTCTTTGTCTCAAGATCTCAAAAAAAAAAAAATTAAATCCATCGTATCGCACCGATCGCTTTATGTTAAACTCATGTAATCTTGTACTCAATAATATCCTGTTAAGACCCGAGCAAAATCCTACACGAATATTCTTATAATCTAAACATACTTTTCATACAAATATATGCTAAAAAGTGTGCTTTGAAAAAGTATCTCTTTAAAAAAAAACTATATGTTTAATAGTTACTGAGAGACAAGCCATAAGCGCTAAAAATACACATTTTTGTTCTGTAAATGCAAAACAAAAGGCCTTATCACTTATTCGTAGTTAATAGCTTATTTTAACGATGTTTTTAATGCAAAATGCATTTAAAATGAACTACTAAAACAACTTTTTGAAAAGTTTTCGGAAAAAATAAAAATAACTTTTTTAAGAACGCTAATATCGTATCGATCATCGTTGAACTAAATTTTTTATAGAAATAAATGACTAATACCTGTAATCAAAAGTTGAAAACTGATATTAGAATCTTCTTCGATCGGACCAGGTCTATTTCGGAGCTAATTGTTTGTGGGGAAGTTTTAAAAAATGTCCCCAAATGGGAACTCCAGGTCGCAAGAGGTTAAAATCATCATGTGACACTTGAAATATGGTCTCTTGAAACGGGTGGTGAGATGACCAAATGATGGAGAATGTTTACGTCCCAGGTTATAGAGAAGGGAATAAGGTTTGGATGCGGCTTGGACAAAAATCATTGCAAAACAGGTATGCCAAGTGGTGCCGTTGATCGCTGTTACGTAGTTCCCAATGAAGAGGGCTTGGCGAGTAACTTGGCGCTACTTTTTACGAGTTTAATATTAGTAGTAACTTTAATAGATCTAATAACGTTAAGAGGATACGGTTTCCAAATTTTGGTCAAAATATCGATTTTTCAGTTTTTACTTCTTATTATTTAGGGGAGAGTGTTGTACCTTGGGACGCTTGTACCTTGGGACACTGACAATTTCTAAGAATCTATTGGCAATATTCATACATTGTTTATTTCTAATAGTAGCCTTAACCAACAGACATCATCAAAATAAAATTTAACACTAGCATCATTAAATTGATGAATTATTGACAAAAAATAATATTTCAAAACCCCAAAGTAAATAATTTTCTCATTCTAATATAATTTTTTAACTTTGTACTTTTACAAAAAGTCAAACTGCAATTTATTTTCTTCATAAAAGAGAAGATTTTAAAATATTGTGGTTATGAGAAAATAATCATAATGCATTTAGATTGGCCACTATCTTGCTTTTATTTAAACCATGTAGTATGTTGTACCTTGGGACAGTAAAGCATATTGTATCATCATATAATGGATAATTTGGACTTGCAATTTTGCTGTATAATTTAAATTATTCTTGAATTATGAAGTTTTTTTGTGTATTTCATTGAAAAAACAATAAAGTTTGTTTCCTGACACAAATTAGTTCAAGTGTATGACTATTGACTGAATTATAAAGCATGTCCCAAGGTACAACATCATATTGTACCTTGGGACAGTTTATCATCTCTACTTTAAATGAGTGGCAATTTTTTAATTTCAAGCTGCCAGAATTAAGAAAAAATGTATTATAGAGTAATATATTGGTGTGTTAAAATGCTGATTTTCAATTTTTATTTTGACTATAATTATCGAAGAAAAAAATTAAAATGTAAAAATTGTCCAAAGTTACAACACTCTCCCCTACAGTATCTTTATGAACATTTACTGAAAGTTTTATAATAATGATATCTTCTGTAGAAAAAAAAGTTATTAAAAATTTTCGGGAGTCATTCCTATAAGTTTGGATACGTATTTCGTCTGCTTTCAACCTTTTTTCGCTGTTTCGCGTTTTTTCAATTATTGTGTTAATAAATCCCTAAGCCTTTTTTGCTAATTAAGTTATAATTTTAAAATTTTTAACCTGTGTTCTTATATACATGGTACACAAAATTTTGCATGGAATACGGTCTATTGTGTATAGTTGTTGTTGTTTTTTAATGTCGAATTCAATAATGTGTAGTTTCTTTGTGATTTTCAGTATAAATGCATGTTTCTTTTTAACACACTGCAGCTCACATTTTAAAATCCATAGTTCTTGAACAAATGGTACTGAACACAAACTATTAAAGTTTGGTGGAGTTATTCACAAAACTGAAAAAAGGAGTAGCTTTTTAAAAAAAATTAAAAATTTTGACTTTTTTTTAAATAAAGGAAAAACTACTTGTAAATATTAGTTTTTATTGCTAAAAAAATGTATAAAAACCACTATACTTTACAAGTTATTGTTTTTAGAAATAATGTATTGGGTACCGTATCTTAAAGTCATTGAAACTTTTTCAGTAAAGTAACAAGCATTCACCAATATCTTCAGATTAATATGGGCTGAGGAGCCCAGTCAGTAAGGCGTTTGTCTTGGATGCAAAAAAAAATCCCAGGTTCGGGCCCAGACATTTCCAAAATAACTTCTGACCTATGAACGGTCTGTGTAGCAAAAAAGTTTGCAGAATAATAATTAGCGTCTCAGTGGCTGAGAGGTTAAACGTGTCCTTCTCGTAAGCCCAAGATCGCGGGTTCGAGCCCCGGCTGAGTCGTCGGATTTTCTGGATGTTAAAAATTTTGGGCTCGCATGTCATATGATTATGACATGTAAAAGATCCCTGGAGGGCCCGTTTGGCCTGGGTTCCCTCGGCAAACTTATATCTCAGCATACTTTAACATCCACAGAGAGCTCAGATTCATTGTAATCTGTGCGTCAAAATTGGTAGCGAGAGTCACCTAGATGGTGCCACAAAAATGGCTCTCGGTTCTGGGGAATTTGTCGAGTCTGCAAAGGCTTGACCGCCAATGTTGCAGCCACATTTGAGAAAAAATAATAATAACAATTGCTTAAAATAAGATTTAAAAAGATTAAAATTTTATTCTGTAGACTGAGTTTTTCAAATACTTTTATTTTCTTTTATAGTTTTTTATGTAAGAAAACTGTAGGTTTTTTTGCAGTCCCAGTGTTTTAAATGAGGCCCAGTGGCTTAGTGGTAGTGCTTCGCATTGCCACGCTACAGGTCCGGGGATCGAATATTGGATTGGGCGAGGTTGACCCATCCTTTCATTCCTTGAATGGGTCGATAAAATGGGTACCAAGCATCTGGGGAACTAAACACTGGGGGTTCAGCGTGAGGCTGACCACCTTACTGGGACCATATGCCTAGCTCCCCAGAGCCCTAGGTCACGAAAGCTTAAATGGGCATGGCAGGCCTTGGCCCAGTAATGGGCTGTTGCGCCGGGGAGTTTAGTTTTAGTGTTTTAAATACAATCAGGGTTTTTTTTAAAGTTTTTGTAAAGCAATTTTGCAGAATATTTTGGCTAGATTATTCGGTTACCAACCCTCTCATTCTCAGCTCCATGAACCGCAGGTCCAAGATTAATGACTTGAGAAAGTTTCTTGGCACGAGAGTTATTTCTCACTTCGTAAAGGGGGCGCAGTCCATCATGAGAATATATAGAGTCACTTGCGAGATTCTCCATTACACGGTCAAACTTATGCATTGTTAAAGTTAGTAATTAGTGCTAAATATGCAATAACTAGCAAGGCGATACTCGATGTAGCAAGCAGAAGAGTGAAAAATATCCATTTAAATATGTAGAAGATATGATATATGGGTTTAGGTAATTGTTTGAATTGTATTGATTGGAAAATGTGGTCGTTGTAAGTCAATATCTCAATATAGTATGTCGAAGATCAGCAATTAATATAAATATATAATATCTAACATTTTTATATAGAATGGTAGTTTATCTATAGAGATAGAAAAAACCGAGCGCTGGCACACTAACTAAACTCTTAAAACAAACGAGCGAATTTAACTCAATCAGAGTAATTTTCACTTCTCCAGTCTTGAAAATGCACCTCTCCGAAAGGAGTGGATCCTTTGTGTGTTAAACCTCCAACAGGATCACTCCAAACGAGTGATTTTAACTCAGTCTGAGTTAATATTCACCCCTTTCCAGTGTCGAAAATGCACTTCTTCAACTGGAGTGGATTTCACTCTTTTGGTTTAAGAGTGTAGACTTGTAGAGGAGAAACTTTAATGTGGAAACAAGAGGGAATTTTGCGCCGAAGCATCACCTGAACATGGCGGCGATTGGCGTAGAAAAAAATCTGTACTAAAATTGCACTTTTTTGTTAGAATCATGATTATTGAGTTGATTCTAGTTGATAACTGCAAATATTACGAATTTCCGTTTGTGAGTGTCAAAAATAATATTATTAAGTAACCGTAGTGGTTTCCACTTTGACAATACGAAAAAAAAATTAACAAAAAAGCAGTTTTCTTTAAATTGGATTCAATTGGTACCGAAATGCGATTCTATAAATGGCCAATATTTCGTTACAGCATAGTTATTCACTATATTTTGAAGTTTTAATAAACGATTGAAACCATAATTATATCACGTCGTTGGATCTGTAAAACCTTATCACATCCATAAACTGGCACTTTTCATAATGTTGACCCATTAACACATTCTATAAAAAGTAAAAACAAAACGTTAACTTCTGTTGTTTATTTGTTTTTCGTGCAACTTAAATTGTCTTGCGAAAATTGTCCACCACACTCTAAAAAATGGATGCTAAAAAACGACGAAATTTTCCTTAATTTTGACGATTCCGTTACTGGCAAATGCTCAAAGTTTTCGTTTCCTCAAAGTGAGGAAATTTGAGTCGTCATTTTTATGAGAATTTGAATGTCGTCTAATCTAAAAAAAATATTTCGTCATTTTTGAGCATGTGAGTACAACAATGAGACTCAATTCCCCCAAAATCAAGATACAGATTCGTCAAATCGCGATCGTAAAAGTGAGGATTCACGTTTACTCAAAAGTCTCGTGATAGTTTGACAAAAAAATCCTCAAAATTAACGAAATGTGGCTTGAGGATTCATGAATCGTCAAAAATGAAGGTGTTATTTCTGAGAGTGTACCATGATCTCCACATCGGTTTACTATTTTATGTATTCAGACAAAATACAGCAGGAAGCTTATTTTGGCACGGCAAATTTACTCGATAATCGTCATTAATGAGTTAAAGGAACACTCGAAATATTGTTACCTTGTAAAACCGTTGGAAAACATACACATGAAACAAAGTAAAAGAATGTGAATGTGTACTCTAAGTCCATTCATCATTTTCTGAGAAGCCATTATCGTTTGTCATGCAAATCCTGCCCATTAATATCTTTTAATCCTTGAAAGGAAAAGTTAATGCTAGGTAATGTAAATCTTTTCCGTTGCCCCAAAATTTTTGAGAAATGGGATGGAGTTTGTAGTAAACAAATGTGAGCACAGTTTCTCTGACTTCATAAGACAAATCTTTCTAAGTTAGTGATAAATTGTTCTTATATTTGAAGGTTACAATCTAATTTTGAGCATGCGTCTAAAATTTTAAAATTATATATTTTGAATTTAGTGAAAAAAATGAGAAATATTGCTCCGTGAATTTTTTAATATCACAAAGTAGCGAAAATGTAAAATCAATGTTTTTTTTTTCTTAGTTTAAGGCAGTTCAGTATCGTGTAACTTTCAAAAAGTTGATTTTTTTTGTTCTAATATTAATGTAAAATACGTTTCAAGAGCTTTCCAACGATGTAATTTGTATGTCATTCAGACACATTTAACTTGGTAAAATTTTATTTTGGATATGAATCTGCAGTATTTTTATAATGTAAGTTTTCAACTTTAAATCTCATTTTTCTCAGAATGGTATTTTTCCAAGTTTAGGTACCTTTTTCTGGCAAAATATAAATCTAAAATTTTACCTGATAATTGTTTCAGAGTGTTTTGCATACTAAATTCAAAGACAATGCAAAATCGTTCAATACAAATCAGTTATACACAACGCAAAGCATGTAATGGGCATTACCTTTTCTATTTCTTTTAAATAGGCCATGTTAATATATTACACTTATTTTTTTAATTGATTTGTAAATAGAATACTAGTGACTTTCGCTTTAATACTGCTGAAAAACTGGTAAATGCAAACATTTTTTTCTATCTTAATCATCGACATTTAGAGCAAAGGTAGATTTATGGTCACCAGAAACGTTCACTTCTATTCATATCAACTTGTTTGCGAGAGTTCAGTTAATGAAGTTAGTTTGCTAAAACTGGAACTGACAGGCTTGATAGGTGATGTCCAAAAAGTTTAATTTAAACACGTGTGTTTTTAACATGTTGATTTCACTGATGATGTCAAAGGATATTAGGAGCAGAGGACCTCAGTCGACAAGACGCTTGCCTTGCATGCGAAAGGTCCCAGGTTCGGGCCCGAGTATTGACAAAATACTACCGACTTTTAAACGGTCAGTACAGTTAGAACTTCCGACGACTATGTCTAAAGAGGGAGTGAGCGTTAAATTTGCTCCAAAACCCCGACGCCACTTACAATGTTGCCCCTTCTTAAAAGTTGCGTGGGAGGCCTATCCAGTCGTGCGTCAGCTCGTCACTTGACAGGGGTTCTAAATTACGGCGCCCGTCTCCAATATCCCTCGAGTAGCTCTAGTGTGACGATAATTCAAACCCAACCTAACCTAATCTGAACTGCCGTGATTAATATTTTTTCGACTGAGTTCACACACTGATTTTTTTAAAGAATTTACTAGGAACTGGAAAGTTTTGAAGAAGGACGTTGAAAACAATTTTTAATTAAGTATCTGTTTGAACAATATATTTTACAAAATATTATTATCGAATATTTGCTGAAATAATATAATTTGCTGAATTATAAAGCTTTCATATAGGGAACACGGGCATACTTTTGAAATCCCAATAGCTTTGTCAAAGTATTACATTGAAGGGGAACTATTATGATTTTAATTATTAATGATATATGATATTTTTACCGACTGATGCCAGCACCAGCTTAAAATTTAAAAAATCTCTAAAATTTAAGGATTGAATAACTAGATTTGGTTTGGTTCGAATTATCGTCGCACTAGAGCTACACGAATGCTTTCGGCGACGGGCGTCGTATTTTAGAACCAAAGTCAAGTGACGAGCCAACACCTGAATAGGCACCCAACTCAACCGTTAAGGGCGACTTCGTACGCAGAGTTAGGACATTAAAGGATATTTCACGTGCACTCTCTTACACGGGGTATTATTCGCCGGACATATTTGGCTGCACAGGCCGTTTATAGGTTGGCAGTTATCTTGGCGATGACCGGACTCGAACTTGGGACCTTTCGCATGCCCCTTTGAATAACTAGAAGATATCTTACATTTAAATTGACATCTTATTGTAGCCATCGTCATACATGGTGTAAAAGATGCATAACGTTTCGAAACACCACTTTGACAGATACAGTTATTCCAAAAATAGCGAGATCTAACACTACGATATAAATTTTTGATGCCTTTTTTTACAAACAAAATAATATAGTTTTCTTCCACCATGAAAGGAGCGAGTTTCCAAGTGTCACTTCAAAAAGGGGCTGTTTTTTCCATTTAAAAGGAGATAGCGGACCCAGGCTAACTTTCTTTTATATACGCACATAAAAAAATTCATTATTATTCTAATGCCTTTTCATAGAATGAAACTGATTCTGGATTTACATAAGAAATTAACAGCTGAATCAAACACCAATCACAATAGAAAAAGGTTGTTTTGATTATCAATTTTTTAATTTCATATAGAAATTAATAATAATTTTATTAAAATGTAATATTGATTACGTAACATCCATGGCAACTAATAAAAAACAAATATTTTGTTGACTCCTTTATATTTATAGTGTGATCTTATTAGGAATGTATTTCTAGTTGTCTGTTGAGCCTAGAACAACTTAATTTGTTGAACCAAAGGAGGATCTTTTACTAGTTGTCTGTGGAGCTAAGAAACAGCTTAATTTGGGTTCACCAAATGATGATAGCTTTACTAGTTGTCTGTTGATTCTCGATTAACTTAATTTAGTCCATAAAAGGATGATTGTTTTCATCGTAGTCTGTGGAGCCTGAAACAACTTAATTTGGTTCACCAAAGTATGAATGTTTTACTAGTTGTCTATAGAGCTTAGAACAACTCAAATTAGTTCACCAAATGATTATTGCTTTACTAATTGTTTGTTGAGCCTAGAACAACTTAATTTGGTCTACCAAACAATGATCGCTTAACTAGTTGTCTGTGGAACAACTTAATTTGGGTCCACAAATGATGATAGCTCCAAAGTTGAAGTCGATGAAATCAAAATATGTGATGCACGCTCACTACAAACTAATTTTCTATTGGTTACAGTGTGGGATGGTGCCAATATTTTGGAAAAATACCAGGAAAACTTTAGTAGCGAAATTTTCGGTATTCTTTTCTGCATTTGTGATCATCTCCAATTCGTTGACAATGATATCCTTCGCTCTGTTCGTTAAAAAATTCAAAGACTCAACAATAATGGCGTCGTTTGCAAACACGGTGATGCAAATAATTTTCTATTTCGTATTGTGCTTTTCAAACAGAAGCCTTGTAAAAGTCGCGTACAAGATATCAAAATATAAGACAAAAAATGCGAAAAAAATAAAACTCTGGATTTATGCAAGCATGTCTGCATCTGCCTTGTACTGTGTTCTTGTCGTATATTCAACCATGGAAATCATTTTACGTGGCAAAAATCGACAAATGGAATTTTTATTGTTTGGATTTTTCGCAGACCACACTCGTCTTAAGAACGTTCTGTACGTCATCTCAAATTTTTTATATTCTTACTTCTTCTTCATGACAGTAAATGCATTTTTGATCTTCTATATCGGCGTGTGCCACGAACTCGGAACCATCTTTGAGACTTTCAAGAAGTCCATGGCCTTGAATTCCCCACCGGATTACGAATCACTTTTGAAGGAGTTTCACAAAAGGACTCGCTTGGTGCAAGAGATCGATGACGAATTGAGCATTATTGTCTTTTGGGCAACCCTTTCGAACTTGATTAGTATTTACTACGCTTTGGCTATTATCGTCGACTTAAAAGCCGTCCCCCAACTTATCACTATCCTTTATAACCTCACAGTAAGCATTGCTATGTTCTTCTTAACATGTTACTCTGCTTCTAAATTGTCGGATATTGTCCAAGATCTTAGCACGGCAGCACATTTGCTTCCTGAAAATTTAAAAATGCCATCGATGAAGCACTTGCGGTTCCTGTTCGTCGTGGATAAGAACGTTCGTCTAACGGTGTGGAAGCTCTTTCCTCTGCAAAAGAGCTATATTTTGGCATCAATTGGAACGATTATTACCTACGCCGTTCTTGTTGACAATCTATTGCCGAAGGAAAAGTGATATTTTTGGATGCATGTATTGGTTGGTTGGTAGACATATATTTTCAGGCTTGTGTGCTTGGTCAGAGATCCACTTATAAACCTTCGCCAAGTAAGGCAGACACAACACCACACACATACGCGACAGATGTTGCCATCTATCGCACGCCACCTACACAATTTAGACATGTCTCTGAAGTTGAGGGAAATAGTCTCCAGGGACCTTTACCCGTAGAAAACTGCGCAATTTCCGCCCACAGGAATTTCAGACCCAACAGATTTAAAGAGCACGTACTCCGCATATACTCGACAAACACAAACATCCATGCCTTATCGGGATTTTAACTTGCACCTAGAGGCTCTAAAGGCTAGCATCCTAACCGTTGCCCAACCGGGTCGGCTATAAAATATATTGGGCATGTATTGAGTGACGAGATATTTTCAGCATCAATGCGTAACCATGGACTTAAGAAAGAGAATAGAGCTGCCCATGCATGTGCGCAGTTTCTCACAAAAGAAGCAGGTCAGAGCGGTGCATCTTGGGATACCTCAGTGTCAGTTTCCATAGCTTCGGCTACTATGTCATGCGCAGTAGTTCAAAAAACTGCTTAAACGGTGCATCTTGGGATAAACTCAGTATGCGCAGTAGCTCAAAAACAATGCTTCAAACCATTTGAACTGATAGACCCCTCTACACTTCCTTCTTAACTCTACGTGCATAACAGTGCGAAAGAAGACAAATGCATTTCTTCACACTTCGGTATAACACGGCATATACTCAAATTTACAAGAGACAGAGAAGCTCTCGTAGAACTTGAGTGGCGCGGAACATTTGACGTCACTGTTCCGAGTGCCGAAGATGACGAAAAGTGTTTACAATCACCAGGAATTTTTAAAATATAGTCAGCCGTGAACAAGAGGATGCCGAACAGGTTTCCAGATTATTTTCGGAACAACGAACCTCGGAACAATGACGTCAAACTTTCTGTCCACGCACGTGTTTGGACGAGCTTCTGTAGCCTATTAAATAGAGTAAGACCGTAGATAAAGGTTTGTTTTTTACTATAATGCGATTTCAAACCAAATTGAGTCTTGTAATAACGTTCCAACCCCACTTAGACAGTTAAAAATAAACCTTTTAATAAGTTACTTAATAACTAATTGAAATTATATGATGTTTTAATCTGGTTGGTTTAAGATAAGAGTGTATTGCTAAAAAATATATATAATGAGAAAGATGATTTTAAAAAGAAATTATAATAGTTACTCAAAATGTAATACATTTTAGAGTACAAATCCAAAAAAACAGGACATTTTAGGACTCTTTGAAACAGAGGAGGACAATTTACCTAAGAAGTAGTACTGCACTGCGAAATGCAGTACCCGGCCACCCAAAGCATATATGTCACATGTTGTTTTTTGCTTTGCGCTAAAATCTACTGCAATTTGTGTGTGTTTTTTCAGTGTATATTTTATTATAGGTACACTCTTGAATCAAAAGAGTGAAATCCACTCCAGTTGGAGAAGTGCATTTTCGACACCCTAAAAGCATGCATCTTTTCTCAGACTGAGTTAAAATCACTCGTTTGGAGGGATCCTGTCAGAGGTTTAACACACAAAGAATCCACTCCAAACGGAGAAGTGCATTTTCCAGACTGGAGGAGTGAAAATCAATCAGACTGAGTTAAAATCGCTCGTTCGTTTTAAGAGTGTACTGCATTTCGCAGTGCAGTACTACTTTTTAGGTATTTGTCTTCCTCTGTTTCAAAGAGTCCTAAAATGTCCTGTTTTTTGGATTTGTACTCTAAAATGCCTTACATTTTGAGTGATTATTATAATTTCTTTATAAAAACCATCTTACTCATTATATATATATTTTAAACAGTACACTCTTAAAACGAACGAGCGATTTTAACTCAGTCTGATTGATTTTCACTCCTCCAGTCTGGAAAATGCACTTCTTCTTTTGGAGTGGATCCTTTGTGAGTTAAACCTCTGACAGGATCACTCCAAACGAGTGATTTTAACTCAGTCTGAGATAATATTCACTCCTTTCCAGTGACGAAAATGCACTTCTCCAACTGGAGTGGAATTCACTCTTTTGTTTTAAGAGTGTACGCCCGGCCACCCAAAGCAAAAATGTCACATGTTGTCTTTTGCTTTGCACTAAAATCTACTGCAATTTGTGGTGTGTGCAGTGTAATTTTATTATAGATATATCTTTAATACAAAAAAAACTCTTAATTTTGTTTCAAATTAAAACGAATAATTTTATGTTCATCTAGAAAATCTAATAAAAAGGTGATCTAAGGATATTTTAGATGATAAATATAATAACTACTTATCATAATAAATGCTAATTTTCAGGTGCATTAATTATTTTGCACCATTAACATTATTCACTCCATTAGTATAATTCACATTAAATAATATTTTGTTCAAAATTATGTATGCTTTAACATCATTTTAAAAAAATAACATACGCTGTCGTCGTAAATATTCTTCAAAATAGGATTATTGATAATTTCTATTCTTAAACAAATACAAAATTACCCACCAACAACAAGCCCAGAGACTCAGCAAGGGTGGTTAAAAAATTACTAATTTAATTACCAGTCTTCAGCTATAACTAGTATTGAGGTTCTTCTTAAATTCTTCTACTTTTATAAAGTAATCTGGTAAACAAAAATGGTACAACTTTAATAATATTAATACTAAGAATAATGTTCTCTATTTTTCAAGGAGCTTTTTTTTTTAATTTTTGACATTTCCTCTTGTCTTACAATTTGAGTTAAAACCTAATCCACACACATTAATGTTTCCTTTCTTGATTTATTTCAATAACTGAATTCTATCTAATTCTATGTTCTTTGCTTTGCAGTAATAAACTCTCTCAGAAATAAATACTCAAAAACGACGAAATTTTCTTTAATTTTGACGATCCATTTACTGGCAAATGCTCCGAGTTTTTCTCTCCTCAAAGTGAGGAAATTTGATTCGTCATTTTTATGAGGATTCGAATTTGGTCTAATCCAGAGAAAAATTTCGTCATTTTTGAGCATTTGAGTACAGCAATGAGATTCAGTTTCCTCAAAATCAAGATACAGAATCGTCAAATCAAGATCGTTAAAGTGAGGATTCGGCGCTTACTCAAAAGTCACGTGATAGTTTGACGAAACAATCCTCAAAATTAACGAAACGAGGCTTGAGGATTCATGAATCGTCAAAAATGAAAGTGTTATTTCTGAGAGGGAACCGACGACTGCATTGTTCGAGGGAAATGTTTCATTAATTCATTATTATAATGAACATTTCACAGTCTAAAACGCGATTTCCCTATCGACGATGGTCAAATTCGTGTTAAATAATATATAATATCGAAATATTGATTTTCCTTTTGGAAAATTACAATTTCATAAGTGGTTTCTTAAACGATAACAATTTTTTATAAAGAGTTTTAAGAATTAACCTAATCAATCCTGTTTTATCCAGATCAATAAAGCACTACAAAGGACAATAACCTTTTTACCGGGTATATATGAACTTGATTAATTACTAAATATTGATTATAGTAAC
The DNA here is from genome assembly GCA_023701765.1 of Hylyphantes graminicola. Taxonomy (NCBI): domain Eukaryota; kingdom Metazoa; phylum Arthropoda; class Arachnida; order Araneae; family Linyphiidae; genus Hylyphantes; species Hylyphantes graminicola. Next base: position 58,048,829 of record CM043118.1, on the reverse strand, counting down.
ATCCATGGGAACAAAGTCAGAAACAAATGCTTAAAAGATTCAGTAAGATTTTATACCGAGATCTTCAGTGTTAATTGTTTGCTGAGTCTGGTACAACTTGTTTTGGTTACAGCAATTGAATTTTATTTCCGAGTATCGAATTAAAATTAGCGATGCAAACTCACTACAAAATAATTTTTACTTGGCTAAGATTTGCTTTGGTGCCGATTTTCTGGAAGAACAATAGCAAAAGCGCAATTGCCAAAATCGTGCTGATTTTGTCAGCATTTATAATTGTTGCGAATGTGATGAAAACAATATCCTTTGCTTTGTTTGTTAGGAAATTCAAAAGTGTTACTGTCATGGCCTCATTTGCAAATGTAGCAGTTAAACTAATTCACTATTGTTTATTGTGTTTCTCGAGTAAAAAGCTTGTAAACGTAGCTAACCAGATATCGTATTTTGAAACAAGGAATGAAGCGAAAGTAAAACGCTGGGTTTATGCCAGCATGACTTCGTCCATTTTGTACTGCATTGTTGTAATAACTGCAACAACGTTGATCGCCGTTCGTTCCGACAACCTTGAAATTGAATATTTGTTATTTGGATTTTCCACAGAAAATATTTTTCTAAAGAAATTTTTATACGTCATCGTAAATCTTAACACTGCCTACTTTTTTGTTATGCCAGTAAATGCATTCTTAGTTTTCTACATTTCCGTGTGCCATGACCTCCGGGCTATTTTTGAAACTTTCAGAAAATCGATGAGTTCGAATTTTCCACCAGTTTACGATACCTTATTGAAAGAATTTCACAAGATGGCTAACTTAGTGCGCGACATTGATAATGACTTGAGCATCATCATTTTTTGGGCAACTCTGGTAAACTTAACAAGCGTCTATTATGCCATAGCTCTTGTCAACATAAGTGACACTGCCATGATTATTGGTGTTCTTTTTAACATTCTTAACAACATTGTTATGTTCTTCTTAACCTGTCATTCTGCCTCTGGATTGTCAGACACTGTAAAGAATATTATCTTAGAAGCCCATTTGTTGCCTGAAAATTCCGAAATGTCGCCGATTAAACATCTGCGGTTTCTGTTCGTTGTAGATAAAGGTGTGCACCTAACAGTAGGGAAGCTTTTTCCTTTGCAGAGGAATTATATTTTGACATCAATTGGCACGATGATAACATACACTGTTCTCGTTGAAAATATACTAAGAAAGTAATATAATACAATAAATTCAACAATAATGTACAGTTGGTTGCAAAGTGTGACTTCTATGTAATAAAAACAGCTAGGGCATTTTTTTATTCAATTTCGTTGTAAATTTCTGTGTAACTGAAAAATTGTTTGTTAACATTGAAAATAACAAAAATAGCATGATATTGTAGGCATTCGAAACAAGGTATATTGTAGGTGCCTAATATGATATGTACTTTGTTGCTTTATAATAAAAATGAAGCGCTTTTCGAATTTATCTATTCGTTTATTCAAGATTCTCGTTTAAATCTATGGCATTAATAATGTTATACGTTTTAGTACTAATTGGTACAATAATAGCAACCGTTGTTCGTTAAGAATATGTACTAAGTAAGAACTAATTATATTTCGTAAATCTTTATTGTTTGTGGATCAGCACTAAAAAAAGTGCTGCATTTTTCAGAAATCTAAACTTTATTCTAGATTTCAGTGTTGCCACAATTTCCCGAAAAGAAAGTACTTCTGAGAATTTCGGGTATTTTTGAGAGCATTATTTAAATGTTCTTGTTAAGATAAATGAAAAAATTAAAATACATTTAATGTACGTTTATGTTTTACAATGCTGTAAACATGTAAATATAGTAACTCTATCGACAAATCGTCTTTTTTGTAAGACTTACGGTTTTAAATAAATTAGTTAAAATCTAAATTTTAATTAATCATACAGACATATTTTGTAGATTGTGTGAAATACTATGGATAGTCCAATTTGGTTTTGCTTAAATATGTTTTAAAACCTTTGTCTTTTGTGTCTCCAATCACATCCTAAATCGTTGCCAAGCACCTAATTTTTACGTAGATTTGATTTTTAAAGGTAATTTTTTATTATACAATTGAAATCCGAATTATAACTAGTTATTGATTTCAACAACTTAAATTAATTTGAACTAGTTAGTCATTCCATCAACTTAAATAATTTAACTAGTTAGTATGTAAAGTTAACTGCTATTTTCACTTCTAAAGTTCTTTGAGAACAATAACATAATTTTTTTATTTGCATCTAACTTATTTCTATAACTTGTGACCCATTTTATCACACCATTTTCTGCCTCACCAATTCAGCTTTATCTTTACCTGCAGTTGCAGAATTTCTTCCTTCAGCTCCTTTACTTAAGCTTACTTAAGCTGACTGTTTTGCATTTTTTTTTAAATTGCACTGTAGCTTTATTTCGGTTCTATTAAGAAAGAAATTCAGGAAAACAATAAACAATCATAAGTCATAATTATAGCGTTTATAACTCATTTTTCCGACACTTCGTTGTGTGACTTTTATTTTGTGTTCATTTACCTTGTCTTCCGATAGATGTTCTGGCAAGGTCAATTAAATACCCTTTAAAAAATGTGTTACTAAGTTTTTTGCAAACAAAATCCATACAAAGTAGTTAAACAAAGAGTACTTCACTTTTCAACGCCATTTTTCAGTGCAAAAGAAACCTAAAACCCAGTCGCACAACTCATTTGTGTAGTCATGTGGTCAAACCTGGTCAACGCTTGCGGGAACATGCAGTCAAAATTCTTTTTGTTATTCACTAACAATTCTTCAGGGATAGCAAAAGAGATACTTCCACCATCATAATATGCAAGGGTGGCCCAAAAATAGCCTTGCAGTTAATGATGTAAAATTGGTAAGAACTTAGGGTTATTTAGAACAGGTATTTGGTATAGTCGTGCTTAGTTTTGTTGGTTGGCTAAAATAGCGCTACTGCGTATCTTATCCAAAGAGTAGAGATCCGTGGTCTTCGTTTGGTTTAGTTTCGAGATAACTTCGGAATATGTATTTGATGTTTGAGGAATAAGCATATAATGCTTCCAGAGAAGGAAACTTCGAATCTCGCCATCTGCCAGTTATCTTATAAAATTATTTGCACTGTTGGAAATATTTGTGCTTTTGTTTTCACCACGATTGGGAATCTGAGTGAGGAGCACCGACGGTGTATCCTTAAGACCATCTGAAAGTATGAAAATGCAGAGACGGTGTGTAGCATAACATTCATAAACATAAAAAGAAATCCACTCGGCAAGCGTCTGGGGAGCTGATTATACCTAGATCAACGTTAGAACGCCTGGTGGACAAACTGAGCCTTATACCGTACCACTCAGCTTCAAGGAGGCCTTCTTGTTGACGATCGTAATTATAGTTATGTGAGACAATGTGCAATCAACTGACTAAGCAACCAGACATGCTTTCGAAATATAACTATTGCTGTATAAATAACTGTATACCTAACTAACTGTAGGGCTACTTTTAGGCCACCCTGTATACCAACCCTTTTCCTCCCATGACTGTGCTATTAATAAGTTCGGAACACCCGTGCGGCAGTGAAAAAAAATGGAATCCACAAGAAAGACACGATTTTTACTTATTTAAATCACTCTTACCAATGAAAAACATTGTTCATTAAAAATAATTTTGAATAAAATTAAGTTGTGCCGTAAATCAGTTTCGAATGACGATAGAAAATGAAGCACAATGTGAATTATTTGACTGTTTATTTTCTGTTTACTAAGAAAGCGACGAAGCATTACATTTTCGCTTAAAAATCTTGTTTGTCTTAATTTACATTTTTTTATTATATTTTTTAGGAAGTTTGAAGAAGTTTCATGTTTTGTTCCAAAAATATTTGTAATTATTCTTCGAACTGCAATAAAGCATACGATAAATAATGATTTGCGAATGAAAATCAATTAAGTTGATTTTTGCGTTGAGAAATTTATATATAGCTTGATGCAGTGATTATTGATTTTTTTTTCTAATGTGTATAAAACTTGTATCGAAAATAAAAAATATTCTAGGTGACAGTACTTTTACTAAACTACTTGTTTTTCCGTTAAGAATTTCAGTAATTTTCTAGAACTTGGAACTAGCCTACTTTCCTGCTGCTTTAAGTAACAGGAAGGAATCCTTTTTTTTACTTTCAAAACTTATCTTGTGTTTCACTATTTTTGATTTTTTTTTCTTATATCCATTATATAATTCAATATAATAATAATTTCATTTTTGATATTTATTCTGGTTGGAGAAAACCACATTTGTTTGTTTTTACTCATTGCAGATTTAAAACTAAATTTTAGAGAATGGCCCTATGTACAACGCCATTATTGTAACTGCCTAAAAGTTACAAATTACTCACATAAGCCCAGTCGTAAATTTATGGGGCCTTGAAAAAAATCTACTCTTTAAATAAACTCGAAATTTGAAAGATTGACGGTTTCATTATTCCATCAACTTTGCGGCTTACGAGTTAGCCTTTAAATAACTCTAAAAGCATTGCTTTGCTCTATTAAAGTACACGTGATACTTTTAAAATTCGCCTACTTTTTAAGAATGTCTTTTTCAATAAATTGAAATCGTTTCATAATCTTTCTTAAAATACATTGAATTAAAAGTTATTATATTGCTACAAAAGCGTATGGCTGAAGCTATGTACCTGCCGAGAACCCGTCCAGGACTCCCATGTAGTGAGGTGGCAGGCATTTCCGATCTATCACTAGTTCGCTTGAATAAAAAAATTTATTGAATTTGAATATTTTTTTTAAGCATTTGATTCAGTCTTCGGTGTTTCGCTTTAGGATACTGATACTTTTCAGCCTTTTTTCCTATGAATGCAAGAAAATTCCAGTGGACTAATTGTAAAGAAATCTTTTTAAATGTTTTATCATTGCGATTTCCCTTTCTGCTGCATTGCTCTCGCAAGGATATGCGGCTTTCCATTTTGTTAAGAAGAAATTTTACATTTTTCTTTAAACCATTAGAATTTTCTGCAAAGCAGTACGTTTCACAAGCATAGTAATGTAAGAACAAGCGCAACGATCAAATCATTCTTACGATGTAATTTCACCGTATTTCGTTCATTTATAACTATAAGTATATCATATACTTTAAAACGCCTGACCCTTTAAAAATTGCGTTTAAAATTATTTCATTAATGTATTTATACTTAAAATAGAAAAACCCAGACAGAAATATTTTTTGAATCAAGAAGCGGAATCAAGCAGAAAAACAAAACGCTTATTTCTCAATTTAGGCGTTTTTTTGGCCATTTCTACATTTGGCATCAAAACCTAACTGGTTTCGACTGCAAGTTTAACAGGTATTTACTCACTCCTAAATCATATTCGACTACGCAATCCCGACTTTTTTTTCCCCCTCTCTAAGATGGCGCCGCGGTTGCAGTGACAGCTTCACCTTTGTCGTCTAAACACTACTCATTCCTTTACATATGAATTGATTTCGTTACACATCTTTGATTTTGGAAACATCCATGGCAACAAAGTTAGTTAAATTGGTAACAGCAATGCAGCACCATGCTTTCTTAAATGCTAATAAACTATTTAGAAAGAGTTTAAAGAATTAATGATTTAATCTAATCAATAAAGGACTTTATAAGTCACAGAGAACAATAACTACTTTTAAATTATATATGAATTTATTTGGTTACATATTATTGATTTTGGCAACATCCATGGGAACAAAGTTAGAAACAAATGTTTGATCGATTTCAGTAAGATTTTATATCGTGATATTTAGCGTCTAACAGTTGACTGTTTGCTGAGTCTGGTACAACTTATTTCGGTACAGCTACTAAATTTTATTTCCGTCAATAGCATTAAATTTGGCGATGCAAACTCGCTACAAAATTATTTTTACTTGGCTAAGATTTGCTATGGTGCCGATTTTCTGGAAGAACTATAGAAAAAGCGCAATTGCAAAAATTGTGCTGACTTTGTCAGTATTTATAATTGTTACCAATGTCATGACAACAATATCATTTGCTCTGTCCGTTAGGAAATTCAAAAGTGCTACTGTTATGGCCTCGTTTGCAAATGTAGCAGTTAAAGTAATTCTCTATTGTTTATTGTGCTTTTCAAGTAAAAAGCTTGTAAACGTAGCTAACCAAATGTCATGATTTGAAACAAGGAATGAAGCGGAAGTAAAACGCTGGGTTTATGCTAGCATGACTTCATCCATTTTGCACTGCATTGTTGTAATAACTGCAACTACGTTGATCGCCGTTCGTTCCGACAACGTTGAAATTGAATATTTGTTATTTGGATTTTCCGCAGAAAATATATTTCTAGAGAAAATTTTACTTGTATTCATCAATTTTAACAGCGCCTACTTTTTGGCTATGCCAGTAAATGCGTTCTTAGTTTTCTACATTTCAGTGTGCCATGAACTCCGAACTGTTTTTGAAACTTTCAGAAAATCGATGAGTTCGAATTTTCCACCGGATTACGACAATTTGTTAAAAGAATTTCACAAAATGGCTAACTTAGTGGGTGACATTGATAATGACTTGAGCATTATCGTTTTTTGGGCAACTCTGGTAAACTTAACAAGCGTTTATTATGCCTTAGCTCTTGTCGACATGAATGACACTGCTGTGATTATTGGTGTTCTTTTTAACCTTCTTAACAACATTGTTATGTTCTTCTTAACCTGTCATTCTGCCTCTGGATTGTCAGACACTGTAAAGAATATCAGCTTAGAAGCCCACTTGTTGCCAGAAAATTCCAAAATGTCGCCGATTAAACATTTGCGGTTTCTGTTCGTTGTAGATAAAGGTGTGCACCTAACAGTATGTAAGCTTTTTCCTTTGCAGAGGAATTATATTTTGGCATCAATTGGTACGATGATAACATACACTGTTCTCGTAGAAAATATACTAAGAAAGTAATACAATAGATTCCACAATAATGTACTGTACAATAGATTGCGAAGTGTAACTTCGCTTTTATTATACATAGTAAAAACAACTAGGGCATTTTTCTTTTTTTTTTTCAGTTCAATTTCGTTGTATATATCTGTGTAACGGAAAAATTGTTTGTTAACATTGAAAAGAACAAAAATAGCATTATCTTGTAGGCATACGAAACAAGGTACATTGTAGGTGCCTAATAGGATGTGTACTTTGTTGCTTTATAATAAAAATGACCAAGTTTTTTTAATTTATTGATTAGTTCACTCTAGATTTCTATTAAAATCTATAGCATTATTAATGTTATACGTTTTAATATTAATTGGTACAATAATAACAAACGTTGTTATTACTAAGTAAGAAAAATTATATTCTACAAATCTTTATAGTGTGTGGATCAGCACTTAACTAAAAAGTGCTGCATTTTTTAAAAATCTATACTTAATTTTATTCTAGATTTTAGTGTTGCCAATTTGAGGGTAATTCCCAGAAAAGAGGGTATGTCTGGGTATTTGGGGTGTTTTTAAGAGTATTATTTTAATGTTCTTGTTAAGGAAATGGGAAATTTAAAATAAATTTAATGTACGTTTATGTTTTACAATGCAGTAAACATGTAAATATAGAAACTCGATTTACAAATCATCTTTTTGGTAAAACTTACAGTTTATTAAATTTTTTTGAAGTTAAAATTTTAATTTTAAGTAATCATACATACAAACTTTGTAGATTTTGTGAAAAAATAGATAGCCCCATTTGGTTTTACTTATATTTATACATATATTTATATATTTTGACATATATTTTCAGGCTTGTGTGCTTGGTAGCAAGGACCCGCTTATAAACCATCGTCAAGTAGGACAACACAAGACACACACAAACACATATGACAGATGTTGTCATCTGTCGCCACCTCCGCAATTTAGACATGTCTCTGAAGGGGAGGGAAATTTTCTCCAGGGACCTGTACCCATGGTGAACTGCGCAATGACCGCCCACAGGACTTTCGGACCCAACAGATTTAAAGAGCACGTACTCCGCATATACTCGACAAACGCAAACATCCATGCCTGAACGGGATTCGAACCCGGACCCAGTAGCTCCAGAGGCCAATGCCTTAACCACTATGCCGCTGGATCGGCAACCTTTGTCTGTTGTGTCTCCAATCACATCCTAAATCGTTGCCAAATACCTAATTTTTACATAGATTTGATTGTTAAAAGGTAATTTTATGCTTCAATTGCATAAAAATTATCTTAATTTCAAGTAGTTAGACATTCCAACAACTGAAATTAATTTTAACTAGTTAGTCATTCCAACAACTTAATTTAATTTAACTAGTTAGTATGTAAAGTTAAATGCTATTTTCACTATTAAAATTCTTTGGCTACAAAACCTTATTTTTTCGATTTTTTTTTAATTGCACCCTAACTTAGCTCTATAAGTTGTGACCCATTTGACCTAACCATGGGGTAAAATGAGCCGCACATGATGTAAAATGGGTCATTATGCAAAATGACTATATAATAATCTATTTATTAGGAAATACACTAAGTAAGGAGAAAATGTCAAGAATGCATAAAATAAATTTAAAGATACATAATTACAATGATAAGTTTTCAAAATAATAATAGTTACTTCTTAAAGTTATGTTTTAAAGGTGATACTTTCAAAGTTGTATGCAGATACGTAACGTATTGCTTTTATTTTATTTAGGAATAAGCAATATCACATGTTTATTCTTCGGAACAAATAAATTTAGTATAAAATAAAAATACCTTGAATTTTCGGAAGAAAATAATGAAACTAGCCAAATTCGGCATACAAAAGTTTAGGGAAGAGCGGGGCAGCTATACCGTATATATAAGGGAGATTCGTCGATGCATAGCAAATTACAAAGTAAAGGCTATATGAACAAAAACAGTATAAAATTTGATTATTTGGCTACTGACCACATAAGCATTTTGTAGATATTCCACTTTTTGAATATAAAAATTGGTGATTAACCCTCTAATGCATACTGTTACCGTTTGGTAACAAGTTACATAATCCACTTTATTCTATTAAAGTAGACGACAAATTTGTGTTTTTTTCATCTATTACATTCCATTTTGAAGTTTTAGTTAAAAATAACCCTCATAAATGACAATAGTAAAAGTGTATTTAAAATTAAAGAGTGAGGTTATTAACAGTTGTGAAATTACATTTTTGGCAGTATTCAAAGTATAATAATATTAGTCCTAAATACAAATAAATTGTGTTGAAAAATTAATTATAGTTGAAGAGGGTTATTTTGAAATATATTTAGTAGTTTTCTAGACCTATTTTAACAAAATTAGAATTTTGTAGTTGATTTTTATCATATGGAAAAAAATTAAAAATTGAAATTATTTAAATTCTAATGCAGTTAAATTTTTTTTCAGTATTTTTCCCATAATGTATGAGTGCTAAAGATGCCTATATATATATATTTTCCGGACGAAAAAAAATTCATGCATTAGAAGGTTAAAAGTTAGTTACCGAGTACGAAATAGCCCCATGGGTCGGGGCTATACCGTACAGTTTAAAAATCATCTGTTTAGGTAAGTAATGATTATAATGAATGAATCTGAAAGTATGCAAATGCAGAGACAGTGTGTATCATAACATTCATAAACATAAAAAGAAGTCCACTCGGCAAGCGTCCCGGAAGCTGATTATCCCTAGATCAATGTTACAACGCCCGGAGGACCAGCTGAACCTAACTAGGCCTTCTTGTTAACGATCCTAATTACAAATCTGTGAGATAATTCGCGATCAACTGACTAAACAACCAGACATGCTTTCGAAAAATAACTATTGCTGTATGAATAACTGTATACCTAACTAACTGTAGGGCTACATTTGGGCCACCCTGTACACCACCCCTTTTCCTCCTCATGGCTGTGCTATTGTTAAGTTCGAAACACCTGTGCGGCAGTGAAAAAAAATGGAATCCACAAAAAAGACACGATTTTTACTTATTTAAATCGCTCTTACCAATGACAAATGACATGAGAAACATTATTCGTTAAAAGAAATATTTCATTAAAGATTTATTTGTGCCGTAAGTAAGTTTGGAATGACGATTTAAAATGTAGCACAATGTGATTATTTGATTGTTCATTACTTGTTCACTAAGAAAGCGACAAGGCATTATTATATTTTTCGCTTAAAAGTCTTGTTTGTTTTGATTTTAAAAAATTATGACGTTTGAAATAGTTTCATGTTTTGTTACAAAAAAAACATGTAATCATTCTTGGAACTGCATTAAAGCAGTCGATAAATAATAACTTGCGAAAGAAAATTCACGGAAGTTCATTTTTGCTTTAAGAAATTTATATATATAGCTGGATGCAGTGATTGTTTATTTTTTTCTAATGTGTATAAATAACTTTTATAGAAAATAGGAGAGATTCTAGGTAACAGTTACTTTTGCAAACCTACTTGTTTTTCCGATAAGAATTTCTGTAACTTTCTAGAACTAGGAAGTAGCCTACTTTCCTGCTACTTTAAGTAACAGGAAAGTAGGCTATTTTACTTCTTTTAGAACTTACCTTGTGTTTCACTATTTTTGAAATTTTTTTCTCTATATCAATTATCTTATAATTTAATATAATAATAATTCCATTTTTGATATTTATTCTGATTGGTGAACACCACATTTGTATTTTTTTTTACTCATTGCAGATTTAAAACTAAATTTTAGAGAATGGCCCTACGTACAACGCCATTATTGGATCTGCCTAAAAGTTACTTACATCAGCTCTGTCGTAAATTTAATTTTACAATTTAAATACGAAATCTGCAAAGTTGACGGTTTCATTAATCAATCAACTTTGCGGCTTACAAGTTTTTTTTTTTAAATAACTCTAAAAGCATTGCTTTACTCCATTAAGGTACACATGGCACTTTAAAAATTCGTCAATTTTATAAACCGTCTTTTTAAATATAATAAAATTGTTTTAGAGTCTTTCTTAAAATATTGAATTAAAACATTATTATATTGTTGCAAAATCGTATTCGACTACGCACTCCTGCCATTTTTTGGCCGCTCAATCGCTAAGATGGCGCCGAGCTTGCAGTGACAGCTTCACAGTTGACGAATAAAAAACAAATTGCTTGGTTTTAAATTTTAATGCCATCTGCTGAGCAAAATTGCAACTAAGCCAGCGAATCCACTTCAAGCGAAATTCAAGTCTAATTCACACATGACGTCAGACTTGCAGTGATCGGATAAAACAAGCCAAAATCAAACTTGCGGCAGGTGTGCGTGCTATCTAAAGATTTTAAAGAGTCAATGATTTAATCTAATCAATAAACACACTTAGTAAATTACTTGGGACAATATTTATTTTGAATGGTATAATATTTATTTTGAATGGTACATATGAATTTATTTGGTTACATGTTATTGATATTGGCAACACATCCATGGGAACGATGTCAGAAACAAATGTTTGATAGATTCAGTTAGATTTGATACCGTTATCTTCAGTGATAATTGGTTGTTGAGTCTGATACAACTTATTTTGGTACAGCAATTAAATTTTCGCAACAAAGTCAGCAATGCAAACTCACTACAAAATTATTTTTTCTTGGCTGAGATTTGCCATGGTGCCGATTTTCTGGAAGAACAATAGCAAAAGCACAATTGCAAAAATTGTGCTAACTTTGTCAGCATGTATAATGGTTACCAATGTGCTGACAACAATATCCTATTTTCTATATATTAAGAAACACAGAGATACTTCTAAACTTGCTTCTTTTGTAAATATATCAGTCAAAGTAATTCATTATTGTGTACTGTGCTTTTCGAACAAAAAGCTTGTAAAAGTAGCTAACCAGATATCATATTTCAAGACAAGGAGTGAAAAGCAATTAAAACGCTGGATTTGTACCGGCATGACCTTATCCATTGCTTACTTCGCTGCTGCAACAACTTTAGCTGCAATGGATCTCGCTGATTCCGGCAGCATTCCAGTGGATTATTTGCTATTCGGATTTTCTTCGCAAAATATCATTCTAAACAAAATTTTGTATGTTTTCGACAGTCTTAGCACCTCCTATTTTTTAATTATGCCTGTAAATGCGTTCTTAGTTTTCTACATTTCCGTATGCCATGAACTCCGTACTGCTTTTGAAGCTTTCAGGAAATCGATGAGTTCGAATTTTCCACCGGACTACGATTCCTTATTAAAAAAATTTCACAAAATAGCGAACTTAGTGCGTGACATTGATAACGACTTGAGCATTATACTTTTTTGGGCAACTCTGGTCAACTTAACAAGCGTTTATTATGTCCTTGCTCTTTTCGTCATAAGTGACACTGCCGTGATCATTGCAGTTCTTTTTAACGTACTCAACAACATTGTTATGTTCTTCTTAACCTGTTATTCTGCCTCTGAATTATCAGACACTGTAAAGAATATCAGCTTCGAAGCCCACTTGTTGCCAGAAAATCTCACAATGTCGCCGATTAAACATTTGCGGTTTCTGTTCGTTGTAGATAAAGGTGTGCACCTAACAGTGTGGAAGCTTTTTCCTTTGCGAAGGAATTCTATATTAACATCAATTGGTACGATGATAACATACGCTGTTCTCGTAGAAAATATAATAAAAAAGTGATACATTAGATTGCAGAGAGTTTGAATTATTCGCTTGTTTCTATTCAGTTAAAACCACTAATGCATTTTTTTATAAAAGTCCATTACTTGTAACGTTGTAAATATGTATGTAAAAAAATTACAGTGGTGGCCAAAAGTGTGGACACATTTTTGAAGTTTCATGTAACTTTGAGTGCTTGTAAAATATATTGATTTTCACTTAAATACAAAAGTTTATACATTAAATTGAAGGTAATTGAATGTAGAATATAGTAATAAAAATTGCCAAAAGTGAAAATTAATATATTCTACAAGCACACAATTGAAAAACAAGAAACTTTCAAAAAAGTGTCTACACTTTTGGCCACCACTGTATGTGTTTCAACACCAAAAAAAAAAATAATAATAATAAATTCTTACAGATAAAACCTATGAAGAAAGAACGATACATATTGTAGTATTTCTGTCATGTAGTCTGTTGCTCTTCATTAAAAAGTTATTGCATTTTTCTAATGTATTGATTATTATTTGATTCTATATTCGAGCTAAACAATATTGTTGTTAATTTTGGATGTTGGATGTGCTTTAATATCAGGAAAAACAATAATAACTTACGTTTTTCGTGTAGGACATCTTTTGAGAAAGATCTAAGGGTATATTCTACATTTATATGCAGTTCTTTGCACTAAAAAAGAAATGCATTTGTAAATCTATCCGTCAATTTATTGATCTAATCTATCTAATCTAAATCTATCCGTCATTTTATTCTTAAGTGCTGCTAGTTAGAGGATAACTCCTCGAAAAGAGGGTATTTTTTTCGGGTAATATGTCAATGTGGGTGCAGAGGTTTTTTTAATGGGAATTAAAACAGATGTAATGTACTTTTTTATGTTTAGTGCGTCTCAAAAATTTAGACAAAAGACATTTTGAGCCACAAAGTATCAATGATGGGTTTTTTTTAATTTTTTTGGTAGCAAGGATCAGACAAGTATATATAATTAAAAATATCATAAATCACAAAGAAAACAACCAATTATAAATTTTATTTGAATTAATTGTAAAAAGTAACCAAAAATCTGTCTCATAAAAAGAGACAAAATCGATTTAATGTCGTTTAATGATTTAATTTCCCATTTTTTGCTAGAAATGTATTTATGTTTGATATGATTAATTTAAAAAATACGTTTTACAGTTGAATTTTAACGATTTTGTACCATTCTTAGTCCAATTACATACCGGCATCAAATATAGCCGTTTTAACTCTTATACGGGAAAATATTGATTGATTACGGGGAAATTTAATATATATCCAAATTACATGTAAATATTGACTATATGCCTAATACAAATTTACCGAGAAGTTTTGCCACCGATTCGCGCATTTTAAGACATGTAATGACGTATTTCCTGGAAAAAACGGCAATTTTTTTTATTTAAAAGACCCAAAATTATAAAAAATTTGTCTTTTGTGCACTGAAACACGATGTAGTGTTTGCCCCATCTTCAAGAAATCAAAAAAAAGTCCAAAATTTTAACCCAAATCCACCGTCATAATATTCGATACTTCTCCTCAAATTTGCTTTTCTCGAGTTTGGAAGAACCTGGTTTTTTTCAAAGCGGGGAAAAGAATCGGTTTAAGGGGGTATGGGGACACTTTTAACTTTTTTTTAATATTGCAGATATCAATATAAGTTTTTTTTCCATAAATGTATACTAAATATACTTACACTTTTAGATAGTCAAAAGTTTCAAATTATCATTATTTTTTTTAAATAAAATGTGTCAAAAAGTGATGTTTCTTATTTTTGATTTAAGTTAAAAAATTGTTTATTGACAAACAAAAATTTAACATTTTTATTAACAGGAATAGTTCCCAGCCCAAGGCTTAATTGTTAAGTAGGTGAGAGTGAATTTCTTACAAAAAATGCATAATAAAGAAATATGGATTTTTCTTTCGGAAAATTTCAATCACCAAAGTGCTTTCTTAAATAATAATTATTATTGGGAAAGAGTTTGAAAAATTAAAGATTTAATCTAATCAATAAAACACGTTATAAATTACACCCGAAAATATTCAGGTGTCGGCTCGTCACTTGACTGTGGTTCTAAAATACGACGCCCGTCGCCAATTGCCCTCGTGTAGCTCTAGTGCGACGATATTTCAAACCTAACCTAACCGAACCTAACACACTCCAATAATTACTTTAATGACATATATGAATTTATTTGGTTACAAAGCATTAATTCTGGAAACAGCCATGAGAACAAAGTTAAAAACAAATGGTTCATATGTATTTTTTTTAATTCCTACCATTTTTTGAAGCAGGATTTTCTAACAATGTAATCTTATATCCTACTATTTCAGTTAAAACCAAAACCTACATTTCTCCCATATTGATTACTTATGATAACTAAATTAAATTTAATGTTACTTTAGGTAATGTTCGTTGAATTGAAGCACAAATTGACAATTACTGTGCTCTTTGTAATTATTTTATTCTTATTGTAATGAATAGTTCACAGTCCAAGACTCAAATGTTTAATAGGCGAGAGTCAATTTCTTAAAAAAAAAATGCATATTATCGCAATATAGATTTTACTTTCAGAAAAATTTCAATCACCTTAGTGCTTTCTTAAATGACAGTTTAAAGAATTAATGATTTAATCTAATCAATAAAACACTTTATAAATTACACAGGACAATAGCTATTTTAATGGCATATATGAATTTATTTGGTTACAAAGTATTGATTTCGGCAATATCCATGGGAACAAAGTTAAAAACAAGTGTTTAAAAAAGTTCAGTAAGATTCTATACCGTGATCTTCAAAGTTAACTGTTTGCTGTTGTCCGGCACAACTTATTTTGGTACAACAATTAAAATTTATTTCCATCGATAGCATTAAATTTGGCGATGCAAACTCACTTCAAGTTTATTTTTTCTTGGCTGAGATTTGCCAAGTAAGAACAATAGCAAAAGCACTATTGCAAAAGTTATGCTGACTTTGTCTGCATGTATAATGTTTACCAATGTGCTGACAACAATATCTTTTATTCTGTACGTTAAGAAATTCAGAAATGCTATTAAACTTGCTTCTTTTGTAAATATATCGGTCAAAGTAATTCATTATTGTGTACTGTGCTTTTCAAGCAAAAAGCTTGTAAAAGTAGCTAACCAGATATCATATTTCAAGACAGGGCGTGAAAAGCAATTAAAACGCTGGATTTGTACCGGCATGACTTTATCCATTGCGTACTTCGCTGCTGCAACAACTTCAGCTGCATTGAAGGTCGTTTATTCCGGCAATATTGAAGTAGAATATTTGCTATTCGGATTTTCTTCGCAAAATGTCTATCTAAACAAAGTTTTGTATGTCTTCAGCAGTTTTAACAACGCCTACTTTATAATTATGCCAGTAAATGCATTCTTAGTTTTCTACATTTCCGTATGCCAGGAACTGCGAACTGTTTTTGAAACTTTCAGGAAATCGATGAGTTCGAATTTTCCACCGGACTACGATTCCTTATTGAAAGAATTTCACAAATTAGCGAATTTAGTACGTGATATTGATAACGACTTGAGCATTATCGTTTTTTGGGCAACTCTGGCAAACTTAACAAGCCTTTATTATGTCCTTGCTCTTTTCGTCATAAGTGACACTGCTTTGATTATTGCAATTTTTTTTAACCTACTCAACAACATTGTTATGTTCTTCTTAACGTGTTATTCTGCCTCTGAATTATCAGACACTGTAAAGAATATCAGTTTAGAAGCTCATTTGTTGCCTGAAAATTCCAGAATGTCGCCGATTAAACATTTACGGTTTCTGTTCGTTGTAGATAAAGGTGTGCACCTAACAGTGTGGAAGCTTTTTCCTTTGCGGAGAAATTCTATACTAACATCCATTGGTACGATGATAACATATGCTGTTCTCATAGAAAATATAATAAGAAAGTGATAAATTTGATTGCAAAGTTTGAATTATTCGCTTGTTTCTACTCAGTAAAAACCACCGGTGCATTTTTTTAAAAGTTATTGAATGTAACGTTGTAATTTTTGTGTATCTATAACCGTGTCTCAACACCAAAAAGGAAAAGAAAAGTAATAAGTTTTTACAGATTACTTAAGAAGAAAGAACGAAGTACATTGTAGTGTTTGTGTCAAGTAGTTACCCAGGTAGCACAACAATTTTGGCCAATGTTGCCTAAAAATTGGAAAAACACGACACCTATCGGTTAATATCGGTCGTTTTCAACCGATTTTGGCCAATATTGCCCAATGTATTGTAATACTGATATTTTAATACTTGATGTTTTTGGACCAAATTTTATTTTTTTCAAAAGATAGATGATAAAAAAAATTAAAATTTTTCTTAGCATATAACGCATAATGGCGGCATTTTCCTAAATTCGCATATATGAATCTCGAAGTTTCAATTTCTGCCAAAACTGGCCAATCAAGATACACAGTTTTTTAGATGAGCAACTTAGTAGTTAATTACTTTTCTTTATAAATTTTTCGTTTCCATGTTCACCTATTTTACTTTAAATTAATATTAAACTATATATATTTTTTAATTATGTAGGTTTTAACATCATTAAAAACAATAATAACATATCGCTTTCTTTGTAAATAATATACAAATAATATAGATAAATATTTTCTATTACTATACAAATACAAAAATTTTCGACCAACAACAGGCCAGAAGCCCAACAAGGTTGGTACACTGTAAAAAAAACTGTTGTTTTTACAGTTAAAAACTGTCAACTTTGACGCCAGTTAATAATTGTTTATTTTACAGTTTAAAACTGTCATTTTTTGCAGGAATACTGTTATTTAGCAGGGAGACATGCAAAGAGTCACGTGATTGAGATCATAATTAATCTCAAATACCCAATACTAGCCCTCACGACCAATAAATACTTCGTCGCTGGCGGATCAGTAATATACTCGTACACAAGAGGTTCCTGGATCAAAACCGGGCCAAATCTATACCTCTTGCATGCGAACCCAATACTGTTCCGCCTGCGATAAAGTAATCACTTGGTCACAAAGTCTAGTAAAGGGTATTAAGTCTAGTAAAGGGTATTAGCAGGGAAAAACTGTTAAATTAGCAGTTTTTCCCTGCTAAATTAACAGTTTCTCCCTTTTAAAATTACAGTTTTAAACTGTAAAAAAATTACATTTTTAAACTGCAAATAAAACAGTTATTAACTGGCGTCAAAGTTGAGAGTTTTTAACTGTAAAAACAACAGGTATTTTTGACAGTGTACAAAAGTGTACAAATTTTTTACCAGTCTCCGATAGCAATCGAGATTCTGTTTTAACGCTATTACTCTCTTCGAATATGCAACATAATCTGGTAAAGCATTGTATTCATTTATAACTCAATTGTTAAAAAAATTACCAGCTTTTTAAGGCAGGATTTTTTTTAATTTCTGACCTTGTCCTCTTATTCAACTGTTTAAGTTAAGCCTAAGCCTTAAATTTCTCTCTGCTTGATGACTTTTAATAACTTAATTAAATTTAATGTAATGTTCTTTTATTTGCAGTACTAACTGACAGTTATATTTCTCTATGCAATGTTTTTATTCTTATTGTAATGAATAGTTTGAAGTCTAGAGCTCAATTGTTTAGTAGGTGAGAGCCAATTTCTTTAAAAAAAAATACATAAATTTTCAATATTGATTTTACTTTCGGGAAAATTTCAATCACCTTAGTGCTTTCTTAAACGATAATACTTATTTAGAAAGAGTTCAAGAATCAATGATTGAATCGAATCAATAAAACACTTTGTAAATTACAGGGGAATAACTATTTTAATGGTAAATAAGAATTTATTTGGTTACATGTTCTTGATTTTGGAAACATCCATGGGAACAAAATTAAACAAACGAATGTCTGATAGATTCAGTTAGATTTCATACCATTATCTTCAGCGAGAATAGTTTTTTGAGTCAGATTCAACTTATTTTAGCACAGTAATTACATTTTCGCATCAAGGTCGGGAATGCAAGTTCGCAACAAAAATATCTTTTCTTGGCTACGATTTGCAATGGTGCCGATTTTCTTTAAGAACAATAGCAAAAGCTCTACATTGCAAAAATTTTACTGACTTTATCTGCACGTATATTGTTACCAATGTGCTAGCTGACAACAATATCATTTACTCTTTTCTTCAAGAAATTCAAAAGTGCCGATAAAATGGTTCTATTTGTAAATGTATCTGTTAAACCAATTCATTATTGTGAATTGTGTTTTTCAAGCAAAAATCTAGTAAAAGTAGCTAACCAGATATTATATTTTAAGAAAGGGAATAAAACACAATTAAAACGCTGGATTTATGCTGACATAGCTTCATTCCTGTGTACTTTGCTAATTCTGCATTTGTCACAATAAAGAATGTAATCTACTTCCGCGGCCTTCATATGGAATATTTGCTATTTGGTTTTTCTCACGAAAATATCTTTATAAAGAAAATTGTGTACATCTTCTACAATTTTAACAACGTCATTTTTTTAGATTTGCCCAGTAAATGCTTTCCTATTTTTCTACATTTCTGTATACTTTAAACTCCGAACTGATTTTGAAAATTTCAGAAAATCGATGAGTTCGAATTTTCCACTGGATTACGATGCCTTATTGAAAGAATTTCGTTACATGGCGAACTTTTTGGGGATGTAACCTAGCCCGATTTTTGTTTTAAAAGGGCGTATCCCACTTGTTTGTGCAGCGTTTGGTTCGTTATGTGAAAATGGGTGACGGACGGGCGGACAGACGAACTGAACGATTATAAAACCTTCCACTTTTTAAATTATAAACGTAGTGCAATTTTGGCAGGTATTTTGTCATTCCGAAATCGTTTTCGACTATGCAATCCCACCGTTTTTTCCTCTCTTAGATCGACCGTTGTCGAATCCCTACTACTCATTCCTTAACGTATGAATTGATTTCGTTGCTCATCATTGATTTTCCAAGCACCCATGACGACAAAGTTAATTATACTGGTTATATCCATAATTGGTTTGGACAACATCCATGGGAACACAGTTAGAAACAAATGTTTGATCGATTTCAGTGGCATTTTTTACCGTGATATTCAGCGTTAATTGTTTGCTGAGTCCGGTACAACTTATTTTGGTACAGCAATTAAATTTTAATTCCGTCGATAGCATTAAATTTGATGATGAAAACTCACTACGAAATTATTTTTACTTGGCTGAGATTTGCCATGGTACCGATTTTCTGGAAAAACAATAGCAAAAGCGCTATTGCAAAACTTGTGCTGACTTTGTCTGCATGTATAATTGTTACGAATGTGCTAGTAACAATATCCTTTATTCTATACGTTAAGAAATTCAGAGATGCTTCTAAACTTGCTGCTTTTGTAAATATATTATTCAAAGTAATTCATTATTGTATACTGTGCTTTTCGAACAAAAAACTTGTAAAGGTAGCTAACCAGATATCACATTTCAAGACAAGGAATGAAAAGCAATTAAAACGCTGGATTTGTACTGGCATGGCTTTATTTATTCCGTACTTCGCTGCTGCAGCAACTTTAGCTGCATTAATGGTCGTTTATTCCGGCAACATTCCAGTGGAATTTTTGCTATTCGGATTTTCCTCGCAAAACATCTTGCTAAACAAAATTTTGTATGTCTTCAACAGTTTTAACAACACCTACTTTTTAATTATGCCAGTAAATGCATTCTTGGTTTTCTACATTTCCGTATGCCATGAACTCCGAACTGTTTTTGAAACTTTCAGAAAATCGATGAGTTCGAATTTTCCACCTGATTACGATTCCTTATTGAAAGAATATCACAAGTTAGCGAACTTGGTAAGTGACATTGATAACGACTTGAGCATTATCGTTTTTTGGGCAACTCTGGTAAACTTAACAAGCCTTTATTATGTCCTTGCTCTTTTCGTCATAATTGACACTGCCATAATTATTACAATTATTTTTAACCTACTCAACAACATTGTTATGTTCTGCTTGACTTGTCATTCTGCCTCCGAATTATCAGACACTGTTCAGAATATCAGCTTAGAAGCCCACTTGTTACCTGAAAATCTCAAAATGTCGCCGATAAAACATTTGCGGTTTCTGTTCGTCGTAGATAAAGGTGTACACTTAACAGTGTGGAAGCTTTTTCCTTTGCGGAGAAATTCTATATTAACATCAATTGGTACGATGATAACATACGCTGTTCTCGTAGAAAATATAATAAGAAAGTAATACAATTGATTAACAATAATGTACAATAAATTGCAAAGTCTGAATTATTCGCTTGTTTCTTTTCAGTAAAATCCATGCACTAATGCATTTTTTTATAAACATTCTACAGTTGTAACGTAGTATAATAAATTTTTGTTTATCTATAAAAATGTATGTGTTTGTGTTTCAACACAAAAAGAAGAAAAATAATAGGTTCTTACTGATTACCTAAGAAGAAAGAACGAAGTACATATTGTAGTGTTTGTGCCATGTAGTTAGTTGCTTTTCATTAAATATTGTTTACATTTTTCGAATGTATTGATTATTATTTTATTCTAGGTTAAAGCTAAACAATAATATTGTTAATTTTGGATGCTTTAAAATCCATAAAAAGCAATAATAACTTACGTTTTGCATGTAGGACAGCTTTTGAGAAAGATCTATTCTACATTGATTTGCAGTCTGTGGCTTTACACTAAAAAATAAATGCATGTTTTTAATCTATCCGTCATTTTATTTTAGATTTCAATGTTGCTAATTTGAGGGTAATTCCTCGAAAAGATGATATTTTTGAGGGTATTATATTAATGTGGCTGTAAAGGGTTTTTTAACCCTTTCAGTCCCAGTGATGCCATTTAGAATCATTACTTTCAACATTTTTTTCCAAATGTTTTTTTCCCTTTATGACATCCAAACACACATCATTCGATTCTTCACACTTTTTTCTATTAGACAATATTTTACATTAATCTTAACAGAAGTCGGAACTACTATATTTTTTATTTAGAAAATAGCTAACAAGCGTTTCACCTGATTTTTGAAAAGTTCACTTCAGTTCCACATATTTAAAACACAATTTAAACTATTTCGGTAATAATAATTACAAAATTTTTTTAATAATATGGTCAGATACCTTAAAATATATAACATGAAGTGTTTTTATGTAATATATATATTTTTATTTAGTTTTCCACAGTTAAAAAATTTGGGCATTGTTTCAAAAACCATATAAAAAATTAAAATGAATTTTTTTTCTTTTGGAACTCTTACTTTTGACCTAAAATAAGCTTATTTTGTGAATATCAGATGTTTCTGTTGTGTAGTAAATTTTTGGGACTGAAAGGGTTAATGTGAAATTTGAATACATGTAATATGCTTTTTACATGTTACGATACTATAAACTTGTAAATATAGCAACTCTATAGGCAAACTTTGTTTGTGAAAAACTTACTGTTTATTAAATTTTTTGTTTAAATATCAAATTTAGATAATCATACATATATACATACATAGTAGATTGTATGAAATACTGTGGCTAGCCCTATTTGGTTTTGCTTAAATATGTTTTAAAACCTTTGTTTTTTTTTTTTGTGTTTCCAATCATACTCTACATCGTTGAAAAACACTTAATTTTTAATCTAGATTTGTATCGTAAAAAGTAATCTTATGTTTCAATTGTATAATAATTATCTTAATTTTAACTAGTAAGAGATTCAGCAACTTAAATTATTTAAATTTAAAAAATGTTAGTATGACTATAAACTGGTCACCCTATAAACATATGTCGATTATAATCGGTTGTTTTTAACCAAAATCGACTGCAATTTTTCGAAGAGCTGTCGTTATTTTATTGTGGATTTATCTTAAATTTAAAAAATGTAGGCTTTTTTGGACAGTAGCAAACCGAATAATTTTAGCACATGTTATTCATCTAGATAAATAATAAGAAAATACGAATAATATTTTAAATAACCGAGTTTGTAGTAAATAACTTTTTTTTATAATTCTTTTTAAGTACACCCATTATTGTGCTTCAAATTCATGTATTAAACAACATAGTTTTAAATTATATATGTTTGAATATCATTAAGAACAATAATTACCTACGTTATCCTTCTAAATAATCAGCAAAAAATGAGCATTTTAATATATTCTTTTATTAAACGAATACAAATCGTCGACCAACAACAGGCCAAAAGCCTACCAAGGTTGGTCCCTAAGTTTGAAATTTTTTACTAGTCTCCTGCAACAATCGAGATTCTTCTTGAACTCTTCTACTTTTCGAATATGCAACATAATCTGGTAAAGCATTCTACTCATTGATAACTCTATTGTAAAAAATGGTTTCTTAAGTTTTATTTTTTTATTAGGATTTGTTAAATTCTGACCATATCCTCTAGTTCAAACATTTAAGTTAAAAGCCTACCTATTCTCCCTGCTCGATAACTGAATACAGTAAACTCCCGATTATCCGCGTGTGGATTATCCGCTTTGCGGATTATCCGCGGGTCATGATTCTCCCCCCCCCCCCCCCTCCTTTTCCCTGCAAAAGTAATAATTTAACAAATCCCAGAAAAATTAAATTTAGTTTTTTTAATACGTGCTGAAAAAAGGCATTCCAAGAACAGCGAATTAATCTTAAGAATGACGAACACATTCAAGGAACGACGAATAAATTTTTAAAAAACGAAGAATGCATTAAGAACAACGAACAACATTAAAATAAGGATGATATAGGAAACCTGGTGTGTGCCGAAATGTGTTCGGCCAGGTGCACATCACGTGTAGATTTTTGCCGAAAAGCGTCAATTAAAATAAACTGTTCGCGATTTCAGTGAACTGCTTTGCGTGATTTTGATAGCAAAATGAGTGAGAAGCGAAAAAAAGTTTAAAAAAATCTTCAATTACAAATAAGAATGAGTGACAATCACGAATAACATAAGAATAAGACAAAATTCAATCACAAATAAGAATGAGAAGTTTCATGGCTAATAAACAGAACAAAAAAATTGACCAACTTTTTTTGTAAAATTGTATAAATCTTCATATTTCATAACTGTTACATATTAAACCTTACTTTTATGAAAGCAAAATCAATTTTGTGGATATTTTCTTTACTTTTGCGGATTATCCGCGAATTCGCTTATCCGCGGAAGCCGCGCCACCCAATTCCGCGGATAATCGGGAGTTTACTAATTGATTTATTCTTATTGTAATGAATAGTTGAATTCGTGCAAAAAAAAATACAAAATATCGAAATATTGATTTTACTTTTGAAGAATTGCAAACTCATAAGTGGTTCCTTAATGATGATAACTATTCTGAAAAAAAGAATTCTTAAAAACATTAATGGCTTTCGATTCAATAAAATACTTTATAAATTACAAGGGACAATAACTATTTTTTGGGTACATATGAATTCATTAGGTTATATGTTATTGATTTTGGCAACATCCATGGGAACAAAATTAGAAACAAATCTTTGATAGATTCAGTTGGATTTTATACCGTGATCTTCAGTGTTAATTGTTAGCTGAGTCTATAGTACAACTTATTTTGGAACACCAATTCAATTTTTGCATCAAAATCGGCAATGCAGATTCACTACGAAAGAATTTTTTATTGGTTAAGATTCGCTATGGTTCCAATTTTTTGGAAGAACAATAGCAAAAGCGCAATTTCAAAAATCGTGCAGACTTTGTCGGCATGTATTATTGTTACCAATGTGCTGACAACAATATCCTTTATTCTATACGTTAAGAAAAACAGAGATGCTTCTAAACTTGCTTCTTTTGTAAATATATCAGTTAAGGTAATTCATTATTGTGTATTGTGCTTTTCGAACAAAAAGCTTGTAAAAGTAGCTAACCAGATATCATATTTCAAGACAAGGAATGAAAAGCAATTAAAACGCTGGATTTGTAACGGCATGACTTTATTCATTGCATACTTCGCTGCTGCAACAACTTTAGCTGGATTGGAGGTCGTTTATTCCGACGACCTAGTGGAACATATGCTATTCGGATTTTCTTCGCAAAACATCTTTCTAAACAAAATTTTGTATGTCTTCAACAGTTTTAACAACGCCTACTTTTTAATCATGCCAGTAAATGCATTCTTAGTTTTCTACATTTCCGCATGCCATGAACTCCGAACTGTTTTTGAAACTTTCAGGAAATCGATGAGTTCGAATTTTCCACCTGATTACGATTCCTTATTGAAAGAATATCACAGCTTAGCGAACCTAGTAAAAGACATTGATAACGATTTGAGCATTATCGTTTTTTGGGCAACTCTGGCAAACTTAACAAGCGTTTATTATGCCCTTGCTCTTTTCGTCATAAGTGACACCGCCGTGATCATTGCAGTTCTTTTTAATGTACTCAACAACATTTTTATTTTCTTCTTTACCTGTTATTCTGCCTCTGAATTGTCAGATACTGTAAAGAAAATCAGCTTAGAAGCCCACTTGTTAACTGAAAATCCCACAATGTCGCCGATTAAACATTTGCGGTTTCTCTTCGTCGTAGATAAAGGTGTACACCTTTCAGTGTGGAAGCTTTTTCCTTTGCGAAGGAATTCTATATTAATATCAATTGGCACGATGATAACATACGCTGTTCTCTTAGAAAATATAATAAGTAAGTGATACATTCGATTGCAAAGAGTTTCAATTATTCACTTGTTTCTATTCAGTAAAAACCACCCTAATGCTTTTTTTTATAAAAAATTATTAGTTGGCAACGTTGTAAATTTTTGCGTATCCAAAAATGTATGTGTTTCAACACCAAAAAGAAGAACAATTATAAGTAGAAAGAAGAAAGAGAGAACGTATTAAGAAGAAAGAGAGAACGACCTAAGAAGAAAGAACGACGCACATTGTAGTGTTTCTGTCAATGGAGTCTGTTGCTTTTGATTAAAAAATGATTGCACTTTTTTAATGTATTGATTATTATTTGATTTTATATTCAAGTTAAACAATGCTGTTATTAATTTTTTGTTGCTTTAATATCAATAAAAAGCAATAATAACTTACGTTTTTCGTGATGGGCATCTTTTAAGAACGAAGTAATAAGGGTATATTCTACATTGATTTGCAGTTTGTGGCTTTGCACTAAAAAATAAATGCAATTTTTAAATCTATCCGCTATTTTTTTTTTTTAGATTTCAGTGTTGCTAATTTGAGGGTAATTCCTCTATAAGAGGGTATTATATTAACGTGGGTGTAAAGGGTTTTTAATGGGAAATATGAATACATATCACGGGCTTTTTACGTATTACTACACTAATAAACATGTAAATATAGCAACTCTATACACAAACCTTGTTTGTGAAAAACCTACTGTTCATTAAATGTTTTGTTTAAATGTCAAATTTAAATTTTTAAGTAATCATACATACACACATACATAGTAGATTGTATGAAATACTGTGGCTAGCCCTATTTGCTTTACTTAAATATGTTTTAAATCTTTGTTTTTTGTGTCTCCAATCACACTCTACATCATTGAAATATACTTATTTTTTATTTTGATTCTTATCGTGAAAAGTTATCTTATGTTTCAATTGTATAATAATTATCTTAATTTTACTAGTTAGTGATTCAGCAACTAAAATAAATTAAATTTAAAAAGTTAGTATCCCTATAAACACCCTATAAACATATGTCGCTTATAATCGGTTGTTTCGAACTAAAATCGACTGCAATTTTGTAAAGAGTTGTCGCTATTTTATTATGGAATTATCTTAAACTAAAAAAAAATCAAGGTTTTTTTTGTGACAGTAGCAAAACGAATAAATTTAGTACATGTTATTCATCTAGAAAAATAATAAGAAAATACGAATAATATTTTAAATAACCGAGTTTGTAGTAAATAACTTTTTTTCATAATTAAGTACACCCATTATTGTGCTTCAAGTTCATGTATTAAACATAATTTTAAATTATATATGTTTGAATATCCATTAAGAATAATAATAACCAACGTTATCCTTGTAAATAATCAGCAAAAAAAGAGCATTTATATATATATGTATTCTCTTATTAAACGAATACAAATTGTCGACCAACAACTGGCCAGAAGCCTATCAAGGTCGGTCCCTAAGTTTACAAATTTTTTTACTAGTCTCCTGTATCAATCGAGATTCTTCTTGAACTCTTCTACTCTCTTCGAATATGCAACATTATCTGGTAAAGAATTCTACTCATTGATAACTCTATTGTAAAAAATAGTTTCTTACGTCCTGTTTTTTATTAGGATTTGTTAAAATCTGATCATATCCTCTAGTTTGAACATTTAAGTTAAAAGCCCACCTATTCTCCCTGCTTGATGACTTTGAACACTTCTTTAATTCTTATTGTAATGAAAAGTAGAATTCGTGCAAAAAAGTAGAAATATCGAAATATTGATTTTACTTTTTATTGCATTCTCATAAGTGGTTCCTTAATGATGATAACTATTCTAAAAGAGCGTTTTAAAAAAAATTATGATTTAACCTAATCAATAAAATACTTTATAAAAGTACAGGCCGATATTCGAAACCATCTTAGTATAATCTAATCTTAATTCATCTTCAAGTTTTAATGAAAAACGTGAAGATGATTTTTTCTAAATAACTGTTAGATTTTTTTAAATAAAATAAGTTTTAAAGTACCCAAAAAATCATGAAATTTTTCACTTTTTTGACCCATAAAATTTTTTTCACTTTAATTTTATTAAAATTTTTAACCTCAGATTAATCTATACTAAGTATTACATCATATAACAAAAAGTTTACGAGAAAACATAGCATAGTTTTTGAGAAAAGGTACATTGAAGTTTAAAAAATCAAGTTCTGAGAAAAACGCATTTAAAGTTTTTATTGTTAATCCATTTCCTTACGAAGCCATGACATTAAAATGGCTTTTAATGTCAAAAATATTTCTTGATATCGTCTTGATACTTTGTGACATTATTAATAAAGGTTGTAATAGTATTTAAGCCAATAATTTTTGTTTTGATTTTTTCACTGATTTTTGGGTATTGAACCCCCTTAAAGAAAGTACGAACCATATGTAAGGGCGCTACGATCGCCGCTTACGGTGCGACTTCTGGGAAGGAAAAAAGTAGATTGATGTAGGAACGCGGAGGGGTGAGGACTTTAAAAAAAAAAAACGTCCTGTGTGTGCGCAATGGACAATTCCCACATTTTTTTATTATTTTTTTATTCGACGTAAATAGGTGAGACAAAATAAGGGCCGAAAAAATTTTTGATCTCCGATGCGTAGTTATTTTTTTATTTGATTTTAAAGTTAGGGTTTTTAAAAGCGCGCGAAAAAGAGTACGTTCCGCGAGGAATCGACTGTGACGTACATGTACACCACACGGGACCAAATCTCCTCAGTTGCGTATAGCGTTAGGCGGGATATTTCACAAATCGTCTCGCAAAACTTTATATTTTCGTTTTCTTTAATGCAGTAAGTTTGTATTTATTATTTAATAATGGCATATTGCTACTGCATAGTTCCCTAGTGTCGAATACGACTACAGAAAAGAGAAAAGATATATTTTAACTTGCCAACAGAATCGGTACAGCGAAAACGATGGTTTTCAGCCATGCGACGTGATCCAAAAAAAGGAACCAGTTTTTAATAGGATTTTGGACTGACTTAACTATTCTTTAAAAATATAAATTTACATGTAAAACATGGTAAAGAAAAAGTGCAGAGCCACAAACGCACAAAATTAAATTAGTTATTAGGGGTTTTTTTTAAAGTATATCTACGGATAACATGTCAAATGTAGCAACTTAGGATATCTAAAAACATTGTTAATAACGTTTACTTACAGACTTCTACGTTAATAGTATTAATATTTTTGAAAAGTTCAATATTTTTTTCTCCAATTTTTCCTTTATTCCGATGGTTAAAACTAAAAGTTGTGCAAACAAAATATGTCACGCTTTTTACACGTTCAGACGAAACTAAGCAATTTTCTGAAAATTCAGGACGGCGACTTTTTGCTTTCTACAGTAGTACCTTTATTCATATTATTTTAATGTATGACTTGAATTAAAAGAGTAATACTAAAATCCGACGAATAAATTATGATATTTTATCAGACAAGGAAAATTGTGTTTTGTAAAAACGGTAATTTTGTTGTGAATGACCTGTGTTTAATTAGAACATTTTAACAGCACAAAATACTATTAAAACTTTATCAAAAATAACACTTCTTGTGTGAAATAAAAAAAAAAAACTTGGAAAAAACATTTGTACCGCGAAAAGGGATTTGAACCCGGGACCAAATGAATACGAATAGCTTACGCTACCACTAAGTTACGATGCCCGTGATATATAATGCTTAAATTGCTATAAAAGTTAAGGGAGTTACTTTCAAAATTGAAAAAACAGTAAAGTTTAAAAGGAAATTCAAAATTTTGACTTAAAAAAATGAAAACAACTTGTAAATATATGTTTTTATTGCTTTAAAATGATTATTTAGGGTAAACACTATACATAAAAACACTATAATTTACAATTTTATGTTGTTATTACTAAAATGTTTGCGGTACCGTATCCCTTTAAAATATGTCTCTTAAATTATTTTTTTTTAAATCAACTTATGATTAAATAAATATTAAAAGAAAATAAACAAGAATAGAAAATTAAGGCAAAAGAAAGTTATAAAGCAAAAATGAACCTTAAAAAAGCATGGGAGAATCGAAAAATCGCAATGACTGAAGTAGCTAACGAACCCTACGTGGTGTACATGTACGTCACAATCGCTTAGCCAATAGCAGAAAGTTTCAAACAAGAACTAAAAATTGACGATTTTTAACATAGAATATTTAATAACACAATTTTTTTTTGCACATTTTAATCTAGATATTTGAAATCAGCGTTGTTTATTTTATCGAAAAAATGTATTTTTAGTAGTTTTTAAAAAATATGGGAATTGTCCAATTGAAATATTTTGTTAAAGCTTCACTGTAAAAAAATTCAGGAACGTTACTGGGAAATAATGGGCAGCTGAGCTGCCCAATTTTTACCAGTAATGTTACTGGAATATACCAGTAATGTTACTGGAATATACCAGTAACCTTTCCCAAAAATATAGAAACAATCCCACTTAGAGCCAGTAACTTCTCTGGAAAATACCTGGAACCTTTCTGGAAAATAACCGGAACTTTTCTGGAAAATGCCAGGAACCTTCCTAAAAAATACCTGGAACCGTGCTGGAAACTGAGCGGTCACCCAACGGAACTTCGAGCGACATCATACGCTGACGCCATCGGGACTTTGGACTTCACAGATTTAACAAGCACGTCTGTCCCCGTGTACTCGGGCCCATCCGTCACGAATTGGATTTTCTACTCTTTCCAAGTACAGATATCCGATTTATAGAATGACTGGCAGTAACTGGGAATCGAACCCCCGAAATCTTGTAAAGGCTGAATCCTGAGGCGGATGCCTTAACCACTCGGCCACATGATAATGAACTTCGCGATACCAACAACGTTACAAAAAACTGATTTTGAGCGAGGCAATGGCGGCGGTTCATAGCAAACGTTGCCAGATTTGAAAGGGAAAACCTGAAAATCCCAGGAACTTATCACGAAGCGATGAATACTTGAAAAAGCCAGGAAAGTTCCTGGTATATATACGGAAATTTAAGGAAATTTTTTACAGTGTTCCTAAAAAAAAGTCTTTGTAGTCGTAAAATCCACTGTTAATTTGACAACCCCTTCCGTGGTTCCACACCATAGTTAAAAGTTAAGGGGACGCATTACCCAAAAAATGGTCAAAATATCGATTTTTTTCAGTTTTTACTTTTTATTATTTACATTATTCTTCTAAAAATTTACTGAAAATTTCATAATGAAATCTTCTGTAGAAAAAAAGTTATTAAATATTTTCTGGAGTCATTCCTATACGTTTGAATAAGTATTTCGTCTGCTTTCAACCTTTTTTCTGTTTCACGTTTTTCAATTATTGTGTTTAATAAATCCCTAAGGCTTTTTTGCTAATTAAGTTAGAATATTGATATTTTTTACCTGTGTTCTAATATGTATTTTGCACAAAATTGTGCATGGACTAAGGTCTTCTATGCATAGTTTTTTTTTAATTGAATTCAATAATTTGAATTTTTTTGTGTGATTTTTTGAGATTTTTAGAATAAATGCATGTTACTTTTAAACTGAAGCTCACATTTTAAAATCCATGCACAGTTCTTGAAAAATAGTACTTAAAATAAACCATAAAAGTTTGGTGGAGTTATTCTGAAAATTGAAAGAGGTATAGGGTTTAAAAAAAGCTCAAAATTTTGACTTTTTTTTTGAATAAATAAAAAACTACTTGTAAATATTAATTTTTAGTGCTAGAAAATCTTTATTACGAGTGAACATTATATAAAAACCAATATAATTTACAAGCTTATGTTATTATTTCTAGAAATAATGTTTTGGGTAATGCGTCCCCTTAAACCAGAAATAGCTAAAAAAGAAAATGGGGAGAAATACACACCCTAAAGCGGGTAGACGGGAGGATGGAGGAAAATCGGGAGACTCCCGCCTAAATCGGGAGACTTGCCAACTGTGCATTTACTATACGATTTTTGTAAAATCACATTTTATTTTTCTTTATTTTCTTAAATAAGGATATAAATTTCTTGAAAACGTATTTTTGGTATATCAAGTGAAGAGCTTGGCATTCTTTATTTATATGCGAAAACAGAACATCTTTGAAAAATTGCATCTGTGGTTTGACATACTTTCAGCAACACTTTTGATTTGAGTGGCAGTTTGAATAGATTAACCGTATTTCGAGCACTTTCGAAACACTTTATGTATGATTTACGGCACACTTTCAATAACACTTTTATTGAGTGGCAGTTTGTTATATGGTAAAAAGTCAACACATGCTTTAGTTTTTTTTTTTTATGAAAAATATTTGAAGTCTTTAAGAAAAAAAATTCTTTTGCTTTATGCCCACAAGACAAGTCGTCATGACAGTTGAACATGAAACAGAAGAACTAGGGATTTTTTAAAAGGAATACAAACATTTTGCTTGGAAAACTGCAAAGAATGTGTTAAATTTTAAACCATACAACAAACTGCTGTTCAATAAAAGTGTTACTGAAAGTGTACCGTAAATCCTACATAAAGTATTTTGAAAGGAGTTCCGAAAGTGTTCTAAAAGCTTCCCCGAATGTGTTTTGAAAAAGCGTTCCCGAACGTGTTTCTAAAAGTCTTCCTAATTTTTTTTAAACATGTTCCCGAATATGTTCCGAAAAGCGTTGCCAAATGCGTTCTAAAAGCGTTCTGAAGAAAATATTGCTCCATTAGGTGTTTCGAAATGCGTTCCAAAATGCATTCCAGTTTGTGATCTAAAAAGAAAGACAAAATAAAGTGTTCGGAGAAGCACTTCAAAATACGTTCCGGAAAGTTTTCTGTATTGTCATCTAAACTAGGAGACAAATACAGTGTTCTGCAATGCGTTCATAATGTGTTCAGAGATTTGCAGTGTTGGTTTCGAAAATGCCTTCATTTTTAGTGCAAATCTACAAACTGCAAATCAATGTGAAATACCCTTAGATCTTTCTTAACCCTTTCAGTCCCAAAAAATTGCTGCACTACAGAAAATTCTGATAGTCACAAAATAAGCTCATTTTAGGTCTAAGATAAGAGTTCCATAAGAAAAAAAATTAATTTTAATTTTATGATTGATTTTTGAAATGATGCTAAATGGCATCATTGGCTTAGGTAGCGTAAGAGCAGAATAGGAGATGATGCCAAATGGCATCATTGAGACTTAAATAGTGTAAAAGAAAACATGGTTATATTCAATCTGAAGCATGAAACTTATTAAATAGGTTTTAATTGCTTTAAGAAAAATTTGCAAATATACAAATAAATAAATTTTACACAAGAAATATGCACCTTGTGCAATTAAACATTGTAATACGAAAATAAAGTAAAGATGAGAATTATAAGAAAATAAAGTTTGGAAGCGGTTCCTAGACATAGCATTTGCAATGATTTTAAATCGTGTAGATTCGCTACAATACTACTTATAGGAGGGCATTGGAACTATACCAATCATAAAATGAAAGCCTCGGAACACCTCCATTTCGACCATATTCGTATTATGGAGTGGCATGTTGACTGGCAACAGTACAGATTTGTTTGTGCTGCAAAGTTCTCAATCATAGGGGAGAGCAGGGGAATCCCGCCACCTCGGGTAATGCCGCCACCCCTTGTATCTCGCCAGCGGTGTGTGTTTGAAGGGGGCTGTGAGCTCTGACCTGTAGCAGGAAACAAGGTAATTTGTAGTATAGACGCTAATGGCCGCGCGGTGAGTTGTTGTAAAGTTATTTAAAAAATACGGTTTTTAGTGATTTTTATCTAATCATGAGCCTTCTGAAATTGAGCGATAAGTGACTGCTATCTCTAAGTTAGATAAATCAGTTATATATCATTTAAAAGAGTAATTATTTGGCTATTTTATCACGTCGTTAGATTGGACGCTAGGCTAACTACCTTTCTTTAAACAAGCCATCTATGCCATTTTGTCTTACTGGGGTAATGCCGCCACATCACTCTGGGGTTATGCCGCCACATGCAAAAGGATGGCGGCATAATCCGTAAAATAGAAATTTTATATATCGGCCCTACAACCTATTAGTTTTCGTTAGAGATGCCACGTATTCGAAAAAGAATAACTGAACTGGTCAAATAGACCAACGAAACTTAAAAAAAAACCTGCATAGTTAGTTGCACATAGAAAGTTAATAAAAGAGCTGTACCTTGTACAAAATTTACCATTCCAAAGTTAATTAAACCTATTTTAGTTCGATATGTATTGCTTTATTATGTAATTTTCCATTATTTATTGATTATTTGCTTTGTTTATTGATGTGGCGGCATAACCCCAGTGGTGTGGCGGCATTACCCCAGATACCGGGGTAATCCCGCCACTGTGCGAGCTTTAGAAAAATACAATTTAATTCAGTTTCTATTAACGATTTAAATTTTAAAAAATCACCACATGATAGGTTATGAACTGTAGTATGCTATGCTCATTACAATTTATATTAATTGCAACACAATTCTGCATGAAAATTCAATTTCCCTTAAGGTGGCGCCATTCCCCTTCTCTCCCCTACTATCACCAAAAAATAGCTTGAAATATCCCAAAGGTGATATTCCTCAACCGGCGGATTTTTAAAAGTTTCTTGAAAATTCTGTGCAAAAACTTTTAGGTTTAGGCTTTTTCCAAAGAAAAAAGCGTGCTTTTCTTTTTAGAGCATGTTTTCTACCTCTTCACTCGAGTTATCTGTACCTTAACTTCATTGTTTTAAAATTCATCATTCAAATTCAACATCAATTTTGTTTGATAACCCGTTCACAATTGGGATAATTTGATCTTCAGCATCGCCTGTACACTGTGAAAAAAAGTATGTAACCATTACAAAACAAATTTTTGTAAAAAAAACTTTTCCTAGAAAATGTCGAGTAAATAATTACTAAAAATTAGTGATGTAAAAACACATAATATATTTTTGTTAACATTACATGTTTATATCATGTAGATTTACAGGACTATTTTATGTATCTCACACAAGTTATGTTTCTGTAACTATACAAGAAAATTTTATGGATACTGCATTTTCCGTGCAATTGTAAAGAAAAAACAAAATGTCTGCTTTCCCGGTGTGGTATCAAACCCCGGTCTCCCGCGTGACAGACGGGGGTACTGACCACTACACTACCGAGGAATAGCAGACTGCCGAAACCCGGGACCGAACCAGGAACCTTTAGATGCCCGATCGAACGCTCTCCCAACTGTACCATGTCGGCACACAGATAGTCAGGAAATGAGAAGTGAAATTCATTTGAAACAATCAACTAAGTTATAAATTTCAAACAGCGATTGGTCTTGAATCACGATCGAGGTCAGACTTTAGTTCGTGTAGCTCTAGTGCGACGATAATTCAAACCTAATCTAACCAAACTTTAGTGATGATGCGCGCGACATTTCATGTAGAAGAACATGATTGGCTGAAACAAATTGCAAATACTAGAAAAAAAATTGTAAGTGCAGAAATGAAGATTTCTGTTCAGAATTACAAAAACTTTTTTTGTAAAATTGATTATTTCTTTAACATAACTAAAAAAATTCTGTATGTTTTCAGAATTTTTTTCTCAGTGTACTTGTATTTCTCACATTTTCAACAGTTGTACCAGGTTTTTCCATCAGAGTTCCCAAATTCTTCAGAAATAATGCCGTTCATAAGCATTCATACCCTGCCTTATTCAATGATGAAATTTCTGTTTTTTCTCTTGGGTATCGTTTACGCAATACATAAAGTTAACTTGGATAATTTTTAATTTAAAATATCAATTTCCAGAAAGCATGCACTAAGAGTGAAAGGAGAAAGATTAGCACGAGGTATGAAGAGGAACCGGAGCATGCACGAAGATATCAACGTAAGCAGCAAAGTCGCCGATAAGTCCCAACGATGCTATTCGGCATCATGACTTTTCAATGATGGAAAACAACAACGTAAAACAATTATTTTAATATAAATGAAAGTCTATTTATATATTTTAACCAATCTGAACATATCCTCAAAAATTTATTAGTTATTTTTCAAGCAAAATAGTTAAAATAGTGATATAACTGAAGAGTACACGGAAAAACCAATTGATTTTTCATAGAAGTTTCCTTAGGCGATGATAGCGAGTGATCGCCTAAACTTGTATGAGGAAACCAGTTCCTACCATAGATATCATAGTTAAAGTAATATAGTGGCAGATCACGTGACCTCCAATGCTAACGACGGGATGCCCAAGCAATGAAGTCAGTGTTGTAGGTCACGTGATATTCCAAGGTAGTACTTTAACTACTATATCTGTGGTTCCTAGCTACTAAGTTCAGGCGATTGGCAATCCCGACCCTTGGACCAAGCAAAGAAGAAAGAGAGAAACCGGTTTTATGCCGCCAAGCACTATAAGCAGACAGTTGCGGGCGACCGCCTAATGAATCAATCGCTTCTTCCCGTGTACTCTTCAACTGTTTCAACTTTTTTGACGTGTAGTAAAACGCAAAGTTGCTATTTTCTAATTTAAAAAAAATGATAGTGCTTGGCATCTGTTGGGATTCAAAAAAATATTTTCTAATAGAAAATAGATTGAAGAATCGAATGATGTGCTTTTAAATATTATATATAGCTATAGACGATCGGCAAAAAAAATTCAAAAGTTATGACGCCAAATGGCATCACTGGGACTGAAAGGGTAAAAGATGTCCTACACGAAAAATATAAGTTACTATTGTTTTTATTGATATCAAAGCATTCAAATTTGACAGCAGTACTGTTTAGCTAAAATTTAGAATAATATAATCAATACATTCGAAAAATGAAATCCTTTTTCAATGAAAAGCAGCTAACTACATTAAACAAACAATTCAATATACTTCGTTCTTTCTTCTTAGGTAATCTGTAAGAATTTATTAATTCTCTTTTTTTTTTTTTTTTTTTTTGGTGTTGAAACACATACATTTTTAGATACACAAAAATTTACAACGTTACAACTAATGAATTTTTATTTTAAAAAATGCATTAGTGCTTTTTACTGAATAGAAAAAAGCGAATAATTCAAACTCTTTGCAATCTAATGTATCACTTTCTTATTATACTTTCTACGAGAACAGAGTATGTTATCATCGTACCAATGGATGTTAATATAGAATTCCTCCGCAAAGGAAAAAGCTTCCATACTGTTAGGTGAACACCTTTATCTACAACAAACAGAAATCGCAAATGTTTCATCGGCGACATTGTGAGATTTTCAGGTAACAAATGGGCTTCTAAGCTGATATTCTTTACAGTGTCTGAAAATTCAGATGCAGAATGACAGGTTAAGCAGAACATAACAATGTTGTTAAGAAGGTGAAACAGGACAACAATAATCCTGGCAGTGCTCGTAATGTTGACGAGAGCAATGGCATAATAAATGCTTGTTAAGTTTACTAAAGTTGCCCAAAAAACGATAATGCTCAAGTGGTTATCAATATCCCGTACTAGGTTAGCAATTTTGTGAAATTCTTTCAATAAGGTATCGTAATCCGGTGGAAAATTCGAACTCATCGATTTCCTGAAAGTTTCAAAAACAGTTCGGAGTTCATGGCACACGGAAATGTAGAAAACTAAGAACGCATTTACTGGCATAACAAGAAAGTAGGATGCGTTAAAATTATGGAAAGCAAATAAAATTTTATTTAAAAACTTATTTTCCTGAGAAAAACCGAAAAGAAAATATTCCATATGAAGGTTGCGGGAGCTAATGGCATTCAATGTCGTTACAGTTGCTGAATTAGCGAAGTGCACTATGAATAAAGTCATGCCGGCATAAATCCAGCGTTTTAGTTGTGCTTCATTCCTTGTCTCAAAATAAGATAGCTGGTTAGCTACTTTTACAAGCTTTTTGTTTGAAAAACACAATACACAATAATGAATTAGTTTAACTGATGCATTTACCAATGTAGCCATTTTAGCAGCATTTTCGAATTTCTTAACGAACAGAGCGGAGGATATTGTTGTCAGCACATTGGTAATAATTATACATGCAGACAAAATCAGCACAATGTTTGATATTGCGCTTTTGCTATTTTTCTTCCAGAAAATCGGCACCATGGCAAATCTCAGCCAAACAAAAATAATTTTGTAGTTAGTTTGCATTGCTCACTTTGATGCGAAAATTTAATTCCGGTACCAAAATATTTTGTACCAAACTCAGCTAACAATGAACACTGAAGATCTCGGTATAAAATCTAACTGAATCTATGAAATATTTGTTTCTAGTTTTGTTTCCATGGATGTTGCCAAAATCAATACTATGTAACAAAATAAATTCATATATACCATTAAAATAGTTATAGTCCCTTGAAATTTATTAAGTTTTTTATTGATTTGACGTTAAATCATTAATTCTTTCAACTCTTTCAAAATAATTATCATCATTAAGTCATTCCGTGCCAACTCACCTAATGAGGGTTGCATGACCAACTCCGATTTTCTTCAAATTTGGTACACATATTGACGTTATAAATGCATGGGGAAATCCAAATTTTTAGCTTCCTGCACCTATTATTTGTGGATATACAGGTCCTCAAAGTTTGTCCACCCCCTCAAAAAAACCAAAAAATGATGTAATTGAACAAAAAAAATTAAAAAATTGTATTAGTGCAATATGAATGTGTTTGGTATCTATGGAAACTAGTTGTTTCAGGCATTCAGAAAAAAATATTACAATGCCTCTAATGATAATTGTCGAGGTACAGTGCTGTTAGAAGTTGCAACACGCAAAATGTGATTTTTCCGATTTTGCTAAAATTGAGACATTAATTCCAAAAAAAAGGAAACCAAAGGTTAATTTATTTTCTGGTAGAGTACATTTGATTATAATAAATTGCTGCACAATAACTTACTCTGGTTTCTCATTCCTTCTTTGAAATATCTAACCTGAAATATCTAACCATACAAGCCATAGGGTAAAAACGTGCATTTTCAGCCATATTGGCAGCCATTTTTCTCATAAAGGGGGAGCACTAGAAAGCTTAAATTTTTTTTTAATTAATCCACAGAAGTGTTAGCTATTCATAGGAAAAGAGTTTACTTCTGGTTATTTTTTGAATAAACAAGTAGGTTTGTTACAGAATCTGTCACTTACAACGCTTCCACACAACATTTTACGCTCAACAGGAAACACACTAACACCTCAAAAAGAAATTCGCCAAACAGAGCCTTTGGCTAGTTCTAATTCAAACTTTTATAAGCAAAAACTAATAATTTTCTTAAATCTTCTTTTGCAGATTAGATAATTAATCTTTATCGTTTGCTAATTTTTTTGAACTTAGAAGAATAGTGATGAATTTTTTTAATAAATATCTTTTTGCAGTCACAAGTTTACATTTCGAAAAATAAATTAGTAAAATTGTTGCTTTAAAAATAAAAGCGAAAATTTGCATATTTTTAATGCAAATTTAGAATTTTTTATGCATCTTTTTTCATTCATATATAATGAACCTTCAAAATAACTTTATTGTGCTATTACAACAATCCAAATTGAATTATTTCACAAAAATAAATATTTTTATTCAAGAATTTTATTTTTATTTTAAATAAAGTTTCTCTTACGTTTGATGTCATGGCAACAGTGAAAATATTGAATAAAAATGGAATTCGTATGTTATTTCAATATAGATTAAATTTTTAGTTATTTGAATTTTTTCTTTAACTTTTGTAACAGCTGTTAATACATGCATTGTTACATATTTAATTTTGTTTCTAATGTTAAGTCAATGGGACAAAGATATGGTATTATCTAAAAACATGTCTATACTCTCAGCAGGATATCTTTTTATTCAAAAAATAACCAGAAGTAAACTCTTTTCCTATGAATAGCTAACACTTCAGTGGATAAATTAAAAAAAATTTAAGATTTCTAGTGCTCCCCCTTTATGAGAAAAATGACTGCCAATATGGCTGAAAATGCATGTTTTTACGCTATGGCTTGTATGTAAGGTTGGATATTTCCAAGAAGGAGTGGGAAACCAGAGTATATTATTGTGTAGCAATTTATTATAATCAAATGTACTCTAAAAGAAAATAAATTAAACTTTGGTTTCCTTTTACTTTTTTTTTTTTTTTTTGGAATTAATGTCTCGATTTTAGCAAAATCGGAAAAAAATTACATTTTCCGTGTTACAACTTCTAAGAGCACTGTACCTCGACAATTATCATTAGAGGCATTGTTATTTATTTTTTCTGAATGCCTCAAAAAACTAGTTTCCATAGATACCAAACGCATTCATATTGCACTAATACAATTTTTTTTAATTGTTCAATTACATCATTTTTTGGGGGTTTTTTGAGGGGGTGGACAAACTTTGAGGACCTGTATATTCACAAATAATAGGTGCTGGAAGCTAAAAATTTGGATTTTTCCATGCCTTTATAACATCAATCTGTGTACCAAATTTGAAGAAAATCGGAGTTGGTCATGCAACCAACTTTCATTTTTTTAGGCGAGTTGGCTCCATTAAGAAACCACCTATGATATTGCAATTTTCCAAAAGTAAAATCAACATTTCGGTATTATGTATTAGTTGTAAGAATTTGACCCTCGCCTGTTAAATAATAGAGTTTAAGACTGCGAACTATTCATTACTATAAGATTGAAATATTTACATAAAACAGTGCAGTTGTTGGTTATTGCTGCAAATCAACGTACATTGCCAAACAAAACATTGAATTTAAGGGAGTCCAATACCTCAAAATCGCGAAAACCCCAATTTTTTTTTTAATTTTTTAAAATAATGTTTAGATATATTTCTTAACATTTTAGAAGAAAACGTTTTAAAAAATACGCATTAGTTTTTGATATGAATTTTTGAATAAGAACCTCGAGCATTGTTGAACTACTAAATTTTAAACTTTAAACGCTCATATCTCTGTTCGCGTTTTTTCAATTTTAAGATTATTAAAAATGCAAAGGAATTTTTAATATTATAAGTACATTAATATTTTTTTCTTTCTTGGACAAATGAATAACAGATGAATGCATATGGATTTTTGATATCTGTCACAAAAAAAAATTTAAAAATTCTTAAAGTTGAAATTTCCTTTTTTTTTCCTACATTTTTGTGGCAAAATTGCTACGAATTTTTTTTAAGAAAAGTTGTTAATTTTAATCGAATAATAAATGCATACTTTGATTTGAATTATCTTCCAAATGTTGTAATAGTAGAAGAAGATTTGAAGACTTCTTTTCAAAAAGATTTGTCTATATAATTTTTTATATTTACAGCATCGTGAAACATAAGAAGCACATTACATGTATTTAAATTTCCCATTAAATAAATTTTACATCCACATTAATATAACCAAAATAAAAAACTTCTTTTCGATTAATTACCCTTTAATTAGTAATGATGAAATCTAAAATAAAATGACGGATAGATTTAAAAAAAACAGCGTTCCTTTTTTTAGTGCAAAGCCACAAACTGCAGAACAATGTAGAATACCCTTTTTCCTTTCTCTAAAGATGCCCTACACGAAAAAGTCCTAAGTTGCTATTGCTTTTATTGATATTAAAGCATCCAAAAAATTAACAACAATATTGTTTAGCTCGAATCTAACATAAAATAATCAATACATTCCAAAAATGCAATAATTTTTTAATGAAAAGCAACAATCTACATGAAACAAACACTACAATATACTTTGTACTTTCCTCTCAGGTAATCTGTAAGAACTTTTTATTATTCTTTTTCGAGTTGAAACACATAAATTTTTAGATACACAAAAATTTACAACAATACTACTAATGAACTTTTATTTTTTAAAAAATGCATTTGTGGTTTTAACTGAATAGAAACAAGCAAATAATTCTAACTCACTGCAATCTAATGTATCACTTTCTTATAATATTTTCTACGAGAACAGCGTATGTTATCATCGTACCAATGGATGTTAATATAGAATTCCTCCGCAAAGGAAAAAGCTTCCATACTGTTAAGTGAACACCTTTATCTACAACGAACAGAAACCGCAAATGTTTCATTGGCGACATTTTGAGATTTTCAGGTAACAAGTGGGCTTCTAAGCTGATATTCTTTACAGAGTCTGATAATTCAGAAGCAGAATAACATGTTAAGAAGAACATAACAATGTTGTTAACTAGTTTGAAAAGAATTGTAATAATCAAGGCAGTGTCACTCATGTCAAAAAGAGCTAGAACATAATAAACGCTTGTTAAGTTGACCAGAGTTGCCCAAAAGACGATAATGCTCAAGTCGGTGTCAATGTCACTTACTAAGTTCGCTATTTTGTGAAATTCTTTCAATAAGGAATCGTAATCCGGTGGAAAATTCGAACTCATCGATTTCCTGAAAGTTTCAAAAACAGTTCGGCGTTCATGGCATACAGAAATGTAAAAAACTAAGAATGCGTTTACTGGCATAATTAAAAAATAAGCGTTGTTAAAACTGTTGAAGGCATACAAAATTTTGTTTAGAAAGATATTTTGCGAAGAAAATCCGAATAGCAAATATTCCACTGGAATGTTGCCGGAATAAACGACCTCCAATGCAGCTAAAGTTGTTGCAGCAGTGAAGTACGCAATGAATAAAATCATGCCAGTACAAATCCAGCGTTTTAATATCTTTTCATTCCTTGTCTTAAAATATGACATCTGGTTAGCTACTTTTACAAGCTTTTTGTTCGAAAAGCACAATACACAATAATGAATTACTTTGAATAATATATTCACAAAAGTAGCAAGTTGATTAACATCCCTGTTTTTCTTAACGTACAGAAGAAAGGATATTGCTGTCAGCACATTGGTAACATTTATACATGCAGACAAAATCAGCGCAATTTTTGCAATTGCGCTTTTGCTATTGTTCTTCCAGAAAATCGGCACCATGGCAAATCTCAGCCAAGAAAAAATAATTTTGTAATGAGTTTGCATTGCCAAATTTGGTGCTATCGACGGAAATAAAATTTTAGTTAATAAAGTTGTGCCGGACTCAGCAAACAATTAACTCCCAAGATCAAAGTATAAAATCTTACTGAATCTTTCAAACATTTGTTTCTTACTTTGTTCCCATGGATGTGGCTTAAATCAATAATATGTAGCCAAATAAATTCATATGTACGCAATTATAAAAGCTATTATCCACTGTAATTTATTAAGTGTTTTATTGATTAAATTAAATCATTAAATCTTTAAACTCTTTCTGAATAGTTATTATCATCTAGGAGAGCATTGTGTTACATTGATGTTACCAATTTACCTAATTTGCCGCCATGGATGTCGGCCAAATCAATCGTGTGTAACGAAATAAATTCATGCATACCATCAAAAATAATTATTTTCCCCAGTAATTCACAAAGTGTGTTTAGTTTATTGATTAGATTAAATCATTGATTCTTTAAAATCTCTCTAGTCCAGATAGCACGCACACCTGTCGCAAGTTTGCTTTTTTATTGTTTTATCCTATCAGTGCAGGTGTGAATTAGACTTGAATTTCGTTCGAAGATATTCGCTGGCTTAGTTGCAATTCCTTTTAACAGATGGCATTAAA
This sequence comes from Hylyphantes graminicola, assembly GCA_023701765.1. Classification (NCBI taxonomy): domain Eukaryota; kingdom Metazoa; phylum Arthropoda; class Arachnida; order Araneae; family Linyphiidae; genus Hylyphantes; species Hylyphantes graminicola. The sequence goes on along the minus strand of CM043118.1, from coordinate 58,006,119 downwards.
AACTACAACCAAGCCACAGACTGTCATTGTAAACATACATAACTTTTTTTATAGAGTCACGTGACCAACCAACCACTAGATTAACTTTGAACTAATAAACACGTCACTGGTTGAAAATTGCGAGCGACTCCAATTTGCGCGCAACTTGTACTATCGCGACTTCATAAGGGATTGCGGAGGAGTAGAAAAGTGCGACTCGAGAAATGCCTGGAGACTTGTTTTTGTTATATTCTTTTCTCGTCAAAACATCATTAGGAAAAATAATGACGTCGTTGTAATTGTAAATAATCTGCAGAAAAAATGATGGTTAATATTTTCTATTACTATTCAAATACAAAAAGTGTCGACTAACGACAGGCCAGAAGCCCCACAAGATTAGTCCAAAAATTAACAAATTTATTTTCACTCTCCAATAAGTATCGAGATTCTTCTTGAACTCTTCTACTATCTCCGAATATGCTACATAATCTGGTAAAGCATTGTACTCATTTATAATTCAATTTTAAAAAAATCTTACCATCTTTTTGAAGTGGATTTTTTTTAATTTCTGACACTGTCCTCCAGTGAATTTTTTAACATAGTGACTGGGCGACACTAATGTCGCCCAGTGAAAGAAAAATGTCGCCTAGTAATATGAAAATCAAATCACTGGGCGACATTAATAAAATCCGTAATTTCTTAAAACTCTCGTCCATTTTATCATAAATTGCATATTGCAAAAAAAAAGCATTTGAAGTAAAAAAAAAATGGGCAAGTTGTAGCCAATTGTTGTTTAACAAGTATCGCACATTCGTTTCAACCCTGTGGGACTTAAACTAAAACGTTTCGAGTTACCAAGGGGGTTCTCTCCCTTGCCCTGTCTGCTCCTCCACAATCCCCCCTTTCCTTCAGTCTGGGTTCGTTCATAGTGTTGGTTCATGTGACCGGCCTCGGATATTTGTCCTGTTAGTGGGAAATTTATTGCTTTAAAAGATAAGCATAAGTCGCCCTCCCAAACTTTAGATCAAGATGCTGGGGGCAAGGGACGATGCTTTTTCAGAAACGGAAAGTGTGAGCCTATTGTAGTAAAAAAACTTCGTATTTTATTGCCGTCTTGCCTTGCTTTTTTAATTGGCTGAGTACAAAAGCAAATGGGATTTTCTACGAAATGCGGAAGGGGGATCATAGTAACAATCTGTAGCTTGCGCTATGGGAAAACATCGCTAAAAGTCACTCGAAAAGCTTGGGAACATGGAAATGGTCAACTGAGGATAGGTGGTTAGTATATCTTTATATATGTCATTGTATAACATTTACTTCCCAAGTAAACACCCAAAAAATTTTGCTCCATTCTTATTTTCACTTAAATCTAGCCTTTCGTCGTATGATGGGTATTTCTGTTTATAGGTACGTTTTTATGCTTTTTATATATTTATTTTATAAATGTATTTCTCTCCAATTTTGGTGCTTAAAAGTGGTATTAACTTTTGAGGATTAAGAGGGGGCAGATGTGTGAAATATTTATTTACCCAAAATTATTGATGAAATTTTAAAAGTTGAAGTAACAAATATGATGTATTAAGTTAGGCGAATACCCAAAATTCCCCAAAATTCTAAAATTTTTACTATTACTTTAAACTTTTCCAAATTTGGCATGGTGATTTCAAATATAATGATTAATACTATTTCGGCTTTTTTTTTATTTAAATATAATTTATTTATTTTAAACGGTGTTTTTCCACTAAAAAAAGAGGTTTACGCTAACAAGTCTACCACATTGAATTTTCATCCGATAAACATTAACCATGTGTTAAATTATTCGTTTTGAACTGATGCATGCAATGACCCTCTAGAGTTACATACAAAATACAAGAAAAGAAGTTATTAAGAAAAATTTATAAATTAACCGCAAAAAAGATTTTTTCGATTAACTTACAATTGGACAGTTTTTTTAAAAAAAACTTGTATACTTAAACCAAATGTTACAGGTTCATGGCACAGATATATATTGAAATAGCATCTGTAAAAAATTTCAGGTAAAGAATCCTAGAAGTGTTAACGTACGTAAACCCCTTTTTTTAGTTGAAAAACACCGTTTAAAATAAATCAATTACATTTAAATAAAAAAAATTGAGCAAAGAGCATTGTTCATTATATTTGAAATCACTATGCCAAATTTGGAAAAGATTAAAATAATGGTAAAAAATTTAGAATTTTGGGTATTCGCCTACCTTAATACAGCTTGAAGAAGTATTAATGTAATTTTTTAATATATTTTTTAGTTGTTAATGGTAGTTCCTATAAAAATATTGCCTTGTTGTGTAGTTCCTATAATAGATTGATTTAGTGTTTCCCGTACTACACTAAAATATCCTATTTCATTGAAATATTTTAATTCTATAAAAATTAAACACAAGCATTTTATTTAAGATATTATTCCACAAATTATTTATTACCATACGAATATTTTATTTTATTCCTTTATAAAATTTAAAGTATTCCTTGCCAATTACAGACTTTGAAATATATATGGGGATGATATGATGTGTAACTAGGGTCAGATTTTTTCAAATACCAATTAATCGAAGATTGAGTCGGTTTAAAATTTTTAACTTAAAGACAGGCATCATAAGACCAATTATATTTTGTATTGGAACTACTATTTTATTTGCTTAAAAAATGGGGGCACGATTTCAACAATATCTGTGTCTAGGGATATCTGTTAAAATATTTAAAAAAAATTAAAAATGACCTAAGGTACGTACGCTAATTCCACTTTAAAATCTTTCATGTAAAAATCAAACATACAAATGTGGTTTTCACCAATCAGGATTAATTTATTAACTAATTTGAAACGAAAAAATATTTAAAAAAATCAATTTATAAGTTATTCATAATCAGTATTTCAAAAGACTAATCCCTTAAATCTGCCGTATTGTTCTTCTAAATTAACAAAAAATAATATTAGGCAATTTAAATGCAATTTTATCTATCATTTACTTAAATAACTATATTTTTCAAAGAAAATATTTGTTTTGGAATAAACATTGTTAGTAAGACAGTTAATGTAGTATAGTACTTCATTTAAATCTGTCACTATTGCAACATCAAAATATAGATATTATCTAAAATTTAATTTTTAGATAAAAGCAAAACGCTACACTCCCCCCCCCCCCCCCCCCCCCCCCCTTCAATCTTTTTATAAGCAATGTCGCCCAATGAAAAAATCTTAGAAAATTCACTGCTGTCCTCTAATACGACTATTTAAGGTAAAACCAAAGCACTCCATTTCTCCCAGCACGATAACTTCGAGTTAATGAATTAAATTTAATGTTAGGTAATGTTCTTTGATTTTCAGCACTAACTGACAATTGAATCGGTGAGTGCAGAAACCACTTCAGTCAAAAAAAAAAATCCGAAAACTCGTTTTCAATGTAAATAAGCGTAGAAAGGCAAGATGCGTGTTGGGTGCAAAAACCACGTTAGTCTGTTGAGTAGTTCCGTAAATACAGGACGTTTGTTTCGAGTGGTGGGTGCAGAAATAGAGAAGAAGTTATTACGATTTTTCTCCCTCCTGAAAAATTTGAAATTTGTGTCTGACGTTGTTTCTGCACTCACCGATTCAATTGCATTGGTCTCTAAGTAATTAATTCATTCTTATGGTAATGAATAGTTCCCAGTCTAAGGCTCAAGTGCTTAAAAGATGATAGTCAATTTCTTACAAAATATCAATAATGATTTTATTATCGGATAATTTCAATCTATTTAGTGCTGTCTGAAATGATAACAACTATTTAGAAGGAGTTTAAAGAATTTTAATGATTTAATCTAATCAATAAAACACTTAATAAATTACAGGGAACAATTAGTATTTTAATGGTTTATATGAATTTTTCTTTGGTTACATATTATTGATTTTGGCAACATCCATGGGAACAATGTTAGAAACAAATGTTTGATAAATTCAGCTTCATTTTATACCTTGATCTTCAGAATTTCTGGCTTTTGTAACCCTGAAGACTTGCTAATCGTTTGCTGAGTCCGATACAACTCATTTTGGTACAGCAATTACATTTTATTTCGTCGATAGCATTAAAATTAATTATGAAAACTCAATATAAAATTATTTTTACTTGGCTGAGATTTTCTATGGTGCCTATTTTCGGGAAAAGCAATGGTAAGGGTGCAATTGCAAAAATTGTGCTGATTTTGTCAGCAGGTATAATTGTTACCAATGTGCTGGCAACAATATCCTTTGCTCTATCCGTTAAGAAATTTAAAGATTATTCTAATATGGCCTCATTGGTAAACATATTAGTCAAAATAATTCATTATTGTGTATTGTGTTTTTCAACCAAAAAGCTTGTAAGAGTAACTTACCTCATTTCATATATTAAAACAAGAAATGAAGTAAAATTTAAACGCTGGATTTATGCCTGCATGACTTTATTCGTTGTCTATTTCGTTGCTTCATCAACTGTAGCGACTTTGAACGCCATTTATTCCGGCAACATTCAAATGGAATATTTGCTATTCGGTTTTTCTGTAGAAAATATCATTCTAAAGAAAATTGTGTTTATCTGCTTCAGTTTTAATAACGCCTTCTTTTTAGTTATGCCAGTAAATGCGTTCTTAGTGTTCTACATTTGCGTGTGCCATGAACTCCAAACTGTTTTTAAAACTTTCAGGAAAACGATGAGTTTGAATTTTCCACATGATTACGATGCATTATTGAAAGAATTTCGCAAAATGACGAACTTAGTACGTGACATTGATAACGAATTGAGCATTATCGTTTTTTGGTCAACTCTTGTAAACATAACAAGCGTTTATTATGCCTTAGCTCTTGTCGACATAAATGACACTGCTGTGACTATTGGTGTGGTTTTTAACCTTCTTAACAGCATTGTTATGTTCTTCTTAACCTGTCATTCAGCCTCTGGATTGTCAGACACTGTAAAGAATATCAGCTTAGATGACCATTTTTTGCCTGAATATTCCAAAATGTCGCCGATAAAACACTTGCGGTTTCTGTTCGTTGTAGATAAAGGCGTTCACCTAACAGTTTGGAAGCTTTTTCCGTTGAGGAAGAATTATATTTTAACCTCAATTGGTACGATGATAACATACGCTGTACTCGTAGAAAATATACTAAGAAAGTGATACATTAGATTTCAAAGTGTAACTTATTCGCTTCTTTCTATTCAGTAAAAAGAACTAATGCATTTCTTAAAAAGTTCTTTAGTTATATCGTTGTAAATTTATGGTCATTTAAAAATGTATGTGTTTTAACACCAAAACGATGAGAAATCATAAGTTGTTGTAGATTACCTGAGAAGAAAGGACGAGGTATATTGTAAGTGTTAGTGTCACGTGGTTTGTTGCTGTTCATTAAAAATGATTGCATTTTTCGAATGTGTTGATTATTTTATTTTTTTTAGATGCGCCCTAAATTCAATTGCTTTTAATTTTGTATGTATATTATCAATAAAAACAATAAGGACTTACGTTTTTGGTATATAGAACATCTTTTAAGAAATAACTAAGTATATTCTGCATTGCACTGAAAAATATGTGTATTAATTCAATCTATCCGTCATTTTATTCTATATTTCAGTGCTACAAATGCGACAGTAATTCCCCTAAAAGATTAGCTAATTTTTTAGGGTTTTGTATTAATGTATAAGTGTAAAAAGTTTTTTTAATGGGAATTTTAAAATACATGTAAAGTACTTTTTCTGTATTACGATGCTGTGAACATGTAAATCTAGTAACTCTATAGATGAATCGCTTTTTTTGAAAAACTACTGATCATTAAATTTTTTGTTGAAAGATCAAATTTTAATTTTAAGTAATCATACATAGACGAAATCATTGCCAAATAATTACGTAACCTTTACGTAGTAGTTCCCTACGTAATTTTTATATAGATTTATTTGTGAAAAGAAATGTTATGCTTCAATTGTATAATAATTACCTTAATTTTAGCTGGTTGGTGATTCCACACTTACATTAATTAATTAATTTTAACACTCTAATACAAACTGTTGCCATATGGCAACAAGTAACATAATCCCCTATTAAAGTAGAGCTCCCTCTCGACAAATCTGTGTTTGTTTTCATTAATTACATTCCATTTTGAAGTTTTAGTTACTAATAACCCTCAGTGATGACAAAAGTAAAAGTGTATTCAAAATTACAGACTGAAGTTATTAACTGTTGTAAAATTATGTCTTCGGCAGTATTCAAAGTAAAATAATATTAGTACTAAATACCAAAAATTGTTTTGAACTATAGTTCAAGAGGGTTATTTTAAAATATATTTAGTAGTTTTCTTGTCATTCTTATCAAACTTGAAATTTTGTAGTTGTTTTTTGCCAAATGGCCAAAAAAATTAAAAATTGCAATTATTTAAATTCCAATGCAGTTATTTTTTTTTCAGTATTTTTCTCATAATGTATGAGTATTAAAGATACAAAAACATTTTTTCGAAATGAAAAATCATACTTTACAGGGTTTAACTAGCTAGTATATGTAGTACGAAATGCAGTACGGCTGGTAACCATATGAACATATGTCGCTTATCTGTTGTTTTGAACTAAAATCGACTGTACCGAGAGCCCATGGCCCCCAGACCTAAGTTTTGCTATTATTTTATCAATGATGTATCTAAGCACAAAAAATCTAGGCTATTGTGACGGTATCAAAATAAAAAATAATTTTAACACATGCTGTTCATCTAGAAAGTATAATAAGAGTGTACAAATAATATTTTAGATGACCAAGTTAGTAATTAATTACTTTTCTTTATTAATTTTTCGTTTCCAAGTTCACTTATTTTACTTTAATTTAAATTAATATTAAACAATATATATTTCTAAATTATGTAGGTTTTAACATTATTAGAAACAATAATAACATAACGTTTTACTTGTAAATAATATACAAAAAAGAAAGATTAATATTTGCTATTATTATACAAGTACAAACATTTTCGACCAACAACAGGCCAGAAGCCCAGCAAGGTTGGAACAAAAAAGTTTACAAATTTTTTACCACTCTCCGATAACAATCGAGATTCTTCTTTGAAGTATTACTCTCTTCGAATATGTAACATAGTCTGGTAAAGCATTATACCCATTTATAACTCAATTGCAAAAAAAAATCATCTTTTTAAAGCATGATTTTTTTTAATTTCTTACCTTGCCCTTCTATTCGACTATTCAAGTTAAACCTAAGTCCTAGCTCCCTGCTTGATAACTTTTAACAACTGAATTAAATTTAATGTTATGTTAGGTAATGTTCATTGATTTGCAGCACTAACTAAGAATTACATTGCTCTATGTAATTAATTCATTACTATTGTAATGAATAGTTCGCAGTCTAGGGCTCGGTTATATTTAATAGCTGAGAATAAAATTCTTACATAAAAATATAAAATATCAAAATATTGATTTTACTTCTGGAAAATTGCAATCTCATAATTTCTTACCTTGCCCTCTTATTTGACTGTTCAAGTCAGACTTAAGCCCTGACTCTCTGCTTGATAACAACTTTTAACAACTGAATTAAATTTAATGCTATGTTAGGTAATGTTCTTTGATTTGCAGCACTAACAATTACATTGCTCTATGTAAGTAATTCATTATTATTGTAATGAATAGTTCGCAGTCTAGGGCTCGGTTATATTTAATAGGTGAGAGTAAAATTCTTACAAAAAAAATATAAAATATCAAAAGATTGATTTTACTTCTGGAAAATTGCAATCTGATAAGTGGTTTCTTAATGATAATTATTATTTCGAAAGAGTTTAAAGAATATATTATTTAACCTAATCAATAAAACACTTTGTAAATTACAGAGGACAATAACTATTTTTTGGGTCATATATGAATTTATTTGTTACATGTTTTTGATTTTGGCAACACATCCATGGGAACGAAGTTAGAAACAAATGTTTGACAATTCAGTTAGATTTGATACCGTTATCTTCAGTGTTAATTGTAAACTGAGTCTGGTACAACTTATTTTAGTACAGCAATTAAATTTTCGCATCAAAGTCGGCAATGGAAACACACTACAAACATATTTTTTATTGGCTGCGATTAGCTATGGTGCCGATTTTCTGGAAGAACAATAGCAAAAGCTCAATTGGAAAAATTGTAATGATTTTGTCAGCATGTATAATTGTTACCAATGTGCTGACAACAATATCCTTTACTCTGTCCTTTAAGAAATCCAAAGGTGCTTACAAAATGGCTTCGTTTGTAAATGCATCAGTTAAACTAATTCATTATTGTGTATTGTGTTTTTCAAACAAAAAGTTAGTAAGAGTAGCAAACCAGATATCATATTTTAAGACAAGGAATGAAACACAATTAAAATGCTGGATTTATGCCGGCATGACTTTATTCATAGTGCACTTCGCTAGTTCAGCATTTGTAACTGCAAGGAATGCCATTTATTCCCGCGCCCTTCGTATGGAATATTTGCTATTCGGTTTTGCTTCAAAAAATATCTTTCTAAAGAAAATATCGTATGTCTTCTACAATTTTAACAACGTCATTTTTTTAGTTATGCCGGTAAATGCTTTCTTAGTTTTCTACATTTCCGTATGCCATGAACTCCGAACTGATTTTGAAACTTTCAGAAAATCGATGAGTTCGAATATTCCACCGGATTACGATACCTTATTGAAAGAATTTCACAAAATGGCTAACTTAGTGCGTGACATTGATAACGATTTGTGCATTATCGTTTTTTGGGCAACTCTGGTAAACTTAACAAACGTTTATTTTGCTATAGTTCTTGTTGACATACGTGACACTGCCTTGTTTATTAGTGTCCCTTTTAACCTTCTTAATAACATTGTTATGTTCTTCTTAACCTGTTATTCTGCCTCTGAATTGTCAGGCACTGTAAAGAACATCAGCTTAGAAGCCCATTTGTTGCCTGAAAATGACAGAATGTCGCCGATGAAACATTTGCGATTTCTGCTCATTGTAGATAAAGATATTCGTTTAACGGTATGGAAGCTTTTTCCTTTGCGGAGGAATTACATTTTAACATCAATTGGTGCTGTGATAACATATGCTGTTCTTGTAGAAAATATACGAAGTAAATAATAAATACGATTGTAAATCTAGACGTCGCTTGTTTCTGTGCTATAAAAACATTTTTTTAAAAAAATCACTAGTATTTCGTTGTAACTTTGTGTGTATCTGAAATTTTATATGGTTTCACACCAAAAGAACAAGTTCTTGTGGAATACCTAAGCAGGAAGGAAGTGGTATATTACAGATGCTTGTTTTACGTGGTTGTTCTCAATTTCCACTAATGACTGCATTTTTTGTATAAATTGATTATTTTATTCTAAATTAGCGTTAAACTCAATTTTGTCCTTATTTTTATCGGCTTTAATGTAAGTAATAATAACTTATATTGTTCCTGTAGAAATTCTTTTAAGAAAGAATTAAGGATATTTTACATTGATTTGCAGTTAGCGGCTTTGCACTAAAAAGAAATGCATTTTTTTTATATCTATGCTTATTTTTGCTCTGGATTTAATATATGTTTAGCAAAAAATATACTAAATGAGTTTTCAAACTTGTCATTGCAAATTGTTTGCTGAGAAAAAAAAACTCGTTATATCCAAATGCTTGAATATATTTGTTCATAACGCTCTCTTTTTCGTAGTTTAAGCTTTTGAACTCTAAACATTAAAACTTTTGAAAACTTTATTCTGTACATTTATTCCCTGTGCATAAATAAATTGTTATACTCGAGATTATCTTAGACTATTTTTTCTGCAACTCATCAGTGTTTTGAACCTCTTTTTTACTCTTTTGGCAAATTGTATACATTCATTTTATTTTTGAAGGGTAATACCTTTTACGTTATAATATCAAAATTGATTATTTATAAAATGAAACTGTTTTTTTGTGAACGAATTTGGGTTGTTACTAAAACTGCGAATAATATAAGTCAACCTTCTCTTCAAATAGTTTTAATTGAATGGGGGGGGAAGTAACTTGCATTAAAGAACTGCATTTTTTTTATGATGTATACGCCATTTTATTATAAAGTTATGTTTACCGAAAAAATAGTCTTTCATGAGACATAGATTATTCCTGCTTTCATTCCATTACCATTGGTGGTTTCGGTGATTGGTGGTATAGCCTGGTAAGCTCCGCCCACTACATTCATGAACCAATCGAGACCTTAATTTCATTCCAGTAAAACTGTTGTCACGCAATTCGTGAAAATGCCAATTTTCAATTTTTTGACATTCTAATTTGGAAATTGGTGAAGTCCTTTTGTGCGCCATTATATCGTAACATTTTTAATTTAATTCAAAATAAGATATTTAGACGTCTCTTTTCGGTATATCAGTAATGAATCGGGACATATATGTTATAATTTTCCTTTTCTACCCTCCTTGCCAACTTAACTTGGGTAAAAACAATAAGCAAAAAGGCAGAGGGAAAAGCGCGATTAGTACGTTAGTTAGAAACACTTGTAAGGTAAAATTTACATGCAAAATAACCTGAATACAATTTAACTAAAAGACACTTTTCATTCCGATAAAATTGCCAAATTTCTCAAATAATATTCAAATCTGTTAGACCTTAAATGAAATTAATACTTTAAACCTATTTTCTGGATGGATTCAAAAATCATTTATGGAACTCTTTACATACGCGGAAGGATCTTCTCCATAGCATATTTCTATTTACCCAACTTAGGTTGGCAAGGAGTATGTTTAAGGAGTATGCATTGTAGCTTTTAAGGGGGCGTCCATAAATTACGTAACGTGTTTAGAAGGGTATGGATCGAACCAAATACCATTAAATCTCAGGTAGGGGAAGAGGAGGAGGGCCACATCAAAAATCGCGTAATATTTCCCGGGGAAAATCATAAAAATTTTGGCTGGTCAAGAGACGAGTTTGTTTTTTTATGATTCCATTCTTTTCCCCCCATTCTTGATTAGTAAGTGTATCGATAATCGATGTTTGTTGCATTCGGATTATTCATTCAAGCTATAAGACCTTCCCGAATAGCGTTATTTTTTAACCACCCGGTATAAGCTTTATTATCAAACGAGAAGCCAAATTTGCAAATGGAAATTAATATAATAATATAATATCATTCTTGAACTTCCTCAACAGCACTAATCATAATAAAAATCAAGTCTCTAGCATTAATGTATTTTCCTAACTTATCAAAGGCCTAAAATCAATAATAACTATTTTTGCCCATACAAAAGGATTTTTTTACAAAAGAAGATTTACGAAAGAAGTTTTCCAGAAAAATATTTTTTTTGCGTTACTAAAATTACTTTTAAAGCCCGAAACATTATCAGACTTAACTTTTCTTTGTCACAGTCTGAAATTTAGTTCTTAGGTCCAATCCCATTATTTATTAGTTGTTGGCTATTTGGTTTAGTGTCATAGATTTGGAAGCAAAAAATTCATAATATATAATATGTATTGTTAATTTATGATATGTATTTCATCAAAATATTTTGTTACTGTAAACTATAGTTTCAGCAGCAACACCTTGCGAAATTAATTCCTGATGTTTATTTTATATTTTTTAAATTCTTTGTTCGATTTTAGTTAAGATTTTTTAAAAAGTTATTAAATACTAACTTTAATTTCAATAACTTAAAACCAAAAAATTTATATGAAAAGCTACCCTTTGCGCAAGCGCGATTTTCTCGAAAGCTTTATTATGGCGCTCGATAGATACTAGGAATTCGTGTATCACACCGCAGTTACATGCTTCGAGCATTTGCTTCGAGCAGCCATTTCAGCATGGCGTTGATTATCTCAAGATAACCGCCTTATAAGTATTTATTCGAACATCCGCTGAAGCTGGCTTTCAAGACCACCAACCCATCTTTTTTCGGTTTTCTCCCATAGATCAAAGGAAATGGTTACCATAACGTAAATGGCAACTATCTTGGCCGTTTCTCTCCTTTTTAATTAATCCTACATCGTGAATTCAATTTAGTCACATCATCAAATCGCCGCGCTATACAATCTCCCTCACCAATTTCTCTCCAACCAAATGTCGAATCGATGAAGGTCAAAGTGCTTACGCTCATGCTGGAAACAGCGCTCGAAGCATGTAAACCCAGTATCAAATTTGAGGCAGCTCTTTCAGTTCGAGCTGTAGAGTGGTATCAGTCAGATGCTCAAAATTTCGTTTTTTTGGTATCAGCCCCTCCAAAGCGCACAGAAAGCACAAACGGTTTTCCAACCCCATGCTAATACTTTCAGTACTTTGCATTTCATATTGAGTAAAGTGAAAGTTAAAAGTATTGTGTTGATGCTTTTTACTAATTGTTTGAAGTTGTTGAGAAATGACTACTATTTTTATCGACTTACTGTCCACTTTGGGGCAAACACACTCATGTTAACCCTCTAATGCATACTGTTGCCGTTTGGCAACAAGTAACATAATCCACTTTATTCTAATAAAGTAGAGCTCCCCTTCGACAATTTTTTTTCATCTATTACATTCCATTTTGAAGTTTTAGTTACTAATAATCATCATAGATGACAGTAGTAAAAGTGTATTCAGAATTAAAGAGTGCGGTTATTAACTGTTGTAAAATTACGCTTTTGGCAGTATTCAAAGTATAATAATATTAGTACACTAAACACAAATAAATTATTTTGAAAAATTAATTATAGTTACAGAGGGTTATTTTGAAATACATTCAGTAGTTTTCTAGTCATTATTATCAAAATTGGAATTTTGCAGTTGGTTTTTGTCATATTGAAAAAATTATAAAAATTGAAATTATTTAAATTCTAATGCAGTTAAATTTTTTTCAGCATTTTTCCCATAATGTATGAGTATTAAAGATAGATAGATATTTTTTCGGGATGAAAAAAAATCATGCATTAGAGGGTTAAACAACAGTTTGAATTTTAATTTTAATTTTATTCAGAAATATATGTTATTTTCAGTAAAACAAATTTAAGTTTTAATATAGTGGTGCTTCCATATTGAATTTGATGTTGTAAAAAGATATTTAAATTTTAAGATTAATAGGGAAAAACTAACAATAAAAAAATTGCAAGTGGGCTGAACTAAATGCAAAGAAAATATCTTGAATAAAGTAATTTCCAGTATGAAATGGGAAAAACATGTTACTTTCGCAATCCTAAAACCCCAATTTTCATAACACATTTCCCAGTATTTGCTTAAAACATATTTTTTGAGTATACAAATATAGTTTGTTTGGCATTGCAAATTTTCGCATTCACAAAAGAGAGAATATTTGCTTGCTGTAAACACAATTTTCATTTCTAGGAGTTCATATTTTATAAGGGGAAAAAGGAGATTTTCCATCAAAATAATTATTTTCGGAAAAGTTTCTTAGAACTTCAATAACATTGATTTTTTTTTATATAAAGAATGCTCAAAATTATGTCTCAGATGTCTCTATTTTTTTTCTTCTGTAATAGTACTTGCTATCTTAAGTTCTTTTATAAATTATTTGGTTTGAAATTCAAAATTGAAAGAAAAAAAAAATATTTGTACTTTCCAAGATTTAAACATGAAGATAAACATGTTTCAATGTTTATAAATAGCTACATTAAAAAAATAAATGGAATGGGGATAAAATTTTTATATGAATTTTTTAAGAGCTCGGTCGCAAGTAAGTTTTATATTTAACATGTTTTCGATGCATATCCAGCATACAAACTATTATTTTAGGCTTTATTAAATTAAATTAACGAATGATTGATTAACGGAAAATAACGGACTATGTTTTGGAAAGTTACTATTTTCAGTTTAAACTACCTAATATGCAATATTCGGTCTTTTTAAAATGTAAGCCTTATATAAAAACATTTTCCTCTCCCATCCCCGCTTGTGATTTTGCGGCGTGAGCGTCACTGTTTCGGTTTTTCCCCCACCCTACTTGGGTTTGGACTGTTTGGATTGTTAACCTCACAACAAAACCTCAAACGTGGTGGATTTAGTTTAGTTTGATTTATCGTCGCACTAGAGCTACACGAGGGCTATTGGCGAAGGGTGTCATATTTTAGAGCCACAGTCAAGTGCCGATGTAGGTTTAGAAAAGCGATGCTCCCCCTTTTCCTAGAAAACCAAACGATGGGATGGGGGAAGAAAGTTTTTCCGAAGCTTAAATTGTAAATAGACAATAGTATCTGTCGTATACCGCATAATAAGGTTTTCAAGAAAATTGAGCATTCGCAAAGGGTAGCTATCCTTGATTTTTTTACGTTTTATAAAAGTATTACTGAAAAACCGGAAAAGGCTGTAGACTTCAAATTTGGTACACGAGTTTCCAGTACTTGTCGCCGACCCAGCGGCGCAATGGTTAAGGTGTTAGCCTTTGGAGCTTCTGGGTCCGGGTTCGATTCCCGTTCAGGCATGGATGTTTGTGGTTGTCGAGTATAAGCGGAGTACGTGCTCGTTACATCTATTGGGTTCGAAAGTCCTGTGGGCGGTCATTGCGCAGTTTCCCATGGGTACAGGTCCCTGGAAACTATTTCCCTCCCATTCAGGGACATGTCTAAATTGTGGAGACGGCGCGCGATAGATGGCAGCATCTGTCACGTAAGTGTGTGTGTGTTGTGTCTGTCTAACTTGACGAAGGTTTATAAGCTTGTCTCTGACCAAGCACAAAAGCCTGAAAATATATGTCAACCCTCCAACCATTGTCGGACGTCATGATAAAGTTTTTGTAACTGGTAAACTGCCCAGAATTTTTTAAAGTTACTGAAATTATCGAATTGGGTGATGTTTTTTTACATCTCGTTTGAAGGTTCCAATCGTCTTGGTTGGTTGGTAGACATATACTTTTGGGCTTGTGTGCTTGGTCAGAGACCTGCTTACTATAAACCTTCTTCAAGTAAGACAGCAGGGAGGAAAATACTCTCCAGGGACCTGTACCCGACTACAGGACTTTCGGACCCACAGATTTAACGAGCACGTACTCCGCATATAATCGGTGAGTCTTTAGTGGTATTGGGACTCGATCGCGGGACCTTTCGATTCCGGGAACGAGACCTTAACCACTAGGCTACCCACGGCTCCTTCAATTGTCTTAACATTGCCATAGTTATCAAGTACGACAGTGAAAAATTCCATAACCTCTAACACAAGTTTTACTTTTACAAACTACAATATATAAATTTAATTAGGACACACATCATTCGAAACCACATTACCATACTATTACGATGTTCCTAATCATAATTCAATTAAATGCCATGCGAAATACATAACCAAAGTTAACTTGTACAGGAGTTACGGTTCATTCGGTGGCTGTAATATATGCACTTTACTAATAATTAGCAAGTCACGTGCTTGTTTTCACGTTAATTTTGTAATCTCCTACTCTACGTAATGCACAAAATGTATTAATATTTACCGCCTTCACCTAAACGTGGTACAATTTGTTCTTTAATAGGGAATGAGCCAGCTAGGCCAAGGGTCTCCAAACCAAAAGGACTGATGTGTTTTAATCCAAAGGAGAGAAGAAAAAAATTAACCTCATTTCTCCGGCTGTATTGATTTTATTTTTCAAACGCTATTTTTATGTGATAAATGCAGCTAACTATGTAGGTCAAATCAATCCCACTTTTTTTAAATTGGTTCGAATATTTTTTTAATTTTCAATTAATACTTTTACACAAACTATTCTATGCAATTTCAAAAAGTGAGATTATAAAGACCTGTACATTATCTACATTCATCATTTTAAAAAAAACCGTTTGTAAAAATATTCAATACAGCCGGGAAAATATGGCTTAGAAAATAATTTTTCCCTTGGATTAACACTGAGGCACTTTGGTTTGGAGACCCGCGGTCGATCAAGCTCATTCGCCCATAAGTCATTGTGTTAAGGTTTCATCCAAAAACCATGTAAATTTCCGAGTCAATATTATGAAATGGTAATTTACAGATATAACGACTAATCAAAATTCTACTATTAATATTACTGTAATTTTATTAAGGTTCTCTTTGTGATCTGTCATCGGCAGCCACAAAGAGCTACAGCTCACTACGGAGAACGAATGGAGTGGCAAAAGTGCTAGTTAATTTGTAATTTTGATACTGGGAAAGTAAGTACATCCAGGGCAAAGGCGAATGGACCGCTGACTGCTAGCGTTATGGCCTGCGATCCAAACCACTCGGCCATCAGGCCCCACATGCCCTATATTGTCTCCGTGTTGGTTCATTGAGCGGTTGGTAGGTTCAGTCTCTACCCTACTATAAAGCTCTTTGAAAAGATCTAAAATGCAATTTTTCTTATGACTATCATTCTTTTTTTTCAAACAGACTGGATTTCGTAGTACGGTTATTTGCGGTTTGTTCTTCAACTACCTAGCTATAAAAAAAAAAAATTGCGAATAGTCTTCGTTTTACTTTTTTACAGTTCATAATAGTTTAAAGACTACAAACAGTGGCAGGGGATTTTAAAGAAAATGCTTCAGCATACATAAACGCTTTTGTTTTCAGTTCCCCATGTATTGCAATTTCATTGGTTGTTTTGATTTTATAACAAAATGAACGCACTTTTCGTCTGCTTCTGAGTTCTTTACAACAAGTAACTTGTTTTTGTCTAGGATCGGATACGGAAAAAATTAATAGTTACTATATTTTTTTTTTTTTTTGAAAACTCACTTTCAAATACCAAAACAAAAGTAATCCCAGAAAATTGAAAACAGGAAAGCGTAGCTGTTGCCCCCCGCGAAGTAAAACAACCCCATAAGGTGTGTTTACATGATCCATCGAATCCATGGATTGACGAGCAAACTCAGCATTTTTTCCCTCTGGGGGATTTTATCCCAGACAGAGCCGGAATCGCAGGGTTCATTGGAGGGGTTTCGCAAACCCCCCTTAATGTAGGAGGGTTTGATGTTTCATACCATGGATTCGGCCACAGACTATTATTTTTGTTAGAAATCCTGCTCGACCTCTTTTTCCCCTAATAGGGGCGCTTACAAGAGCCATCGAATCCATGGAATGCCAAAATCCCACATCAGGGGAAAAGATGTAGAGCAGGATTTCTAACCCAAATGATAGTCTGTGGCCGAATCCATGGTTGAAACACCAAACCCTCCTTCATTGGAGGGTTTGCGAAACCCCCCAATGAACAATGCAATTCTGGTTCTGTCTGGGAGAAAATCCCCAATATGGAAAAATGGCTGAGTTTGCTCTTCATTCCATGGATTCGATGGATCATGTACACGCGCCTAATGAGGAGTAAATCGAGTTGAAAATACGTCAGGAAAAAGTTTGTTATTCAAAAATTAAAATTTAGAGCTGCTGTTTTGTGTAACCAACAGCCTTTAAAGCTGTAAACCAGTACGCTCAAACAGCCTTAGAAGCAGAAGCATAATCAAACGGAGTGTATAGAGGTACGTACCACGTACCTTTACAAAAGGTACGCACGTCGATCACGTGATCAATGTTTGTTCACGTGGTCAACTTGCGTACCTTCAAATCAAAATAAAAGTTAAATCGCCAACGCCATGCGGTACGCTGTATACTTTTTAGGAAAACTCTTGACTGGACATTTTAAACTATGATAAAAATAACCATATGGATATTCATATCAACAAATCAAGAACTCTTAACGCTAACAAAGTAATTTTCACGGTAAAGGTTTAAAATTCTAAATTCGATTGAATTACTGATGTATACATATTGGACCTACGTGTAGGTGCTCAACGAAAAAAAAGGAGCAAATATTAGAGTAAGTTTCTTTTTTTTTAAAATTCCTATTATATATTTTATGAAACATATTTCTTTTTTGTTGAAAAATTTATTGGTTACGTTTTCATTTTGCAAATCATTTTGACCATGCTTGAAATTGACTATGACAAAATTTAAGGGTCCCTACTTACTACATTCCACAATTCATATTAATTAAATCTGATGATAAATCAAATATTTGCAAATTTAATTGCTGCCGTATTCGTATGAATTTTTAGATACACGGAAGACTTAGTTAGAGCTTTGTTTTCTTGTGCTGTACTGTGATCATATTTTAATACAATATCTTGCTAATTTTTGACCACCTTTAAGTTAAGGACAATTAAAAAGACTGCCTACTTTTAATCTGTGACTCTTTCTAGTGATTGCATATTCATGGGAATTTTCCAGAATAAATGAGAAGCATAATCACCTAGTAATCAAACATTTATATGGCTTTCCACACAACAGTGCCTTCCTGAATAAAAATGTAGTTATAATACTTAAAAACATCTTTTTTTTTAAGGAGCAGACTGTAAGCGTCATGCCTGTTGAGAGTATGTATAGTAGGGACGATACTGGTGGTGAAACTCCACTACAAAGCTTGAGTGAGAGTTTCATCGGGTAATCTCTTAACACCTTCCACATATTGAGTTATTTCATACCATAATTGAAATCATTTATTTAAAACTAACCTGGGGCTTTGATTACCATGTATGAGAGTTATGCAGTTGTCGAATCCTTTGAGTAACCATCAAAAAAAGGAATAAATAGAATTGTCAGTTAGGATTGTTATAAGTAATTTAAATAAAATCATTTAATAAAATAAAAATAACTGGGCAGATGGTGCTGTTTAACCTACTCAGTTTGAAAATGCGTATTGTTATAGGTATATGGGAAATTCTACCGTAATTTATATCTAGGGATGCACCGAATATTCGGTATTAGGCCACTTAAGCCGAATATTCGGTTTGGCCGAATAGTGAAATTTTTTTTTTAAATGCCAATAATAACAAACGAGCACTACTTTTTTGTGTGTTGCTTCAATTGAAAATTTACTAGCTAAATTGTATTAAAATTATTGTGCGATTGTGTACTTATACACACAATGTTGATTTGAAATTGATGAATAATAAAATTGGTTTAGGTAGGCGGAATATTCTGTATTCGGCCAAATTTGGTATTTGGTGCATCCCTATTTATATCCTTTGGGCATTGCTTTTTTTTTTTTAAATTCATTTCAAATTTTTGTTATTGGTATAATAATGGACTGGCCCTTATATAATTGCAAAACTGTATTTTGAAACAAAGAAAATTTAAAAATAAGAACACAAAACAATGTGGAAAATTCCTTACCGCCCCTGTCCCGAATGTCAAATTCAGTGTGTTATCCGTGGCAAATTCAGTGTGTTATCCGTGTCAAATTCTGTGTGTTAGGCCTGAATGTCAAATTCAAGTTCAGTGTGTAAAGGACCTGCCTAGTTGTTCTATGAAGTAATGCAGTTCTTGTGCAGTTAGCCCTTTAACCACATATCCTTGACCTTGCCTTAAGAATTAAAAGGCATTTTATGAATATTATTATCGGATAGTATAAATGTTGTCAGTCTTCATGGCGGGGGTCTCCGCTGGTCTTTTAGGAGTATGATTTGTTTTAGCTGTGTTTTTAATATTGTCTTTTATCTTTTTTAGATAGCAGCAGCTGAGTTTTTACGTTTATTTTTGAAATGTGAAAGTTCTTGATATTCTTGGCCAGTTGAGGAATTTCGAGTACGTCGGCCAGCCATTTTTGACATCGTGTGATCTAGTGCAAGACCTGACTCGTCCACTCGCCGATGATTCTCCTGTCAACTGCAATATCCTTTATTTTATTTTGTTTGCTTTGAATGTCCCCTTGTACCTCATTCCCTAAAGTATTTATTAAATATCCTAATTCAATTAAATTGCTTTTCTGTTTTAATTTTGTGTGTGACCTTTTCTGCCTTATTTATTCCGCCTGGGAGCATGGTTTTCCAGTAATTAACCGTGCTAGGCCTTAACTTTTTCTCAGAGACGTTACAAGTGTTCATTCGTAGTTATAGCTTAGTGCTTTTAATGAATGCTAGTTTTTGCTTCGAGATTATTGTACTTTTAACTCTACAAATACATCTTTTTCAGGAAAGTGCAGATTGCTGAAACTGAAGTTTGCTGAGCCATCTTGACCTTGTGGGGATCCCTGAATCAATGCTAGATGATGTTTGCATTTGTTTGCCTTTAACACTTCTGTGGGCAACAATTGCAAATGTTTTTTGGTTTACAAGGGAAAAAAGAATTCTATAAGTTCATAGAAGCCACAGTCTTGAGAAAGAAGCATTATCATGGCACGTATTTCTCGGGTCTCTTTTAATGTATCGTATATTTAAAGACTAAAATACAAATTATTTAAATTACAGCCTTATTAGTATTATTAAAATATTTATA
The DNA here is from genome assembly GCA_023701765.1 of Hylyphantes graminicola. Classification (NCBI taxonomy): domain Eukaryota; kingdom Metazoa; phylum Arthropoda; class Arachnida; order Araneae; family Linyphiidae; genus Hylyphantes; species Hylyphantes graminicola. The sequence continues at coordinate 57,985,932 of CM043118.1, read as the reverse complement.
ACAGTTTTCCTTTCACTTCTGTAAATTTTTTGGTACATCGTGCCCCAAAATGTAATTTTGCTTGTCAAAAAGTTATAATTGAATATAGAAGTAATTTTTCATTCTGATTCAAACTTCTTCATTTTATATTGATATTTTGCATAAATGATGTCAAAATTGCTTCAATTAAATAATTGAAATGTCCTAATACCAAATAAAATTTTAATATTCACAAGGTTTTGCTTTGTTTAATTGAGTTTTGTATTTCTTCTCAGAAAATGCTTATATCAGATTTTTGCTATATAAACCTGTTAAGTGTATGATACTTTTTTCAAAAAAAGATTTAAATTTAAAGCATCTTTTTAAAAATGTGAATTCACTTTTGGATACCTAAAAGTGATTTGTTCCCTGTAAATCCTACAAAAAGTGACATTTTTCAAGAATTCTAAGCCTTATAATGTTTCTATCAAAGCAGTTAAATCGGACATAAAGTTATTTTTCTCTTCTTAATATGGTGTTTGCGAATTGCTTTAAGATAGTACTGTCTGAAATTGAAATTTTCAAGGGATTTTTTTAATCATGCATTGAGAATATAAAGACTTTGAAAAATTCTAATAACTGGAACATAATGCAAAACACAATTTAGAATTTCGATTTATACTTGATCTTACAAAAACTTTTCCCCTTGGCTTTTAAGAAATTCTTAAAAGTTGGTGATGCATTATTTTCTATGCAAAATTGTAAGCATTTATGAAGTTAAAATTGCAATAACTTCAAAGTATTTTATACAGCAAGTATAGATAAACAATACCAAACAGTAATCATTGCATTTTTTTTAACCTAAGTAAAAACCAATTTTTTTTTTCAATTATAAACATGTTAAATTTTGCCATTATGAAGTGGGTACCTAAATAATAAAAAAAAAATAAGTGTTAAGTAGCGTATAGATAGGAAGAAAATGATAACTATGAAATATTAGTAAATAATTTGTTAAAATCATGCAATATTTTGCTTTAAAAGAAGGTATAGTTGCATTTTTAGCAGCCTTATCAACTCTGTTTTATTTTTTACGTTATTGCTTTATACAAAATAGTAAACACTAGATTGTTAATAAAGAATAAACGAAATTTAAATTTTCATCCTCCAGAAGAGAAGAAAACCTAATCAAATTTGAAGAAATGTAATAAAAAAAATTTAAGAACTATATTTCAACAGTTCTAAGTGGCTCAGATTTTATGAAGTACGAATTCCACGTACATACATAAATATTCCTCAATAAAAAGAAAGCAAAATTAAATATCGATATCTAGAAATAATTCAATGTCGGAAATATTTTTCGGATAGAGTATGTTTTTTTTTAACCAAGCTTTAAAAATCTAATAAAGTTTTAAATAAAAACAAAAAGGATCAAATTATGTTCATTTAAAAAAACATCATTAACTTTGCTCTTGAGTCTTTTGATACATGAGAGGATTCATGAAGTAAATTACAATACAAACGTTAAACTCGCATGTTTTTTCGTACGTATGCCTAATTTCCGCCTGTGATATGATATATCTTTCAATTATTTAGATAACCAGAAATCTTAAGTCGTTGCATTGTGCTACTGTGGAGAAAGCTGCTAGCGTTTTGCCCTATACTTGACTCGTTTGGGCTAGAATTTCGAAAAAATACTTTTTAAATAGAGCCCTTTACTATATAAATTAAAAAGCTCCAGCTCCTAAAACGTGTTCTCCGTACTCATAATTGTTTTGGCTGGTCGTTGAAATCATCAGTCAGAACTTCTTTCTTAAAAAATAAGATCATTATTTTTCTATAAGTAGATATTTGTTTGGTAAATGCATTACAATATTCTCAGAGAGTTCCCCCAAATTATAAATACCAAGGCATATTACATTGCTAGAGATGCATCACATCTTAATTATAGTGTGATATTTTTTTATTCGTAGTATATTGTCTGAATTAAGGCCACTTATATACTTTACTATAACTCTTGTACAGAGCCGTGTGGTGCTATGATGCAGAGAGCCGTCATTTTCTAACTCTCCTAAAATAGAGGATTTTTTTTTAAAGCGGCAATTCCGATAAAAAATTATGCTGGTCGATTTATTCCGTTTTTTAAGAATTGTTATATCATCGAATCAATAAGTTAATTTATAAAAAAAATTATAATAGAATAAATAATATGAAAAAAATTAATACTTCATAACAGCAAATAGTTGAAAGATTAACATTCATTTGATTGACCTGTATCTGTATTACTTAGAATTTGTAAAAGTAAAATTTTATATTTGCTACTATACCTAGTTTATTATATTATATTTAAGTACTCATAGGCTATATGCTTAGTTTTTATAAAGTGAGCTAAGCTATTTGAGACTTGCATCACACACGGGAAAAAAATACCACATAGTCCTACTCTTGTGTATAGAAATAACAGGTAGTCGGGTTTTTTGTTAACAAAAAAATGTTTGTTTGTTAAAGACTTTTTACAGCTCATGTTGGTATTCACTCATTTTAACGCAACGTGTCATGATAACCCATAATGAGTGACTTTTCTTTGCTTCCATTGTGTCTTTTCGAGTGTGATGGTAGAAGAAAATCGGAGATTCCGAGTAATTTTAGCAGAAGCTATTCATTGCGATAATCTCGAAACAAGATACTTGTACTAGATTTAATGCTACATCTTAATTAACTCATTAACGAAGGATACACAATTCCATTAAGATGTTACAACAAAAACGAACGAAAAGTATAAATTCAATCCTTTTACATCTTGCTTAAATGTTAATGTTCTCCATTTTTCTCTACCTCAAACCATGTTCTATTATACATATTGTAATTTTTTCGGTGGTTGGGATTAAAATTTCAGATTACAAATATTTTTTAAAAGTAGGAAAATAATTATTTGTAGCCTACCAAACTTATTTAATTAAATATATAATTATAACTATTTCTAGTACAACTCAACTCGATAAACGTGTGGATGTTTGGGTCACATGATCGACTTGCGTACCTTTTGTAAAGGTACGTGGTACGTACCTCTATACACGGCCATAATCAAAACACTTCGTCCCTATACTTAGACTATTTGTACTAAATAAAATGCAAACAATTTGAACTTTCTATGGTATTTTTCTAAAACAGAACCTTAAGTTGAAAGTCGCAATGGTTCGCGTTGTGTCTTGTCATCATTTCCTGTCGCAAGACGTTTTCCTTTCGGAAAACGAACCTGTCGCCTTTTCAGGTGCCCAGGACAAATTATTGGTATCAACTATACAAAATACAGTCAATGTGCATGACTTGGATGCCAGGGGAAGTGTGCTGCATTCTTTTCCAACTGTAGATGTTGTGAAACAAATAATTTATTGCGAAGCTGGTAAATATTCATTTCTTCTGGTAGAAATTTACTGTACGGTAACCATTGGCTAACTTTCCGAAATCGCGCCAAAAATCCGTAGGTTCACCTTTACTGTACGGTAACTATTGGCGCGATTTTCCGATTTGGCGATAAATAGTTTTTTGTGGCAACCTGTCTGACCAGACCGAAACGCTTAATGGTTAGATAGGGTTGCTGGAAAACGTCATCGTTGTGAAGAGAGCATGACGTCAAAAGTCGCCAGAATACGGACTTCTGGCGCGATTTCGGAAAGTTTGCCAATAGTTACCGTACAGTAAATTTCTACCAATCCGTATTCTGGCGACTTTTCAGAGTCAGAAACCCAAACGAAATGAGCAAGTAACGGTCAGTTAGGGTTGCCGGAAAACGTCATCGTTGCGAAGTCAAGGAATTCGAATCATCAGTGGAAGTCAAACTAGTTGCCACAAAAAAAATATTTCTTGCCAAATCCGAAAAACCGCGCCAATGGTTACCGTACAGTAAATCTGATTTCTTCTCAATATATCTCTGTAATGGATATATATATATATATATTCAAATTATAGAGAGGTTTAAAGTATACATCAGCGCCCAAGCGTGACAAGTCCAATTGAAGCCAAGTCAAGAAGGCAACAAATTTGGCGTTAGCCATTAGCCAAGTCTGTTGCCATCTTGAAATGAAAGCAAAAACCTATCAAATATATATTGCTGAGACCGGATCAGATTTACTGCACAGTAATTGGCACGTTTTTTTCAGAGTTGGCGTAAAATAGTTTTTTTATGGCAAGCTGTTTGACTCTGACTGATGATTCGAATTCCATGTCTTTGCAACGATGATGTATTCCGGCAACCCTATCTGATTGTTATTTGCTCATTTCGGTTGGGTTTATGTTCTGGAAAGTCGCCAGGATGCAGACAGGGTGGCTACAGGATCAGGGAATCATGGGAAAAGTCAGGGAATTTAATCAATCTGGAAAAGTCAGGGAAATTGGGGATTTTTGTTAAAAATCAGGGAAAATTTCCAAAAGTGCCAGTTTAACCGGTAAAAGAAAGGATAGAAAAAGTTTAATCCGGAAAAGGCTTTCACCTAAGTGGTTTAGTTGCTGCTTAAAGTCTTATCATAACTAAAAAAGTTATTATATGGAGTTTAACGCTTGCTTTTTTTATAGATTTGTTTTAAAAAGCTCATTGTATATTCATTTATTAAATTTATTTCTTAAAAAAATGTTTTTTTAATGTTAAATATACTAGAAAGTGGTTTTACAAATACCGGGAGGAAACCAGCATGCTAATATAGTTCATTGCCGCTAATCAGGGAAATGTTTTACATTCAGCCTGGAAAATCTGGGAAAAGTCAGGGAATTTGTTTTCACAGATTCTGTAGCCACCCTGGCAGACTTTTGGTGTGATTTCGGAAAGTTCGCCAATGGTTACCATACAGTACATTTCTACCGCTGACACCCAATCTCTAAACTACTTGCTTTGCTTGCCAAAAATCCCAGGTTTGGTGCCTGGGCATTGCCAAAATAACTGCTGACTTCTTTGGGGGTTGATACTTTTTCGTATTAGTTAATTTTCCCCTAAAACTTTATCCGGCCCGACTAAATTAAACCAGTCTTTCAGTAATCTGTAATGTGTTAATAATGTGCAATATTTATTTTCCTGTTTCATATATTTCTACAAACTTATCAACATATACTTATATACATACAATAATTTTTGTTTACAGTGTTTTTACGATTTAATAAAATTGTTCCATTTTAACTTATTTCAAAAGTCTCATTATTTGTCATGGTTACTTTTGAAAGCTAATATTTTTGTTCTGGATAGGTATCATTAACCAGTTGAATTTATTAGGTCCCAAATTCGGGTCCGGGAATCGCCAAAATAACTGCTGACCTATAAACGGCCCGTGCAGCCCAAAAATATCCAACGAATAATTCCCCCCATGGGGACGTACATAAATTACGTCACCCTCATAGGGGGTAGGGAGGGGTATGCGACAACGTGACATGGAGGGGGGAAGGGTAATCGCTTGCGTGACATAACGATTCAAAACTTCCAATTTTGCAAGGAAAATCTGTTTTTTATAAGAACGTTTTTTTAGGAAGAATATGAAATCTTTTTTATCATAAGATCATCATAAAAAACACTTAAACAAAGGAAAATATTAAAATCAACTTAAAAAAAAGGGAGGTGTGGGACAAATGTGACATAATTTTAGGGGGAAGGGTTCAACCAAACGTGACATAGGGGAAGGGAGGGGTAAAAAAAATCAAAATTTTGTGTGACGTAATTTATGTACGTCCCCCATATTAGAGTGCACATTAAATATGCTCTAAATTCCCTACTTGGGTGTCGGCCGTCACTTGACTGTGGTTCTAAATTACGATGCCCCTCGCCAATAGCCCTCGTGTAGCTCTGGTGTGACGATAATTCAAGTTTATTAGTTAACAAAGGATTTTAAACTTTTTCTAGGTAACTACGTTGCCACCATCGAAAACAAAGTATCCTGGCACCGCAGCGTGGCATCTTACGTCCGCGTCTACTTCAAGTGGTGGATCGACACGAACGGGCAGCCTCTCAAAGTCCGCATTGCTGGCTGTGCTCCTTCTTCTGACACCTCATACTCCATCAGCAAGTCCTCCGAAATGGTGGTGTTTCTAGTTCATTTTGATTTTATAATTAATCATATAAGGGTTTGTAAATAATTCAATTATATTATTGTTTTAAAAAATTGTTTTATCGTTTTAAAAGCGGTTCAGTGGCTTAGAGGTTTAATGTGTCCGCCTGGTAAGTCCAAGATCAAGGGTTCAAGCCCTGGATCAGTCGTCAGATTTTCTGGATGGGAAAATCTCAGGCACGCATGTCATATGGTTATGTAACATGTAAAAGATCCTTGGAGGCCCATTTGGTTTGGGTTCTCTTGGCAAAATTAAATCTGGACATACTTTAACATCCACAGATTCATTGTAATCTGTGTGTCAAAATTGGTAGCGAGAGTCGCCTAGATGGTGCCACAAAGAAATGACTCTCAGTTCTGGGGAATATGCCAAGTCTGCATTACTGCAGCCCCAGTAGAAAAAAAAATTATCATTTGAAATTAATTGTGTTCTTTTTTTATGGAATTATCTAAATTAAGTTGGGGTGGTTCTTTTGGTGTTTGTTTTTTCAAAAAAAGGAGCAGACACTTTTGAGTTATTTTGATCTGCAAATCCCAAAAGTTTATTTTTGAGTTTATTTAACAGGTGGAGCTGCCCCTCGAGAAATCCGCCCTCTGTATCGCCAGCTGCAGTAAAACATCCGCCCTGGCGGTCAGTTTGGGAAGCTCTATTTCCGTGTTCTGCTACGCAACCAAAGTCCATCCCCCTTCCAAGCAGACGTTCAACGACTTTGAGCACTTTGCGGACATCAGTGTCCCGTTCGTTGTGACCGAAATGGACATTTGCGAGAGCTATTTCGCCTGCCTGTCGGACAGGATCGTCCATGTTTTCCGGGTTTGTTGCGACAGCAGCAATGACAAAACAAGCACCGATTCTGATCGAGTCAGCACAAACCAAAACAGCGATTCCTTGAATTTCAGCGACCAAACTCTAGATTCGGAACTGTACGACGAGAACTACGTCGAGTGGCGGTTCGAGTCGTGCACTAGCGAAGGATCGCCCGACACGTTATGGGAGTCGCAGTTGAGATCGAAACTGGACCCCTCATCTTTTCCGATCAACCTCCATTTTCATTCGATCACTAAAGAAAACGAAACTTTTAAAAGCAATGAAGAGTGTGAATTTCTGGGACCTCTTATGACTGTCAGGGGCTGTTCGGTGGATGTCAGGCTGGATTCAAAGGTGTTCGAAATGTTTCCAAGTCTCTCTGCGAATGTGTATGCGGTCACTCTGCTTTTTAGGCAGTTTTCACTTCAAGATAGTGCTTCAAAGCTGACTTCCCTGCAGTTAGTGCCGTTTTATAAGTCTGGTAATTATGTTTAAATTAATTCTGTAAAATCTGATACTTGTATTCCATATTTTGGTGCACTTTTCTGCATTTTTAATATTCTTTATTTATTTTTGATGTAATAATAATTATTTGTTGCTGAAGTGTATTTTATTAAACTAATTATTAAATTATTCCGATATTTGATGATTAAAGGTGGGTTTAAATAAGAATATATTTTCGATTATGTGAACCAACATCTATTTTCATTAAACCAAAGCAAAAGAGTTAGAGCAGCCATTTATTGTTAAAAAAATAATTATTACATGAATTCATATCCCTTTTGCATTTTGCAATTCAAAATTAACTAAAAAAAACACAACTTAGCCAAACATAATTTGATGCAAGAGTACATTTTTAAACCTATGATTCCAGTTGAAAATTTTACTAAAAGCTAACAAACAAATCAATTCCTAACAAAAAGGAATACTTTTGTTTTTTCTGTGAAGCTCCTTTCATATTTTATTTTATATTATAAACTAAATATCCAATAAAAAATTTATTAGTCAATACAATAAACTTTTTTGAATCTAAAGTAGTTTTTAGTAAAGTTTTCATACTAAACCCATCAGTGGCGGATCTAGGATTTTTCTGAGGGAGGGGCGCACCCAAAAACTTGCCTTAAAACCCAGTTTACTATCACAAAAGCTGGGGCGCAACTAGAAAAAATTTCCGGGGAAAAGGGAGGGGGTCGAATTTTATCATTTTATTTCTTAATAATTTTTTTAATTAACTTTATTTTATTTTTGATTTGCATTATTTATTTTTAATTTAATTCTCCATGGTAAATACATGTTTTTACTAGTATTTTTTTTACCAATTACTATTTATGAACTAACATTAGTTTTTACTTTATCTAACTGACGTTTATATTGTTAAATAGATTGGTGATAATAATTTTAAAAAATAAGTGCAATAAATCAAGAAAAAAAAATCAATTGCAATGTTTCAGATGATGGAACGCTTTTGCTTTCGCTTTTCTATATACTGTGATTGCATTGGTTGCTTTGGTTTCATTTTAAAAATGACCGAAGTAGATGATATTCTATGCAAGCTTTCTTTAACAAATGTTATGAACAGGCAACAGCACAGCAAGATATTGGCATTAAGTAGCTAACATATAAACAAGGTAAACAATGACTATATATCTTGAATATAGCATAATTTTTCGAAGTAACTAACTATTAAATTAAGTACGACATGAGAAAGCTCACCAATAGAATGATTTAATATTTTAAACTTCACCGAAGCTGATTAATATTTTTAGTTAATTTTAAGACGTCGTACAGGCACGAATTGCCGATGTGATACAATTTTCAAATTGTATGCATGTATGCCGTCATATAAAAATAGCAACTTAATTTTAACTTATGGTGTTTAAGTTCCTTAATATCCCAAAAAATAACTACCAAACTATTCACGGCCCGTGCAGCCGAAAAATTTTTGATGATTAATAATCTGTGTAGAGGGGGATGTGTTGATTTAATTTTGTCTAAATATTTGTTTTAATTTTGTTTTCAATAATAAAAAAAAACGATCAACAGGTCTTGAGGAGGGGGCGCGCGCCCCCTGGCTAGATCCGCCACTGGAACCCATGGGTTTAAAAATATACTCTTGCATCAAGTTATGTTTCGCTAAATTGTGTGTGTTTTTTTAGTTAATTTTGAATTGCAAAATGCAAAAGGGATACGAATTCATATAATCACTATTTTTAACAAACACTCACTTTACATCTTATTTTGTCCCAGTTTCCTGCAAAAAGAGGTTGGTTCACATAATCGAAAATATATTTTCATTTTAACCCACCCTTAATCACCAAATGTGTTCAATGCTCTTTTATATTAAACCTCAAAATCTTTTCCTCCTATATTTTAACCAATGCTTGTTTGGTATTCAAAACGGCTATTGATCTCAATGAAAATCATTCTTAATTTAACGTTTTAATATTCTTCTCAGGCCACTATTTTTCAAATTCGCCAATTTAGAACAATGAACAGAAATCTGAAACCTTTCTTTCGAACTGTTAAATCACAGTTTGTGTCAAATTCAAAATAGCTATTCATCTAAATAAAAAAACATTCTTAATTTAAAGTTTTTATGTATTTATCTGACCACTCTTTCAAATTGAATGTTACAGAACCTCTCAAAGAAGGCTTTGAAGATCCACTCAATGCAGCCATGCACAAGCAAGATCAGTGCACCTTCTCGCTGCCCTTCTACGAACTTGTTCCGGGTTTCGCATCACGTCTACTGGCCATTGGCTGCTTCTTTTCTACCCCAAAAGAAGGGTTTGTGAGAATAATATTTGTATATTTTTATTTCTTTGGATGGATAGATGTCTGGGGTTTTTAATGGAACAAGGGCATGTAAGGTCATAACTGTGCCAGACAGGTTATTCTGAAATATTAAAATGGTGCATTTATATAAAAAAGGTGGTTTTAATTTAAAAAAATTCTTTATAAGGAATATATTATAACATTAAGGTATATTGGCAATTCAATTGGGCTGAATATTTATAGAGTTATAAATGAGTTAGAGTTGTAAATAAATTTGTTGTAACCCAGTTTGACTGTGTTTTAAAACAGGATGAAAATGTGCCCTGGTACGAGAAACATTTCCCAGTTCAATCAAAATTACTGATGTCCCTTGAATTTCACTGTCACAGAGTACAACTGAATTTTTAGTGTTAAGTTTTGAATTTTTAAAAAAGTTGTGAACGTTTTAATATTTATTTTAAATGATAATGTTTTGACAAAATATTTAAAAATAATGCAAGAAAATTCAATTTATTCTGGTTTAAAATTAAACTTTGTTTTAATTGTTTCAAAAAGTTAAGGAAATATCTATTACAAACTATGCCAGAAAATACTTGTCATCTAACTATTCTTTCAAAATCATATACTACTGCAGAAACATATTTTCTTAAAATAATTTTTTTTAATCAATGAGTTCAGTTAAGTTAAACAGTTAGATAATTGTAGTAAAGTAGTAAAAATGTACCCTGTGTAGAGGAGGGCATGTTAAATATGCTCTAAAGTCTCGATGCTGTGTACAATGTCACCCTTAACAGTTGTTATGGGTGCCTACGCGGGTGTCGGCTTGTCACTTGACTGTGGTTCTAAATTACGACATCTGTCGTCAATAGCCCTTGTGTAGCTCTAGTGTGGCAAAAATTCTAACCCTAGCTCTTCTAGGTTCCTCTACAACATCTCTGAAAAGACCCAGTTCATCAATTCGTATGTCTACACCTCGACCTTGAAAGGGGTCATTTTGGACGAGTCCTTACTCCATGCGCTAACAGAGACTGGGCTGGAGACATACACAGTTCATTTGGCCCATGCAGTGCTGAAACACATCGAGAAAGTGGACGGCATTCATAATGTAATTCAGAGTTTATTTGGATTTTAGATTAACCAAATTAGAACGCCCCATCCATAGTCGAGTGGTTAAGGCATCCGCCTCAGGATTCGGCCTTCTCAGGAGTGTGGGGGTTCAAATCCCACCTACTGCCAGTCATCCTATAAATCGGATATCTGTACTGGGAAATAGTAGAAAATACAACTCGGTGACAGATGGGCCAGAGTACACTGGGACAGACGTGCTCGTTAAATCTGTGGAGTTCAAAGTCTCGACGGCGTGGGTGCACGATGTTGCTTGAAGTTCCGTTGGCCAGGGTTCCAAATTACGAGGCGTTATTGGCTGTGTTAAAGCTCCTAATGGAGGCTAGAAATAGGCAGCTGAAAATGATTACACTACCACCTTAGAAATTCACCGATAAAATATTCTAGGCGCACTCAGTTTTTCTTTTAAACAAGGAATTTTTAAAAATTATAAATGTTACAATTTTATCTAGTATTAAAATTTAAAGTTTTGATTATTCCTTTAAGGGGAAATAGGAATCGGTCTCCATATCAAAGTCTCTCTCTGCCAGTGTTAATCCAAAGGAAAAATAATTTTTTCAAACCAAATTACTCTGGCTGTACCGAATATTTTTACAAATGAAGAGTACAGGGGAAAAATCGCTTGATTTCGTAGGAAGCTTTCCATATTCTTCTGTACTTGGCAGACATTGGCGACAGGAAACAATTTTTCTTTCGGTTCTTTCGCGGTACAAATGTGTTTTGTGTCCACTGATCTCTGTGTGAATCAGGGTTGCTTCGGGAGAAAAACAATGTGAATAAGCATTTTCTTTGCACCAGCTAAGGCGAGGACTCGCTATTGTTGCCAAAGAATCCTGATACAGACATATTCCTATGAAATCAAGCTCCTTATCCCCTGTACTCTTCAAAACATGTTTTTTATGTAATAAATGTAGCTGGCTTACAGGGCTCTTTAATCCCACTTTTTTATTAAATAATTTTAAAACAAAATATTCTGACCGATTTCAAAAAGTTGTCCGTTTTCAGGGTTGCCACGGTCCTTGAAAACCTTGAAAAGTGCTTGAAAAGAGAATTTATTTTCAAAGTCTTAAAAGAGCTTGAAAAACATTATCAACTTTGAAAAGTCCTTCATTTTTAAGGCCGATGAATTTATCTTGAAGTGACCGTTTTTTCCCGTGGATTGGAGTAATGTGTTACTTGCAACAGTTATTTTTTTCGGTAACAAGAAGTAATGCTGTTAGAATTTTCAAAAAGTTAATGTAATTGTAATTCAGTTTCTTTTATTGTTAACGAAAATTTTTGTTACTTTTCCGTTGCTCCTAACGCCGTTCTTCACGGGTCTTTTCGGTTGCTAAATGGTTATTTTATAACATACACAAGTTCATTTGAAAGTTAGAGGAGCTCTTATTCTTTTTCTAAATTAATTTTTAAAAGCTATCATGGAATTTAGGTGAAATTTTTAATATACAGTCCTTGAAAATTAAGAAATAGATCCTTGAAAAGTCCAAAAATAAAAGTCCTTGAAAAATCCTTAAAAGGCCTTTAAAATAGTCCTTGATTTATTTTACGAAATAGTGTGGCAACCCTGTGTTTTACACTTCAGTATCTGTATTGTCATTTAAATGTTTGCTCTGGGGAATAGGAGGAATGGGAGCAGTAACCCGGTCTCTAAACAGTAATCATTGAAATTGTTTGAAAAATTATTTTAATCCACTATAAAGCATTGCCTTGCTTGTTATTTTTTACAAAAAAGGCTGTATCACTTATCTGTAGTTAATAGATTATTTTAACATTGTTTTCAACGCAAAATGCCTTTAAAATTAACTACTAAAAGAGCTGTTTGAAAGATTTGATAAAAAAAATTTTAATGACTTATTTAAGAACTCGAATATCGTATTGACCCTCGTTCAACTTCATTTTTTTATAGAAATAAATGACCGATACCTGTAATCAAAGGCTGAAAACTGTTATTTGGATCTTCTTCTATCAGACCAGGTCAATTTCTGAACAAATTAACGTGTTAATTTTTTTTTTTTTTTTTTTTGGGGGGGGGGGGGGGGGGTTCAAAGAATGTCTTCACAAACAATTAACTTGAAAGCAATTCAAAAAATTGTAAGGCATCTTTATGAAAAAACAATGATTTACAGTGGCTTAAAATAATTTTCAAAAACAGTATCACTGAATTTGCTGCATGTAATTGTAGCTTACAAACAATTTTGTAAACTCTTGGTAAAAAAAAATTGTTTCTGCTACTTAGGTAAAACTTTCAAATTTCCTGTTCCCTTAACTTCTCTCCTTGTTTAGACCGTTCCAGAATACGAAGATTCCGTTTGCCTCCTTGGACTAAGGCCTTTCCTTGGTGTCGATCATCTGGTGAAATCGGACAATCATTTGGTGCTAGTGTCTTCTGTGGAAGATTCTGTTGCAAATCCAGAGTAAGAAGTTATGCACAATTTCCTTAAAATAAGACACCTAAATATACTTAGTACCGATATAACCTAGTTATAAAGTCTGTCTATTTGGTATGCGGGCCTCGAAAAGACTTTCTTCCCCCATCAATTTGCTTGGTTTTCTCGGAAATGGGGGGGGGGGGGAAGCATCGCTTTTCTAAACCTGATGCGTTTGAGGTTCTGTTGTGAGGTTAACAATCCGAACAGTTCAAACCCAAGTAGGGTGGGGAAAAAGCATGCTGTTTCAAAGAAAACCACATGCGGGGATGGGGGAGGAAAATGCTTTTGAGTCTTGCATTCTAGATAGACAAGGTACACCGTCATTTAAACCTCTGAGGGATATGCAAATTGGTCGAAGTGTAAACTTGCTTCCACTGCCTGAAATTTAAATTAAAATTTTCAACTCAATTTTTAATTTTGTAAATTTCTTTCTAATTATATTTCTGTAGTAGATGGGTTATAAATGTCTCTTCCATGCTTTAAATTTTAAAATTTAATAAAATTATTAAATTTTTAAAATGTATGTGTTTTGCTGGAAAACTGACAGTCAAGTGACTGGTTTATAAGTCTGTCTGTATCCCGCAAAGGGTTGAGAGACCACAATGTTTATGCCTTTTATAAACAAAGTAGAATATTATATAAAAACCAACCTTAAGTTTGCAGCAGAGAAATGTACTAGGCGGAGGAAACTGCGTAAACAACGCTGCCGGCGCCGAAATTTCGCCTGCTCCTATTGGTTGTTCCTTTGACCCTGATATTTGTGCGCCCTGTTACTTCAAAATCAAAGGAAAAAATAATTAAAATAACACTCTAACTGAAGCTAAACTAATAAAAATAATAAATTTATGTCTTGAAATAACAAATAAATTTGTTTATTGAATGGGAAATACCTTTTTGTATTCGATTCTCGCACTCAAAAATGAGAGCTATTTACCCTTTTTCTCGTAGAACATTTGTATACTGCAAACTTAAGGTCGGTTTTGGTATAATTGTAGTAAATCATGTGAATTGCGTATTATGTATTTACATTATTAATAAATGTTATAAAATGACAAATATTGAATAAATTACTACCCTATGTGATTTTAGTTGTAGTTTAATGTCTCCGTCTACAGTCAATATTTTTTTAGGTAGAAAATAAATTTTTGTGTCATTTGGGGAATAAAATAAAATTGAAATAGTAAAAAAGAAATTAAAGAAAATTATTAAAGATGGTGTTTAGAATGACAAATAACTTGTAGTTTTAGCATTGTAAGTGAAGAATTAACTTTTTAAAAACATTATCAGCAACATATAATGACTTTCAAGGGATTTAACGTTTATGGTACAATAAACGAGTTGTCATAGTAAACTAAGTTGGTTTATTATTTGAGTTTGTCTATACCCCCTATTTTTGTTTATTTCTTTTTTACCGCCTCAACTTAAAAAAAATATTTAATATTTCCTTTAATTTATAATTTTCTTTAATTGTTTGTGTAATGACATCTGTCTTTTACTCTAGGGCTGATGGGGGAAACCGGTCAACATTATATTCACTAAAAGAACCTGATTGTATTCAAGTGTTTTTGGACTTGGTAAGCTTTTCACATTTATTTTGTAGGGTATTGTATTTGTTACAATCAAAGCCCAAAATTTAGTTATTAATTTTAACATTAATATTAAAGTCCACAAATTTTCTCTACTTATTACATTAAAACGATAACTATTGAAAGTCATGGAAGGCTTTAAAGATAAAAATTTAATTTATTTTGTTGGTTTTAATCAAAAAGGCAATTTAAAAGTTAATTTAAATTTAATCAAAATGGCTAAAATTTAATCAAAAAGACTAACAATTTTTATTGTTTTTTGTAGATTTATGTTATAGATTTGATTGTACTTAAAAAATTATTTCCTATGTTTCTTTATTTGGCATATTATTAATTAAAACAGTTAAACTAGTACATAAAATTCTTATTATTAATATTTTCTTAAATGTAAGCATGCATTTATAAGATCTATAAGTTTTTGGTTTGTTAGCTAATTAACTTCTTTGTTTATTGTTATTCCAATTAATAGCTAGAAGTAGCAGAAATTCAAAAGTCTTCAAATCCAGACACATATTATCACCTTTTAAGTGAAGCTAACATGATTTTGCGAACACAAGTGCTTTTACAAAAACACCAAAACAACAGAGAAATAGAAAAGCAGTACAAAAAGTCATGTTTAATGCTGGCAGATTATTTCTTAAGGTATTTTTATTTACATATCAACTATTCAATGTTACGTATTTTATAAATGGTATATTTTTTTATTTACATTAATCAAAAATGGTTATTTAAATTTATGAGGATTTTTTGGACAATTGGGCAATTTATTGAGGACAATTTGGCAAAAAAATAATAATAAGTTTTCATCACCAGTTTCACATTGCCAATTAATCTTTGCTTAAGGTTTTAATCTTAAGGTTTTAAAATTTTTATATCTGTATTTCATATTTTAAAGACTTGTTAATACTTAAAAATTTAAGTTTTGTAAAATGATTAAAAATTATGTGTGTTGCTGGAAAACCTGGCACACAATTGACAGGTATATATTTTTTATTTTAAATAGCAGGTACCATTTTTCATTTACTTTACACTTATGCATTTATTAATAAATAGTGATGTTGTAATACCAATTATTCTTTTTGAATAGTTTTTTCATTGTCTTTTGTTTTTTAAGTGCTCAATAAATTGAAATTTAAAAATTAATTCCTTTAGTTGTGTTTTGAAAGTGATATTGTTTCAATTTTTTTTATGTTGATACGAAATGTTTTACTTTTTTGCAAGTGTCATTTTTTATTTACTTTACACTTATGCATTTATTAATGAATGCTGATGTTGTAATACTTATCATTCCTTTAATAGAGTTTTTTTTTCATTGTCTTTTTTTTTAATTTTAGTTAAATTGAAATTTAAAAATGAATTCCTTTAGTTATGTTTTGAATGTGATAGATTGTTTCAATTTTGTATGTTGATATGAAATGTTTTACTTCTTTTTAAGTGTGAGCAATATTACATATTTATTCTTTAAAATATAAACGAATTTAGCAAACCATAAAAAATTGTTATTGAATTTTCCAAAGAAAATAAATTTAACTAGACAAGTTTATCATGTAAATGTTTAATATCCAACTGAATAATCTGTTTGCTGCTTTGATTTAGGTGCATAAATTTTGTATGGAAGCAGTTCTCAGTGACAATTCCTGCTGATAGTTTTCATTTTGTTTTTTATATATATATTTTTTAATTTATAAATACGAGTCAAATCTTATCAGTTAATCTTTGTACTGATATTTTTTAAAACTTTCGAGAACATTAGCTTATCCTTTTAAAACATATAATGAACTATTATATATTTAATTACTGAAAAAACAATACTTTTTTATTTGTTAGCCAAGATACCTTGAGTCAGAAAAATTCCATTCCTTATTTCCACTTATCGCAACTCTCACCTGAAAGTGTGATAAGAAAAATTTTGGACACGCGTCACCAGGTGTGCATTTTTCTTTGCTATTTTTTTTAATAAAAACTCTAAAGAATCCAATTTTATTTGGGTTCCCTATTGTTTTTTAAAATTATATTATTTACAGTTTTTTACTTAATTTAGTACATAGTTATTAGAGTTAAACATTTTTAAACTGATCATAAAATATTTTGACTACCTGTTGTAGTTTGTAAGATCTGTCCCATCGGAAGCAATGTTCAGTTATGAACATTGCCACAAATCATAGTACATCGCCATTGTTTCAGGAACTTTTTGGAGCTTTATCAAAGGAAATTAACCATTTCATTCCCAATGACAATTTGGCATCATCATTTTAGCAAAGCTCCTTCTACACCAAGTTGGGACATAACGCGGGATGTCTATGGGAGAGAGTGGCTCAACTGGTTCGGTGCATTTTCGGCCTTCAGCGTATAGCAGCGCCTCTAGCGGGATAAAGTCAATACTTTCCCATAGACTTAACAAGGGAAGTGAAAAGGGAGGGGAGGTGTTTGACTTCCCCACTATTTTGGTACTTTTCAGCAGACGATCCTTCCTAGGGATATTCTTGTGCCGCAATTTAAGATCCTCTTCATTATTAGGTGCTTTAAACAAGGAAAATCGAAAGTTAATTTAAGTTTTATATCCCGATTTGCATCCCGGAACATAACGCTTTTTCGTCATTTTCGGCCTTCAGCGTATTGCAGCGCCTCTAGCGGGAAAAACCTTGGCTCCGATCCAATGTATGGTGTGTCCTAACTTTGTGTAGAAGGAGCTTTGATTTTAGGGAAAAAAATTCTGATCGTCCATAGCCATTTATGATATCAAAAAGTACATCATTCGATTCTTCAATCTTTTTTCCATTGGAAAATATTTTTATTAATCCCAATCGTTGTCAGCCCTATTATTTTTTTAAATTATGGTCAGAAACATGATGATGCCAAATGTCATCACTGGGACTGAAAGGGTTGTGTTTTGTGCACTTTTGTTTTTGAAATGCTAATTTTAAACGCTTCCTTTTCAATGCTTTTTATCCTACCTGATAAAGATACTTTTTTTTTTGAAGATAAAAACTTCAAAATAAAAACAAAAATGCTTAACCCACTCATATATGCAAAACTGAGTTTTCTACTTAAGTTTATCTGAACAACCAAAATGTAAGATTGACCATTGTACCAAAGACTATTGTCATGAATAGTTTATGTAGTATTAAAGTCAAGGTTTAATATTTGCATTTATTTTTTAATAAAAAGGCTTTAACATTTAAATTAGCTTAATAGTTTTAGATCAAAAGTTGTCATGATGTTTGACATGTTGCATCTATGAATATGAAACTATATCTGAATCTTAACAGAAAAAAACGGCAAGTAACATAGAATTTTCGCCATTTTACTTAGAAAGTACAGTTTTGTTGTGTGTAAAGCTTTTCTTTAAACTTGTATAACCAATTCATTACTTTGGTGTTTTGTTTTTTACAACAGGCAAAAGAAAAGAACGTCTCACAAATTCTAGCTTCTTATATGGACTCGGTTCTCTTTTGCGAGCAACCAGCACATTCGCTCGCGTTTTCACAGGTACACATCTTATTTTTGTATTCTTTTAATAACCATTGTTTTGACTTCTAAGTTCAAGTTAAGATTAAAGGATATTTTTACAAAATTAAGTAAACCTGACCATTTATTAACCCACTTAAAATTACAGATTAGTGCAAGAATTTAATGATGATAATATATAGTTGATTTCCCAACTAAATCTCCTTTAAAATATTCAATAAGCATAAAATATTCAAATTATATAGTTTTAGGATTGTTGGGTTAATTTGAGTTCCTAGTGGCACTGTGGTAGTGCTTCGCATTGCCACGAAACAGCTCCAGGGATCGAATCCCGGATTGGGTGAGGTTGATCCACCCTTTCATCCCTTTAGTGGGTCGATAAAATAGGTACCAAGCATGCTTGGGGACTAAACATTGGGGATTCGGCTTGTGGCTGACTACTTTGCCGGGACATATGCCTAGAACCCCAGGGCCCTAGGTCACGAAAGCTAAAATGGGCACGGCAGGCCTTGGCCCACTAATGTGCTGTTACGTCGAGGACTTTAGTGTTTAGTTTAGGTTCGTTTAGTTGGAAATAATGTGCCACACTAAAACTGCACATGGGTTATTGGTGAAAGGAAGATTATAATTAATTACTGATGGCCGTGATCAGTTTCACGTGCATTTCTTTTCTATCTTGACGTAATGGTCAATAGATTTGCATCTGTAGTTATCTGTAGTAGTAGTTATTTACAATATTCAGTATCACTTCAGAGAACTCTATATGTTAAAATATAGCCATGCAATAATAGTGAACCCAATGCAAGTTCAAACTGCTTTTCAGTTGAGAAAATGTATATAAACCTTAAAGAAATGTGGGCCTGCAAAAGCGATGAATTGCCAAATACTGTAACCCTTGATTAAACCAAATCTTCCTTATCCCTCTTTGTTTTATGAGTGATAGTTTGGACTCGTCTAAAGTACATGTCATAGATGCCAAGAAGTGGTGGGAGGATTATAATTAAGGTTGATTCAACCAAACCTCGTTTGAAAATTTAATAATTAATCACCCAGTTTACCATTCAGGGTTGGAAAAAAACATGTTTAAAAAATCTTTTTGTTTAAAACATGTTTTATTT
This sequence comes from Hylyphantes graminicola, assembly GCA_023701765.1. Classification (NCBI taxonomy): domain Eukaryota; kingdom Metazoa; phylum Arthropoda; class Arachnida; order Araneae; family Linyphiidae; genus Hylyphantes; species Hylyphantes graminicola. The sequence continues at coordinate 57,966,582 of CM043118.1, read as the reverse complement.
TTTTAAATTAAATTTTAGTTATTGAACAGGTTGTATAGGATTTTTTTTTAAAAAAAACACGGTTCCTTTTGCGTTTTGGTCTTCTATATTTACTTCCATCCGCAATAATTTTAAAAGTTATGACTTGCATGTTTCTTTGTCTAAGAATCATAGAATACAAGAAATCCTTCGATTATCTGGCGATTTGGTGTCTAATAGATTGGAGCTAATAGAAGAATTTCTAAACTGATAATGTAAAAGTTTATGTTTGCTATTATTTTAATTAATAAAATTATGTACCACATTGATAATTAGCATAAATCTCACAAATGGGGGCCATAATAAATAGTAACACATGTCAATAGTGTCCCATTTGGGACCTAAAGTATCACTGATACTACCTTTTCACCAGGGTTTGCTATTTATCACAATCTTAATCTCTAAGGTAATACAGCATGGTCACATATCCCAAAATAAAACCTATTTCCTAAAATGAACTGTATTTGGACAATAAATAATTATAAAACATATAATAATTAGTAAATTGTTTTAAACATGTTTTTATTACTATGTTTTAAGCATGTTTAAAACCTTTGTTTTAAACAAAATGTTTTAAACATAACAACCTTATCACTATTCATTGTAATAAGTATTCTTTTTTTTTTTTCAGACAACTGCAGATGCAATTTTATCTGCTTATTCCGAAGGAGCACCGGAAATGCTATGGAAGGTTATTCTGTGTTCAGATATGAAGGGATACAAAGCTGGTAAATTCAGCCAATTCTTGTTCTCTCTTGAATCAATTTTATTACAACCATTGCTATAGATTTCTCTCTCTTTCCTTATTTAGATAAGGCCATATTGTTGTTGAAGAAAAGAATGACTAATAAAAAGCAGTAAGTGTTTTGCATTTCTCTGTCTGTAAATTTGATTACTAAGCTACATGCTCTTTGCTGTTAACAGGGTTGCCACGGTTCTTTGAAAACCTTGAAAAGTGTTTGAAAAAACATTGATTTTCAAGGTCTTGAAAGTGCTTGAAAAACAATATCCACCTTGAAAATTCCTTAATTTTTTGGGCTGATGAATTTATCTTGAAGTGTTTAAAACAGGGTGGCTACAGGATCAGGGAAATCAGGGAATCATGGAAAAGTCAGGGAATTTAATCAATCTGGAAAAATCAGGGAAAAGTCAGGGAAATTGGTGATTTTTGTTAAAAATCAGGGAAAATTTCCAAAAGTGCCATTTTAACAGGTAAAAGAAAGGATAAAAAAAAGTTTAATCCGGAAAAGGCTTTCACCTAAGTAGTTGAGTTGCTGCTTAAAGTCTTATCATAACTAAGAAAATTTTTATATGGGCTTTAACGCTTGCTTTTTTTTATAGATTTGTTTTGAAAAGCTCATTGTATATTCATTAATTAAATTTATTTTTTTAAAAAAATCTTTTTTAATGTTAAATATATTAGAAAGTGGTTTTACAAATACCGGAAGGAAACCAGCATGCTAATATAGTTCATTGCCGCTAATCAGGGAAATTTCTTGCATTCAGCCTGGAAAATCAGGGAAAAGTCAGGGAATTTGTTTTCACAGATTCTGTAGCCACCCTGTAAAATGATAATTTTGGCTTCATTTAAAACGCTTTTTCAGTGTGAATCGGTTCCTATTATATTTTTTGATTTATTGTTTGTATGATCCATGAAGGCAGAGCAAGTGATTTTTGGTTGATTTTTTAATAACTAAATGGTTAACTTATGACATACTATATTTAAGTTCATTTGAAAGTTAGAGATCTCATGGTCGTTTTCTAAATTAATTTTAAAAAAGTATCATGAAATTTAGGTGTTGCATGTTCGAATATACAGTCCTTGATAATGGCGAAATACAGCCTTAAAAAGTCCTTAATTTTATTTTACCAAGATGTGTGGCAACCCTTTGTTAAAGATATTAAAAATAACATTTTAGGGAATTAATGTTGCAATTACTCAGAAAAAAGTTTGATTTGTAATTTGTGTAAATAAAGTAGCAGAGTCAAACTTTGTTACAATTACCTCACTTACAAAGACCGCTAATTTATTATACCATAAATATTAGGTTCCTTGAAATGGTCTTAGACCATTATCTTACTTATAATGTCAATTTATACTTATATCTTACTTATAACGTCAATTTATTATTATATCTTACTTATAACGTCAATTTATTATTATATCTTACTTATAACGTCAATTTATAATTATATCTTACTTATAACGTTAATTTTTAATTATTTCCTTGGATATAACTCTTAAAATATAGGTTTATAAATTGTTTAAAATGCCTTTATAACTTTTCTTTTTGCTAGTTAAATTTTATTTCCCTAACAATGTAAAAAGCTGCCTTTATACCGCGTATTTGAAAGAATTATATGAAAAGCTGCCTATATACTGCATATTTGAAAAATTAAAAAAATATGTGAACTGCCCTTTTATCACTCAAGTTACCCATATTGTATCATCCACTTTTAAATTTTATTATTTGTAGTGAAGTATGCTATGTACAGACCAAATTTTATATATTAACTTTTCCGCAAGATTACAAACCATTGGAATACAAAACTTCTTTATTATTTTTAATTTTTCTGTATTGAATTTATAGATAACAGGGCGCGAAATTAGCACTAGACAATGCCGATGTTTTTGGGAAAGGTCGATAAAAATTTCCAACTTACTAGACCGTCGGTCTAGTAAAAATTTTGACCACCAAACTTTTGACTGACAAAGTTTGACCCAAATCATCACCTAATTGATGCAAATCAGACTTCACTCTTCAGAAATCAGTATATTTGATCCAGAGCAAGCCTTTCAATTTTGGAAAAGTGATGTAAAAAAAAAAGGCCAAACAGATAGCCATATTTACGTAACGGCGCTTTTGAATCTAACTGCGAGAGTATTTCTGCAGAAGAGTCTGAATTAAGTGGAAGTGATTGTAACAGTATTTTCACAAAAGAGTCAGACAACTGATTAACTAGTGTTGCTCTAAAATTTAGTTAATAAATTAAATTTTAGATGGTAAAATTGACTTATATATTTAATTTTTTTTTTGGTCTGGCAAAATTTTTCAATGTCTAGTACTTTTAAGTTCCTACTAGACCGGTTGTCTAATGTAAAATTTTCTTAATTTGGCACCCTGGATATATTTTTTTTTCATAACTAAAAATTTACTTAAATTTATGCTCCTGTAACACAAATATTTATTCAATTTTCGTTTGTGCCTCTCTACTATATATTATATTTGTCATCAAACCCAGTGATTATAATTAGTATTTTTTTCTTTATCATAACCAGCCCTCTGAGTCCTATCAGTAACGCTGCTGACACCACAGCATTGGCCTACCTTCTGCTACTCAAAGGAAATGCTGAGGTGGCACAGAATATGATTGTTCCCCTTGCCAAGGTAAGCAAACAGGTCATAAGGTGCGTTTACATGAGCCATCGAATCCATGGATTGAAGAGCAAACTCAGCAATTTTTCTCTCTTGGGAATTTTCTCCCAGACAGAACGAGAATTGCAGGTTTCACAAACCCTCCAATGAAAGAGGGTTTGATGTTTCATACCATGGATTCGGCCACAGGCTGTCATTTGGGTTAGAAATCCTGCTCGACATTTTTTCCCCCAATGGGGATTCTGGCATTCCATGGATTCAATGGCTGATGTGATGTAAACGCGCCTATAGTCATGGTCAAAGTTTAAACTGGATTTCAGAATTTATTACCATTTCAGCTAAAATCAGATCAAAACATCATTAAATTTTCATAGTTTTTCACTTCTTTTGTGGTAATTAAGGTAGGCGAATACCCAAAATTCTAAAATTTTTACTATTGCTTTAATCTTTTCCAAATTTGGCATAGTGATTTCAAATATAATGAACAATGCTTTTTGGGCAATTTTTTTATTTAAATATAATTGATTTATTTTAAACGGTGTTTTTCAACTAAAAAAGGGGTTTACGCCAACAGTTCTAGCATAAAAAGTTTTACATTAATTTACCTGAAATTTTTCACAGATGCTATTTCAATATATATCTGTGCCATGAACCTCTAACATCTGGTGTAAGTATACAAGTTTTTTTAAAATGTCCAAGTGTAAGTTAATCGAAAAAAATCCTTTTTTTGTGGTTAATTTATAACATTTTTCATAATAATTTTTTTTCTTGTAATTTGTATGTAACTCTAGAGGATCATTGCATGTATCAGTTCAAAACGAAGAATTAAACACTTAATAAATGTTCATAGGATGAAAATTCAATGTGGTAGACTTGTTGGCGTAAACCTCTTTTTTTAGTAGAAAAACACCGTTTAAAATAAATAAACTATATTTAAATAAAAACAAAAGCCTAAACAGTATTATTCATTATATTTTAAATCACTATGCCAAATTTGAAAAAGATTAAAGCAATAGTAAAAATTTTAGAATTTTGGGAAATTTTGGGTATTCGCCTACCTTAAGTCATTGTAAAAAAAAAATTTAAGGATAAAACATCTCTTTTTTTGCAGTTTTCGGGCTAAAATTATCTAAAAATACTATATTTCAGTATTAGTTTATTGAAAATTTAACAATTTTTTTTTACTTTTTATTCATTTTCGTATTTTTTCAATAGTTATCTTTTACACTTAGGCTGATCTCCTATGTATATTGTCGAGTATCTACAGCAAATTATGGGAAGGAAAGAAAATATCGAAATTTGGAAAGGTAAGTTACTACTTCTAGACTACTACTGGTGTTTACTTTTATAAAACTTATTAGTTAATGTGTTAAAAAAAATTCAGATAAGGTACATCTTAGAATGTATTTTGCCTGGTTTTTTTTATAAGAGGACAAGCAAAATAATGTTATACAGTGAAATGTTCAATTAATTTACAAAAACAATATCACACACAAGGTACAAACTATATACACAAATGTGCAGCTTAAGTCCATACCTAATCATATCAACAAGTTCGCAAAAAATAAGTAAAAATATTGTGGATGCTATTCATGAAAAAAAATTCTACCTATAATTTCTACATAGTTATCATTGGGGAGTCGCTTCAAAAATTCCTTTCCCCTTGTATCTGTCTAAATTAGCAATGTCAGATACAATCTCGCTATTATGTTGTGTCAGGAGCCCTTTCTGGTTTCAGTCTCATCACTTGACTGCCTTTCAAAAGTATGAGAAAAGATCCATAGTCCCTAGTATATTGCTCAAGGATGACATTAATTCAGAAAAACTTAAACATAGTTGTAGAGCTTAGTATGCAGCACTAGCAACTACACTACTGGTGCCACACAGTTTTAGGCTAACTTCATATGAAGATTACACGGGAAGAACCACTTGATTTTTTTAGGAGTCTTACCTTATGTGTCTGCTTGGCGGACATTGGCGACAGGAAACTGGTTTTTCCTTTGGTTCTGCATTTGCAGTACAAACATGTTACTTGTGTCTACTGATCTCTGGCATAAATCAGGGTTGCCGGGAAAGAAAAACAAAGGGAGTAACCTGTTTCTTTACACCAGTTTAGGCGATTTTTGGCTATCATCCCCAAAGAGGCTATTAGGGAAAGCCTTCTACGAAATCAAGTGGTTCCTCCTGTGTACTCGTCATATCGTAACTATATTCAAAATTTCTGTTCGTATGAGTTTTATAAAATTTACAATAACTATTCTCCAACCTAGGTATTTTTGCCGGGTATATAATAATTTTAAACCTAACTGTTTCCAACTTTTATCTGTGTAATGTGTTTGTCTGTTTTTTTAAGTGTTTTTCAGGTTTGTTTTATTTCCTAATTGTTTTGTTCCATGTACATTGTAATAAGATTATCTGTAATGTGCATTTAAAACTTAATAAATGAATAAATAAAAAAAAACTCTGAAAGCAAATTGGCTGAATTGTGTACTTGTTTTCACTGTATGAATTTAAAATTAAAAAATTTAACTGAATATTTAAATTTTTTTTTATTTTATGAAACTTTATTTCCATATCAGATGATGATAATACGGAAAGGACTTCCATTAAAAAATACATTAAAATTTAATTAAATTTAAAGATAATTTTTTTAATAATTTTTATGTTGTTGGGAAAACTGACATTCAAGTAACAGGTTTATATATTTGCATCTTTCAAAGGGTTAAATTTTACTTTATTGGCTTTCAACAATTTAATATTTTTTAACTTATTTATATTTTCTAGTTTGTTCAACAAACCAGGCCTGATGCTTTCATAGAATTATTGTTAAGTTACGTTGAAGGAAAAGTGTTGGAAATTTCTGAAATTCTTCAAATTCTTCAAGTAAATGATTTTGATTGTTATACTTTATTATTTAAAGGCAAAGTTTGTAGGATTTTTTTTTTTTTTTAATTTACCATGTCCTTGTTTCTTAGGAAGAATCGCCCAATTGCGAAATTCATTTTCTGCCTCTTTTAAGAGAATTCTTAGAAGCAATCTTAAGTGGTAAGTTGAACTAAGCTATTTAAAATTTAAGCTTTTACACACAATTTACTATCTGTTTGGCTTTTTATGCTATTTATATTTTTTATTGACAAGTAATTATTTAGATTGAATTATTATAAAGTAGCTCTTTTTCCTGCATGTCTTGGGGCTGGGGAGCCCAGTCGGTTAAGCACTCGCTTAGCATGCGAAAGGTCCCAGGTTTGGGTCCGACCATCGCCAAAATAACTGCCGACCTATAAACGGCCTATGCAACCAAAAATGTCCGACGAATAATATCCTGTGTGATGGGAGTGCACGTTAAATATCTTTCAAATTCCTAATGCTGTGTACGATGTCGCCCGTAATGGGTGCGTTGGGTGCCTACTCAGGTGTCGGCTCGTCACTTGACTGTGGTTCTAAAATACGACGCCCGTCGCCAATAGCCCTCATGTAGCTCTAGTGAAACGATAATTCAAACCTAACCAAACTTACATTTGGTTCACTAATATTGCATAGCTATATATTACTGCTGTAACACAGTATGACAAAACTTCTGTAATGTAGGTTAGAGCAACTTTGACCAACATTACAGAGACTGTGGCTCTAAAATATGACGCCTGTCGCCTTGCCAATAGCCCTCGTGTAGCTCTAGTGCGACGATTATTCAAACCTAACCTAACCTCAAACTTTCTCGATGAATTAAATTATAGCTATATAACTAGTAAATTTGTATCATTTTATAAGTATACCAGTAATGTATAACATTAGTATACAAACCTTTTAATTTTGCAAATGAAACTCTAACTTCCATTAAAAGTTAATTAAAATAAATTTCTCTTAATTTCCTTTTCCGGTATTAATATTTAAACGTTTTTTTAGATAAATCTGTGGCTAAAAATGTTGACCCTTCTGTGCTGGTAAGATTGGTATTAAGAACTTAATTTTTTTTATTGACATGTAGTTGATTATCATTATAAATGTAAAATAAATTTCCTCCACAATTTCAGACCCTTCTGCTTAAAATATATCTGAAAAGACTTATAGAGCCATCTGACAAAAGTGCCGCTTCTACTGCTACTTTGTACAATTCGGTAAGTTACATACGTTCACCTTTTTGTCATTTTGAATGTAGGTTTGACATCGGTTTAGGGGGCAGCCCAGTGGGTTAAGGCATTCGGCTTGCATGGGAAAGGTCCCAGGTTCGTGCCCAGGCATTGCCAAAATCAGTGCCGTCTGATAAACTGTCTGTGCAGACAAAGTCTGATAATGAATAATACCCAATGTAAAGGGAGTGCATGTTAAATATGCTCCTAAGCCCTAACCAATGTATGATGTTGCCCTTAAAAGTGGTGTTGGGTCCCTACTCAGGTGTCAACTCTGCACCCACTGTAATACACAACTACAAAATTGCTTTAACGTTTTTTTTTTAATCAACCCTATACATACTTGTGTTTATATTTCTAAATTTTAAATATGGTTTTAAGCATATATGCAATAAAATTATATTAATTTCAGGTGAATTCTTTCACATTATTTTTCAACGCAAGACCAGTGTGGTTAAACGAAATGCCTCCTTTCAATGGTAAGTTAACTGTTTAATCAATATTAATTTTAGATAGAAGCAAATGTTTCTTCTGTGTATTTTTTTTTTTTTAGAAAGAACTAGTTTTCCAAACTCCTAATAGTCAAGCTCATTTACTTCATAATTTAATCAGTGTTTTTACTGAATTTATTTAAGTTGATTTCATGACAAGCTGATCCATAAATCAAGTGTTTGAAATTAATGCAAATAAAATAATGTAATAGATTTGGTGGTTCTTAATTATTTATATGGATGAATAACCGATCATATTTCTCCATTATAGGGTTAAATTAAAGTATAATTCATTATAACTGTGATTAAAACTATAAGAAAAACCTAATTTTCCCCTTATTACTTCTATTATATGTATTTGTTAGGTAAAGGAATATCGAAAAATTGTTTGAAGCCTGCCAAAATGGATATTAAAGTTGAAAAATCAAGTGATTCTAATGGAAATAGTTGCTACTGCTGGACATGTAATGAGGATTTGCTGCGACTGCAGGTTTGCTAATTTTAGTAAATTTTACTTTCATTAAAATATGAGTTTTCTTGCAAAGTAATTTGAAAGATTTTCTTTTAGAAAGAAAATTTGAAATAAGATCCAATGAAAGTCTAGCTAAAATAGTTTCACTTGCATGAGAAAAAAAGTTTAAAAGATTTTAATTGTTATTGGCTAATTCCATTTGTGACAGACATGACAAAAGACAACTTTCTTGGCTCTTAAAAAGTACTAAATGTTAATTGACTGTTAAAAAATTGCCATGGGGCGATGCAAATAAAGGTCTTGATTATAAAAAACGCTGAAATTTTCATTCAAGAGAAAATACTTAAAATTAATTGGGTTAAAACATCCCGTGACTGACATGACAAAATTGAGACACAGATTTTGAGTGACCTTATATTATTACCATTTGCTCTTAACTGGTAAGCATTTCAAGTCTAGAATTTTTTTGGAATCAATATAAGATTCTGATGTGCCAACCAGAAAGAAAAAAATTAAGAAATTTATAAATTTATAAATAGTAAAATATTATAAATATTTATTGGCGTGACTGACATGACAAATGTAACAGACATGACAAGGTTTTGATGTTCTATATTTAACTCAAATTTTGAATTTAATGTTCGAATTTTTTACGAACTGTTAATTTTGAGGTATAAAAAGAGAAAATAAAGTGTCAAGAATTTTTGCCGAGTAGATTTTGTTTAAAATAAAAAAGTTGAAATTTAAAAAATGATGTCCATGGCGCATTTTCGTGGAATCAACCTATTGAGATTGTTGTCATGAATTGAGATTATAAAATAAAATAATAATAGTACAGTACAGCTCCAAATATATTGAAGCAATATATTTTTTATTTTACATTTTTATTCCAAATATATATTTTTATTTTAGTCTTACCTCTCCTACATGGGTCCTACTGAAGAGATGAAAGGTCAAGTCTTGGATTTTCTTGGTTCGGTTAAAGATGAAACTCAAAACTGGCTCAGCTTGGAAGTCATGTGCTCTGACGAAGCTAGGGCCTTCAAATTGCTGATTGAGGTAGCGCCCAAAGCTGTATTGCCCTATGCTACGGAAACTTTTAAAGGGGACAATAAAAAAGTAATGCATGTTTGTTTGATTAATATGCATATTTTTTTTTAGTATTTGTCAAAAATATACTTCTTATTGATTTTTTTATTTTGCTGAACAATATAAAAAATGAAAACTAAAAATATAATGAAGAAATCTTAAGTTTTTTTTTAAAGGTTTTGGTGCTAATAATTAACTTATTATTTTTTCTAATTTTTTTAATGTTGAATGTAATTACAGCTATTTTTTTTAATGTTTTAATTTGTTAACTTATAATTAAAACTAAAAATGTAATGAAGAAATATTTAGATAGTTTCTAAATTTGTTAGGACTACCTAATTAACTTATTTAAATTGTTGTTTTTAGAATGTAAATTAATACGAGTTAAAAAGCATACAGCCATTTCGGGAAATTTCCTATAAAAATGAGGAATGAAAGAATAACAGAAAGTGTTAAGTGCCATTGTAAAAACAAAAAGATTTTTAAAAAACAATATTATCATTCCAGAAAGATAGTTTTTATAGTGGCCTGTTATCATTTTCTGTTATTCTTCTATTAGGTGTTTATGCATTAAAGAACGTCAACGTGAATTTGTTAAAATCCTGAAACAGCTGTATGCCTTTCTTGGTCTTAGAAATTTCCATTTGCATTTTATATGTTGTTTTTTTACTCTAATTAATTATGCACAACAATATTTACCTTTTTATAGGTAAATAAAATAATGTTATGTTAGTTTCAGGCGTAAATATAAATACTTTCTTCTTTCTTTTACAGTGGTCTACTTTGTTTACGCTTCTTCATGAACATGTCATAAACATCTCTGAGGAGGATCCAAATATGGAGGTGTACTCACAAACATTTCATGGTAATTTGTTATATTATCTGTATAACTATATATGTAGAATTTTACTCGTGTACTTTTTAAATTCAAAATAAAGCTGGGGCGTCTTAAAAAGCTAAACTATAGGCCAAGAAGCATAATCTGTACATGAATCCACACAGTTTATATGTAGAATTTTACTTGTATATTTTTTTAATTCAAAATAAAACTGGAGGGTCTTAAAAAGCTGAACAATAGGCCAAAAAGCATAATCAGTATATGAATCCAAACAGTTTAACTGTAGAATTTTACTCATGTACTTTTTTTTAAATACAAAATAAAGCTGAGACTTCTTAAAAAGCTAAAATATGGGCCAAAAAGCATAATCTGTATATGAATCCACACAGTTGAACTGTAGAATTTTACTCGTGTTTTTTTTAGCCTACTTTTCTTTTTTTTTAATTCCAAGAATTAAAAAAAAAATAGAAAAGTAGGTATTGACATGCTGTCGATGTCCGTCCGTCTGTCCGTACCCCCCTTCCAAAATCGGTTCTATCCATCCGATCTTAAAAATTCTTTTTTTGTTAGAAAGCTGTGACCTCAGAGACCCAACTTTCATACTTTTTGTCCGTCTGTCTGTACGATCGTACGGACATAAATCTACTATTTGTTGACGAACTTCCCATTGAACTAGCATTGTAATTCAATTTCGAGTCATTTAAATCGCTGAATTTAACTACAAATGCTGCGGACATGTGAAATACGTCAAAAAATTCAGCGCATCGAAATGAGAATACATTGAAAATTTCAGAAAAGAATTCGAATTCTAAGTACTTCAATTATTTAAAAAACTGCAAAACTTCATGCTCATTTGAAAAGCATAGGAAGCCATTTTTATTAGAATTAAATCACCATTGCCATCGCAACAATCGCGCGAGAAACTTTAATTATTTTAGACAAAAAATTAAAATAAATTTATTTTTGCGACATCTATCAATTTGAAATGACGTCAAATATATTTTACTTCGAGTGTTTTTGTATAGTGGTATGCAACGTTTTCATTCTATTTAAAAGCGAGAACTATTACATATTTATTCTTTGAAATATAAATTTTTGCAAACGATTTAAGTAATAATTATTTAATTTTCGAAATAAAATAAATGAAATTAGCTGAATTTATAGCAGGTAAATGCTTAATATAGAATTGATGCTGTGTTTGGCGCCTTTTTACCTGTGGAGGCGGGTTAAGTGACAGATTCTGTTACAAACCTACTTGTTAATTTACATTTCCTATTTTAAGTGAATTTTGAAGTAGTTTTTTGGTTTTTGTTTTGCGAAAAATTTAATATTTATTTATAACAGCAAATAATCATGCGGACGATAAGTAATATTTATTTTATTGGCGATAAAAAATTAATGAAAATAATTGATTGAGAAATTGAAATTATAGCTGGATGCTGTGTTTAGTGAAATTTATTCTAATGTATATAAATTTAATGTAGAAACGGTTGTGGATGTCACTTACTGTAAGGAACCTAGCTTTTTCAAGATAAGAATTTTAGTAAGTATTTAAGTAACAGGAAAGTAGGCTATTTTAGTTCTTTTAGAACTTCTTGTTTAATACAAAATAAGGCTGAGACATCTTGAAAAGCCTAAATATAGGCCGAAAAGCATAAAATTAACCACATCTGAGCGTAAAACTTTGCATTTATAAGCACTGTTAGTTTTTCAATGAGTTGTTAAGACTCGTTGCTAGGGCCCTGAAGGGGAAATTCCAAGGTGTGATACAGCTCTATTGGAAAGAGTTATAATAACACTTGGAATTCTCAATAAATCAATACACTCATTTAAAGGCAATTATTTGCCCCATACGGTAACTTCAATACCTTTATAACCAAAAAAAATTCTATGGCAGCTACCCTAAGCGAATGCACGATTTTCTCATTATGATTCAACTTTGTTATGATGTGTTTGGCAGGTACTGGAACTCGTATATCAAATTTTAAGTCGGTAGGTCTTAAATTCCTAGGTGAAGAGTAGTTTCAGACAGACTGACACACGAAGCTATATTCAAAAACTGTTTTATTAGATTCAGTACCCTCCATAAGGTTTAGAAAACAAAATCTCCATTTCAGAATTTTGACCCCCATCGCATTACCTTATATTTCATATAAGAAAATTAAAATTAATAATTGAAGCTCTGTACATTCACTAAAAACCAATTTAATGTTTTACCATTTCGAAAAATTGAGGGAAAGAACCTCTTGATTGACTAAGAATCTTCCCGTATTCATGTCTGCTCGGCGGATATTGTCGTCAGGAAACCTGTTTCTCTGTCGGTTCTTCTCTTTACGAATGTGGGACTCTTGTCTCGCGTGAATCAGGGTTACCAAGAGAGAGAAACCAGTTTATTGGCACCAGTTTAGGCAAGCTCTTGTTGCCAAAGATGCTTCATGCCATAGAGTTAAGAAAGACAATAGAGCGGGCCATGTATGTGCACAGTAACGCACAAAAGAAGCAGAGTAGAGCGGTGCATCTTGGGGTACCTCAGTGCCGGTTTGTTATGAGCAGAGCTCGAAAAACCTGACAGCCCTGCTTCAAGCCATTTGAACTGATAGACACCTCTACTCCTCCTTCCTAATGTTGAAATTAAATATTTGTGACAAATTCGCTAATGTAGAGCCACCTCCAAAATCAAAAGTTTGTAACTTGCCGATTGGCAACATTCTTATTCCTAACTTACTAACAACATGTGAAATGAAGTTCTGTGATCGTTATATTTTACGAGTCATCTTTATTCTTTATAAAAGCAAACAGCAATAATTGATCTTCAAATTTAAACTAATGAATAAACAATCGTAAACTGTTTTTTTTTGTTTATTTCCAACACCTAACTCTATGCCTCATACAGACAGATATCCTGTCAATAAAAGGGTTTCTCCCTGTACACTTCAATTGTTAATCACACATGTATAAACCTTTCAAGAGTTTATTACTTTTGAACAGCTGTGCTGGGACATCTTGCCGAAACTCTCCACCCTGTGGCGCTGCTGTCACTCCTGCCTCAAGGGGAGAGAGAAGACCTAGTTCCCCACGTGCGCAGGTGTGTGGAAAAGCACCAGGCCGACCAGCTCAAAGTCAAGATTGTGTCCTTGGGACAGGAGATCAAGTCCATGATGCTGCCTTAGAGAAACTTTTCTCCAGACTGTGGCTCTAGTAAGGCGTTAGTTCCACCTGCCAGCTCTCTGGGGTCAACTTGGTAATAACTATCAGCTCTACTAGGTAATAACTATCAGGTCAAGATTGTGTCCTTGGGACAAGAGATCAAGTCCATGATGCTGCCTTAGAGGAACTTTTCTCCATACTGTGGCTCTAGTAAGGCGTTAGTTCCACCTGCCAACTCTCTGGGTTCAACTTGGTAACTATCAGCTCTACTGGGTAATAACTATCAGGTCAAGATTGTGTCCTTGGGACAGGAGATCAAGTCCATGACGCTGCCATAGAGGAACATTTCTCCAGGCATGACAACCGAGGCTCTAGTGTGATGTTAATTCCACCTGCCAACTCTTTGGGGTCAACTTGGTAATAACTATCAGCTCTACTAGGTAATAACTATCAGTACAAGATTGTGTCCTTGGGACAGGAGATCAAGTCCATGACGCTGCCATAGAGGAACATTTCTCCAGGCATGACAACCGAGGTTCTAGTGTGATGTTAATTCCACCTGCCAACTCTCTGGGGTTGACTTGGTAATAACTATCAGCCAAGGGACCAGGCAGGATTTAAAGATTTGCCGCCTGTAGGCTACGATTGAATTTATTTGAGCTTTTTTTGTTCGGTGTCTGAATTGTGTTTTTCCTTCCCCCACTTCCGTTGTAAGGTATTCCAGATATAGTTTTATTGACAATTTTTTTTTCTGTTTACGTATTAGAATCATCTATGTAACCTTACACTCTAAATCAAAAGCGAAATTAATAGGCAAATTTTTTTAAACTGTTTCGCAATTTTTCTTTAAGAGGGACTGAATCCCATACAGCTAATGTATTAGTTTTGAACTTGCATCATTTGAAGAATCGCTTTGCCATGTTATCCCATTTTCACCATGTATAGGAATCATCACAACATCAACTTAAAACAAAATATTGAAAGGAAAATAACATCCGGTTATTTAATTATAAAGTTTTAAAGTAGTGTAGCTATCTGCTGTATATTTTATGCATTTTAAAACTTCAAAAGTTATATAATTCAATAACTAGATAACAATTTCGTTTCATTTTGATGATATGTTGATTCAGATACCTGGGGTAAAAGGGCTAACATGGCAAAGCAGAAGGCTTCTGCAGAAATTGCGATTCCAAAACATTAGCTCTATGGGACTGACAATCCCTCTTAACTTTGGTAATAACTATCAGCTTAAGGTCAATATTGTGTCCTTGGGACAGGAGATCTAGTCCATAATGCTGCCATAGAACATTTCTCCAAACTGTGACTTTAAGGTAGCCATATACCTTAAAAAACACAAAATTTAGTAAAATTTTAAAAAAAAATTGTCTCCCTTTTTTGGATAATTTAAAAGCACATTTTATTGGCTTCGTTCATAAATCAGCAGAACTTTTGTTTGTAGTGTAAATAGGAAAAAAAGCTATCACTATTTTAGCATTTGAAAATTGCAACAATGCTGTTTCTTAATTGTTAGCAAATTAGATCAGAAGGTTACTCGATTGCCCACAAGCTAAATTATTTGGTCTCTTTATCTAGCCAATATTGCATATTCGATGCAAAAGTCATCGAAATTCTATCAATTTTGATACCAAGTTTGCTAAAATGTGAACACAAAAAAAAAAGTTAAAATTCATCTTAAATACAATTTTATTCTTTTCTCTTGGCAGATTTGAAGTGCTCAAATATTTCCTTTATTTACCTTGCTTTATCTTTAAATCATTAATGCTTAATAGTAATTGTGTGTAGCTAATATAAAATTGTTCTTCCTAACAAATAGTTAAGTTACAAATCTATATGTGATCTGGGTGAATAGCTATTCATTTGTAATTTTATTTATTATTGTATATTTATTTGTATTTAAAATTTATCGAAAGTATCCTTAGGTTCTGTATATCAATCGAGTATAATGTAGGGTAAGGTGGGGTAAGTGGGCCACCTTTTTGGCATAATTCAACTTTAGACCCTCATACCACTGGATACAATCGGCCTAACAACTTATTTTTTTTTTTGTGGTCCGTTCTTTCATATGTTATTACTGTACCCATGACAACCTTAACACAAATTGGCAAAAAATAAATATAAAAAATATGTTTTTCATTTTGGTCATCCGAGTGGCCCACTTGCCCCACAAGGTGGGGTAAGTGGGCCACCCCCCTAATATATTTTTACACATAACTGGTAGAGATAAGGCTGGGCAAGTGGAATAATCTACATGATTTTTTGAGTGTTTGAAAAAAAAAAGTAATGATGTATCCTTAATAGTTCCCCCATAGCAACTTTTTCTGGCTTGCAAGCTTACTACAAGAAAAAATACATTAATTTTCATCTTGTCATTTTTGCATGTAGTGTAAAAAAAATGTTAGGGCTGCAGATTTTAAACTGGCCTATGTCAATGAATAGGTCTATGAATAGTGTATATGACTAACCCTATGAATCAGTAAATATGACTTTTTTAAAGTATATTAAAGAGTTGTGGCTAGTGGGCCAGGGGTGGCCCACTTACCCCGCCATTGTGGTGGCCCACTTACCCCTAACGCGGGGCAACTGGGCCACCCCAATTTTCTTTTAACTTTATCAACATCACAAGTACATGACACTACAAAAAGATACTATGTTTTATACACTTTCAAAATATATAACATTTTGTTTTGTATCATGAACCGTTTGGAAATAAATTTAAAAATAGTATGATGGCGTGAATTACGAAAAGATGCAATTTTAAAAATTTTCACAAAAAGGATTGTACCTTTTTACATACTTAAGTGAAAATGATGCCATAATGTTTCCTGCATCTATTGGGGTAAATACGTAAAAATATTGCAACAGATTTTTTTTTACGTCCATAATTCGGGAAATGCCAGGGGGGTGGCCCACTTACCCCACCTTACCCTATAGAAAATTTGTTATTTGTATATTTTGATTGTTATTATTTTAAAATGTTTATTTGATATTATTTGAAAGGTTTAAAAAAATCATTACTGTTTGTTTTTTGCATAAATAACACTTTTTTACTGACTAATGTTGATTGAATTATAATGTATAGAAATTTCATTATTTATGTACCTTCATTGTTTTGATTTTTAAATGTTTAGTTTGTTACTTAAAAGTAAAAAATAAATTGTTTAATTTTTTTTACGTAATGTGTACTTTTATACGGGTTCACTTAGATTACTGTAATCAGGTTACCTTGTAATAGGTTATAAATTGTACATAATTTGTAGATGCTTTAGTAAAACTAGCCTTTCAAAATTGGGAATCAAAACCAATAATGACTTAAGGGGGGATGTAACATTGCACAACTTTCAATTAAAGGGGAATGGGCGCGTTGGGCCGCGGGTCTCCACACTCAAGTGTTTCAGTGTTAATCCCATGGGGGAAAAAACCTTTCTCTGCCACATTTCTCCTGCTGTGTTGAATATTTTTACAAGTTTTTTTAATAATAAATGTAGATAACTTACAAGCAATAATCTCACTTTTTACAATTGCATCGAATACTTTTTGTAAAATAGTTCATTGAATTTTTAAAAAAAATATTCGAACCAATTTCAATGAGTGAACGACCTGTAAGTCGGCTACATTTGTCGCATTAATACTCAATAAATCAATACATTTGAAAGTAATTGTGTACCCCTTAATAATGAGTTCAATACACCCTGAAGTGAGGTCTTTCTATACTATCCTGCAGTAAATTTCCTTTCCATGGAAGAGTTATAATAAAATACCCAAGAGGTCAAAACCACATATACAATGTATGTGTTAGGTACCCAACTTTCATAGACTGTAACTTTAAAACCTAAAAAGTTCTAGGGCAGCTACCATTTGAGTGAGTTTCTCAAAATTCTTATGACCTCTGACGGATATTGGAAACTCGTACCAAATTTGGAGTCTGTTTATCTTAATCCTTTCTGTTCTAATTTCTTTTAATTGAAAATCTGCGAAATTGAGTCCTTATGTATCTAAAATAAAATGGTTAATTTTTAAAATAAAATTAAAGAATGTTCCAAATTTCATCACCGTTATTTTAATACCGGCAAAGGTAAAAAAAATCGAGTCTATATGTAGTCATTGGGACATAGTGCTCTGCTAAACAAGATTATAAAAAAATACAATATGCCCTCTGTCTGAAAGTTTTAATGTTTATTATTATTTTACATGAAATATTTCAAAAAAATACATGGCTGTTTAAAAAAGTGAAGCCATTGTTATTGTGAGAAAATATTACCTTGTACTTCTTATATGTTTCTCTTGAATAAGTTTTTTCATTAAGTTGCATTTTTTTTATTTTTTAAGTACTACTTCAATTTCACCACTGATTCAAAGCTTTATTTTTTCTGGGAATAAGTCATTCCTGTATATTTCGGGGTGGGGAGCCCAGTTGGTTAGGCACTTGCCTAGCATGCGAAAGGCCCCAGGTTCGGGCAAAATAACTGCCGACCTATAAACGGCTCGTGCAGCCAAAAATGTCTGACGAATAATACCCCTTGTAAGGGAGTGCACGTTAAATATCCTTCTAAGTCCTAATGCTGTGTACGATGTCGCCTTTAACGGTTGCGTTGGGTGCCTACTCAGGCTCGCCACTTGACTGTGGTTCTAAAATATGACGCCCGTTGTCAATAGCCCTCGTTTAGCTCTAGTGCGACAATAAATCTAACCTGTATATATTTCAAAGTCGTTCAACACATCACTCGCATCACCTTGAGATACTTTAAAATTGATATATATATATATATAGCATGGGTCAATTATTTCATTTACAATCACTAACAGTCCAAGCGCAATGATATAATTCAAATAAATAGCTCGTTAATCAAATTGGAATTGAGTTGCTCATGAATCCTCAGTGACTCCATTTAGAATCATCTTTTAATAATATTTTTAAAACTATATCTATAATGAAAAATAGCTAAAATGCAATTTTTTCAGTATTTAATAATACAAGCTTGACAAATTTAGGAGCAATATAGTATTTATAAAATTGTCTTAAAACGAATTTTAATTTACCATGTTTTTCATAAACAAATATATAATTCTTCAAAAGACATGATTCTTCCACTAACAACTTCATTCAACAACATTCTCCCACTAACACAAATTAACTTTATAGAAAAGTATGAATTTAACTTAGAGAGGGAAAGAATCACAATCCCAATAGAATAATAACGGCTTAAAAACCTTTGTTTTTTGTATTAATAAACTTTTCTCACATATATTTGTATGAACTCGACAGTTTGAAAAGCACAGTACCTGTTTCTTGGAAATAAATGATTTTTAAAGAATTTTTAAAAAAATATTTGTAAAGTTATTTCAATGCAGCTATAAATACATATAAAAAAATTGAAAAGTTTTGTTTTATGTATTAATAATATTTATCCTTAGCAGTCAAGTTTAAGTAATTAAAGATAAAACATCTTTTTTAGAATTAAACCAACAATGCAGTTTATCTAAATCATCGACGCAAATATATTAATGAAAGATAACCGTCAAAAAAATAAACTACAAAATGAAATAACATACAACTTTAATATAATTTTCCAAAATGAGTAGTACAAACAGGCTTTTTTCAGTAGAGGTAACATCAAGAGCAGAAAATATTCATTTTTTAAAAAATAGACAATGTTCGAATTTTTTAACACTTCAAACTTCAAAAGGAAATATAAAGATTAGAAAAGTATGCAAATTGATGTAAAAAAAATACCACTTAGCATAAATGTTCTTAAATACAAAAACTTAATTGTGCAAAATATAAAAAGCCAATGCATAAAAAATATATACAGTAAAAAGGATATTTTACTTAGAAAATATTAAATCTCATGAAGTAGTAGAACCAAATCCAAGCCAAACAGGCTTGGGCTAGTGATACAACCTCACACAAGCCACAACAGGAGAAATAACACATTGGAAATTATTACTTTAAGATTTTTTTTGTAGACCAAAGCTCTTTTTCATTGGTACAGAAATACAAAAATAAAATTGGTAATTTCCAGCTTTAACAATGATATTTTCTTCTTGAATCTGAAAGAAAAAGGGAAAAAGTATAGTACTATTTATTTTAAAACCAAAAGTTTATCAGCACAAAATTAAGATATAAAAAAAATGACAGGATAAACAACAATTTAAAAAAAAAAAATGACTTTATAGAATCATAGCTAACTACAATAGCTACTTATTCTGTTTCATTTAATTGTATTAAATGACATATTTTAAACTAGATAGTTTAATTAAAGCATTCTCACCTTTAAGAATTTAGATTAAAGGCAAACAAAATTTTAAACAATCTGAGGGAGAAGCAAATTGGCTGAAGTGTAAACTTGTTTTCACAGCATTATTTAAATTAAAATTTTGAACTGAAAATTTTATTTCTTAAATTTAAAAAAAAATTGTAGCCAGATGGTAGTAAATCTCCTAAATTTGATGGTAATCTCTTTAAAAAATAGATTAACAAAAAATAAATTGTTCTTATTTTATATGATGTAAGGGCGAAGATAAAGTTTTAAATTATTCGTTTGCCAAAACTAAAATCAATTGTGGTTTTTCCTTGAAAAAAGCTGGCATCTAACAATTAAACCCCATTTTGCCTTTTACCAAAGAGAACCAATACAAAGAAATAGGGATAGAGTAACCCCTCACTATATCACGCCTCGTTATAACTTGCATTCGGATATATATCGCGCCCTGTATCATGTCTCCCAATTTTTTCAATATAATTAGAATAATATTTATCAAGTCGCGCGATCTGCGCATTCGGTTATACCGGGGGTTTTTGTTTGTCTCCCGGGAAGCGCGATATAATGAGGGGTTGCTGTAGTTGGAAAAGTTAAGAATGAAAATTCCGCATAAATTAAAACCTAAATTTTAAATAATTAAATTTAGGCCAAACGTCCAACTGTGCTGAAAATATAGTGTGAAGAGAGGCGTGTGAAGTAACAGAAAAGTAAAAAAAAAATTATGTTTCTACACCATAGCTAAAAGTAACTAAGTCACAGTTGCATTTTGAAAAATCTAACAGCGTAAATTGACATAACCTAAAATCAGTAACTGTTACAAGTACCGTGCTACTCCAATCCCTGCCAAAAACCTAAAAATACCTATGTGTATGAAGAGTACAGGGGGGGGGAAACAAGTTAAATGCCTAGGAATCTTCCCACTTTCTTTTGTGCTTGGCGGCTATTGGGTATAAGAAACCAGTTTTTCTTTTGGTCCTTCTTTCGCGGTACAAACGTGTGACTCGTGTCTACAGATCTTTGGTGTGAATCAGGGTTGCCCCGCCAGAAAAACAAAGCGAGTAACCTGTTTCCTTGCGCCCTTTAGGGATGACCTGCTATTGTTGCCAAAGAATCTTGATGAAGACAGATTCCTAAGCAATGAAGTTCTTTTTTCCCCTGTACTCGTCATATATTTTGATTCCATATACCTGGCTATGGGGAAAAAAAGGAATACCTGTCTCTATCCATTCATTTTCCTAGAGTACAATTCCCGGAAAGTTTCGAGAGCCAAATTGCCATTATCTTTCTCAAACTTAATCCACTCCTTGGTTCCAATGATGTCCTTGTCATTGAGCGAGATGAAATCCAAAGCAGCCGACTTTAACTGCTGGTCGTGGTGCAAGTCGGCCATGGACAAGACTCCCAGGGCACTTGTGGCGCATAGACCATACATGAGGACTTCAGAACAGACCTGTTTTAAGGGTTCCAGGGCATAGAAGTCGGCCGCAGCATACAAACTGAAATGACATAGAAAGAAAATATCACTTTTGATGTAGCAAAATGTTACAAGTACCGGGATTCGAACCCATACCCACTTGCATGATAAGCTAAGATCTAAACCACCATTCCGACCAGGCGACTTTCAATTACTTATATGAAATATACTATACAGTTAGTTTGAATTATGGGCAAACTAGAGCTACATGAGGGCCTTTAGCGACAAGCGTTGTAATTTGGAACCACAGTCAAGTGACAAGCCAACATCAGAAAAGGCGTCCAACGCAGCTTTAAAGGGCAAGGGACTTGCAGGCAGGGTTGGAAAAAAACATGTTTTTTTTTTAAAAAAACAAAAAAACATGTTTTTTTTTTAAACGTGTTTTTTTTGTTTAAAACGTTTTTTTTTTGTTTAAAATGTTTTTTTAAACAATTGAATTTTATTTTGTGAACAAGTTGTATGGGTTAATAATAAAACAAGGTTCTTTTTAAGTTTTCGTCTTTTATATTTACTTCCACCCCCAATAATTTTAGGCATATGCCTTACATCTTTCTTTGTCGAAGAATCACATAGAATACAAGAAATCCTTCTATTATCTGGCGATTCGGTGTCTTCCTTTGATTAAATCAGGTAGGCTAATAGAACTAATAATGTAATAGTTTAATAATGTAATAGTTCATAAACTAATAATGTAATAGTTTATGTTTGGTATTTTAATTAACTAAAATTATGTACCACATTGATAATTAGCATAAATCTCACAAATAGGGGCTATAATAAATAGTTCAAATTGTCAAATGGTTATCATGAATGGCTATGTACAATATGTTTTTATTGTTTCAAGCATATTAAAAACAGGAACATATTGGATGCATTTCCCTCATTTTATTTTACTTAACTATTTAACTACAATTTGGCAATTTTATTGGACTTCTTTTTGCTCAAAGTAATTTCCCATCAATTATATTTTCCTTCTCCTTGCAGCAAAAAAATAAAATTGTTTTAAACATGTTTTTTATTACTGTGTTTTAAACGTGTTTAAAACAATTGTTTAAAACAAAATGTTTTAAACATAACAACCCTGCTTGCAGGGTTGGAACTTTGGAGCATATTTAACGTGCACTCCCTCTGCATGAGGTACTATTCGCCAAACATTTTTCTTGAGCAAGGGGTGCTATAAATCTTCATACACAAGGCAAGGTCAAAACAATTATTATATTAGGTACTTAAAACTGAAGAGTTTTCGGTAATAAAGGATATTATTCGGTGTCCAATCCAAAACCCATGTTACCATGTCATTAATACAGAAAATATCCCAGTTGTGAGAAATTTGTAGAATATTTAGCTAAAAATAATACATAATCTTATTTACATTATAGTATATGCAAGTATATATGAAGTATAGATAATATGTATAATGCAAGATTTACTTTTTAAAATAATAGCTATACCTCACCACAGTTTAAGTATGCAGTATACAAATGTTCTACGGGAAAAAGGGTAAATAGTTCTATAATTTCCGATTGCAAGAATGGAAAGAAAAAAGATTTTTCACAATATATCACTTATTCGTTATTTCAAGACATATTTTTATTAGTTTTTATTTGTTTATGCTTCATTTCAAGTGTAATATTATTTATTTTTTTCTTCGATTTTGACGTAACAGAGCGCACGAATATCAGGGCCTGACGTATTGCGTAGGAGCGACCAATCAGAGAGGCAAAATTCCGCTTGTTTCCTCCGCATAGAACATTTTAATGCTGCAAACTTAGGGTGTGTTTTGGTATATTGTTTCTCCTAAAATAAATTGAGAGCTAACTAACCTGGAAGCTTCTGCCCAATCCAGGTCCTTGTTAATTCTGTCAGTGTATATGAACTTCAGCAATCTTTCTAGTGTGTCCACATCAATATCCTTGATGTCCATACAGTCATCTTGCATTTCCTTCATCTCTGACGCAAACAATGACCTGAAAACCTTCGATCTCGCACCAAGGACTATCTTGTGGACCGGGAATGTTCTTTCCCCTACCTTGAGGTTGAAGTCGGACAAGTAGCCCTCCTCGAGAATGTCTTGCAAGGATTGATTAAGAGTGTTCGGTGGACTTTTTTCATTTTCGTTCCCTGGTTCATCAGAGTCAGTATTAGTTTCATCTGCTTCGGTTTTGGGAACCTCAGCAGAAGCTGGAACATTTTCAGTGGTGGGAATGTTGTTGAAAATATCACTTTCTTCAACTTTTCTCTCTGTGGCGAAATGCCCAGAAAATTTACAATCAATAACAAGGGATAGTGTGTCTGATGACAAGAATTTACTTTCATGGTGTAAAAACATAGCTTTTGATGCATTTAATTCGAATGTAGAAGAGCGATTTGCACTTGTAAACAAGGCATCATGAGTGGCGAATTCAATCAGTTTTCCTGTTGAGTCCCGAGCAAAAACTTTAATCTTTGCATGAAAACCAAAAAACCATGTGGTTGAAAAACACACATTAGCTTGCTCATAATCAGGAAAGAATATTTCTATGTTCAAACTCTGATCACCCCAAATCGTTTCGTCAATAATAAAAGGCGAGTTGGGGCTCATGGCTCCGAAGCCCAAAATTCGAGGATGAAAGATTTTTCTAACCATTTTAGAGTCAGGTTCTACTCTTGTGAAGGCAAAATTATTCAACTCTAACATTCGCATTGGAACACGTTCGTATAGATACCACATACAACACTCAACTCTCAATATGTTGTTAGGAAAATATTTAATTTCATTCGGAAATATAAACCTGTTCTCTAGACGTGTGACACGATGTTGCTTGTGTATTAGGGGCGTACCAAGCGAGTCTAGAAATGCGATTGCAACTGAGCAGTCAGAATCACAACCACTCTTTAATATTAACTGCGCGACAATTTCAGAATGACTTTGAGTAATCAATAAACTTTTTAAAAACTGTGGAACGGATAAGGAAGGATTAAGAAAATGTTCACCTTTTAAACAACTGAAATTTTCTATTTTCCACACGTACTTTCTCATAATGGCTTCTAATTTGGCTTTTCAAATTTTAGTTGTTTTATGCAAGTACGAGATGTGACAATGTTGGGTGTTAGGTTGGTTGGTAGACATATATTTTCAGCTTGTGTGCTTGGTCGCAAGGACCCGCTTATAAACCATCGTCAAGTAGGAAACACAAGACACACACAAACACATATGACAGATGTTGCCACCTGTCACCACCTCCGCAATTTAGACATGTCCCTGAAGGGAGGGAAATTTTCTCCAGGAACCTGTACCCATGAGAAACTGCGCAATGACCGCCCACAGGACTTTCGGACTCAACAGATTTTACGAGCACGTACTCAGCATATACTCGACAAACACAAACATCCATGCCTGAACGGGATTCGAGCCCTGACCCAGCAGCTCCAGAGGCCAATGCCTTAACCACTACGCCGCCGGATTGGCTTGGGTCACTTGTTGGGTTGTACGTTTTCCAGGGCTGTCTATTTTTAGCCTCCGTGGAACTTTAACACACCCAATCACACTCAATAAATTAAAACCGCAATCAAGTGACAAAGTCTACACCTGAGCAAGTACCTAAAGCAATCGATTAGAGCCATCATGCTATTGTTTAAGACTTTCAAATACACATATTTAACGAGCACTTATGCTGCAGTGTGTACTAAATACAGACATACACACAACATTAATATCGACGCTCATATGGGAGAAGACTTGGTAGGTAGTGGAGGTGTAATATTTATGCTCTTTTTAAAGAGCAGTTGCTCTCTGACCTGTTCTTTTAAAAATATCAGTTATTTAACCTGCTCTTTTTTAACAAAAGCTGCTTTACACGAGGAAGAATTCGGGCAAACATAAATAAAATACATAATGAACTTAAAATAGTGTCACTATGTCATAAATAAAATGAAGTGTCATTTTTTTGCAATAATTTTAATAAGTAATATCAATTAAACTGGTGGATACCGTTTTGCGTCTAATCTCGAACTTGAATCGGATCAGAGACTAAACTGCACTTAATCGTGCCTGGTGAATACGAGCGTGACAGTCCAAGCGCAATGATAATTTCAAGTAAATATAGCTCCTTAATCAATTGGGATTGAATTGCTCGTTAATAACCAGGGGGCAGTGACTCCTTTTTGAATAAATTTGAAAGTTTAACTTTTGAATAAATTATAAAAGAAAGTTTAAACTTTTAAATAAATTATAAAAGAAAGTTTAAACTTTTGAATAAATTATAAAAGTACTATTTTAGAAACCATATCTATATTAAAAATAATTAAAATGCAATTTTTAAGCATCTAAAAAAGCAAGCTTGAAAAATTTAGGACCAATATATTTATAAAATTGTCTCAAAATTTATTCTACCAAGTTTCTTATAAACAAATTTTATTTAATTCTTCAAAGGACATAATTAATTATTCTATTTAACGATAAAAAAGAAAATATAACTTTATAGAAAAGTAAGAAGAATTTAATAAAGATTTATTTGAAATAAAAAGCGAATTTAACTTAGCGAGGGCACAAATCACAAGTTTGATTCCAAATGGATCCCCTTGGAGGTTTAAAACCATTTTTTTAAAAAATAAATGAACTTTTTTTTGTACAAGTCTTATATTTTTATGAGCAGGACAGTTTGAAAACCACAGCACATGTGTCTTGTACACTGCTCAAAACAATTAGGGGAGCAATTTGCGTACTTTTGTTACCCTCTTAGTTTCAGCTTATTTTTTATTTTAAAAATCTAAAATTTGTGCTATAGATTCATTATGCATGCAGGATGAAATGGTAAAAAACAGGGTCAAAAAATCATTTTTCAAACTAAAATTAGAGAGGGAAAAATTTGAATCATAACTTTTGAATAAATTATAACAATAATTTTTTATAAACTTTATTTGTTAAAAACAGTTAAAATTAATTTTTGAACATCTGTGAATGCAAGCCTAAAGAATTTAGGGTCAATATATCTCGTAAAATTTTTGGGGAGTGAGTTTTTTTTTTTTCTTTCTTTACAAATCGTTTTGTAAGATTATTTCAATGCAGTTATAGATACATAAAACAAAACTTTTTAAATGTAAAAATAATTATATAAAATTTCTAGCAAATTAAACATTAAAATTATACATATTTTATCAGTTATCCATAGTCCAGTTGAACGAATCGTGTATCCCAGGCGTGTATATTGCCCCTGATATCTATTTACATCTCCTTCTTTATGCTGATGATGCAGTTATTCTTGCAGATAACCCAATAAATCTTCAACTAAAGCTTAACACATTAGAAAGATTCTGCAAAAAACTCTGTTTAGATGGTAATATCAATAAAACCAAAGTGGTTTTTTCCGAAAGGGCGGTAAGTTATCTGCAAGTGAAAAGTTCTATTACAATAAAAAAGAGTTTTAGAAATTATCCCCAGCTATATTTATCTTGGCATACCGTTTTCTTCATCGGGTTGTTTTAATATTGCTAAGGATCACTTTATCTGTAAAACCCATCAGTGCAATTAATAATTCTTGGTCTGTCCTTGCTGGCGCAAGAATTAACTCTGTTAATTCTTGGTTTAAGTTATTTGACTCCTTAATATTGTCTGTTTTGACTTACGATGCTCCAATATGGGCTGTTAATAATTACTGTCAATTAGAAAAATGTTTTTGTATTTTTGTTAAAAGATTGCTTACTGTTTCAAGGTATACCCCTGGATACATGTTGAGACTTGAATTGGGTCATTCAAGAATTTCTATAGTTTTTATCCGTTTGATTTTAAAATATTGGATACATTTACCTAAGATGTCTGATGAAAGATTTGCTAAAGCTTGTTATTTAAGACTTTATAATTTGTCTCTTTATGATTCTTCTACTAGCAAATTTAACTGGGCTATCTCTGTTAGGAATATTTTACAAAGTGCTGGTTTTTATTTTGTTTAGATATCCCAAGATTACGAAGTAGCAGAACAATATTTACCATTAATTATCCAAACATACAATGATCAATACATTCAAAATGACCTTGCTTGTGTAGCTAATAGTAACAATCACTCTTTTTACAAATTCATCAAAAACTCACATTTAATTGAAGATTATCTAGCCTCAAATGTTGATATATCTGTTAAACGAATTATAATGCAGTTGCGTATCAAACACTTATAATTTAAAGGATCAATTTACAAAATATTTCCTGACACTATATGTAAAATATGTAATACATCCGAAAATGAAACCTGGAAACACATAGTTTTAACTTGTCCTGTTTATGATTCCTTCAGAAGAAAATACTTTATTAATTCTAACAATCTTTCAGCATTTTTAAAATTTCATAACAAAAACTATTATAATATTTATAACTACTAAATATCAGTTTTAAAATTTAGACAATATATATTAAGTTTCGATGATACTGACAATTAGTTTACTTCCTTATGTCTCTTTGTTTGTATTTAAGTTGTTTGTTTGTATTTCATTTGTTTGTTTTTTATAGGTATCCTTGCAATAGATTTATGTTAATATTATGAAACATTTTATTGTAATAACCATTGCCAACCATTGTAAACGGGCTTAGGCCCATTGCAATAAATTTATTATCTATCTATTATCCTTAACAGTCAGGTTTAAGTAATTAATGATAAAATATCTTTTTTAGAAATAAACCAACAATGCAGTCGATCTATATCATAGGTGCAAAGATATTAATGAAAGATAACTGGTCACAAAATAAACTACAAAATGAATTAACATACAACTTTAATATAATTTTCCAAAATGAGTAGTACAAAAAGGCTTTTCTCGGTAGAGGTAACATCAAGAGCAGAAAATACTCATTTTTTAACACTTTGAAAAGGAAGTAATATATAGTTAAGAAAAATATGTAAATCGACGTAAAAAAATAACACTTAGCACCAAGGTTCTTATTTGAATAGAAAATTTTAATTATGAATAATACAAAGAGCCAATGGCTAAAAAATATGCCAGAAGGTATTTTGCTTAGAAAATATTAAATCACATGAAGTAGTAGAACCAAATCTAAGCCAAAAAAATGAAGCTGGCGATACAATTTTAGCCGCACACAAGCCACAACAGTAGCAGGCGAAATAAAAAAGTTGAAAATAAATGCCTTAAGATTTTTTTTTTGTAGACAAAAGCTCTTTTTCATTGGTACAAAAGTACAAAAATAAAATTGGTACTTTCCGGCTTCAACAATTATATTTTCCTCTTGAATCTGAAAGGAAAGGTGGGTATAAATAAAATTTATTTTAAAATTAAATCTTTATCAGCATCAAATAAAGAGGTTAAAAAAACACTTCAGGATAAACAAAAAAAATAACTTAATAGAATCTTATTCTTTTTCATTTAGCTGTATTAACCCTTTATCAACTGACAGTAATGTCGGGCAGCCAGTATAGTGGTTTCGACCCCCGCTTGCCAAGCGAGTTGGCCTGGGTAAGGCATGGATATTTGAAGAGTACACGGGAAGAACCGACTGATTTCCTTAGAGTCTTTCCATAATTGTCTCTGCTTGGCGGACATTGGCAACCGAAAATCGGTTTTTCTTGTGGTTCTTCATTTGCGGTACAAATGTGTGACTCGTTCCACTCAACTCTGGCATGAATCAGGGTTGCGGCGAAAGATAAACAAAGCGAGTAACTAGCTTCTTTACACCAGTTTAGGCGATTTCTCGCTATCATCCCCAAAGAGGCTATTAAGAAAAGCCTTGTACAAAATCAATCGGTTCTTCCTGTGTACTCTTAATTTGTGTTGTCTTGAGTACATGAGGAGAACATGCTCGTAAAATCTGTGGGTCCGAAAGTCCTGTGGGCGGCCATAGCGAAGTTTACCATGGGTGCAGGTCGTCTGGAGAAAATTACTCCTTCCCTCCAGCGGCATGCCTAAATTGAGGAGGTGGCCCCATCTCAGAGTATAAGTCAGACATCCACCCTCTCATGGGTACTCAAAGCCTTACGCCAACGGATGCTAAACAAACGCCTTCCACGCTACGGCCGGGAGGAACACAACAACAACTACAACTGACAGTAATTATAAGTTTCACTTAAAATGCCGTTATTTTACTTTTTATTGTTTGTTTGAGGGAAAATTGTTGGTAGTGGCCTTTTATTGTTGCTGCATGTGGGGTTTCAACTTATTAAAGACTAAGTCATGTTAATAAGAGTAGTTAAGTTGAAATTTGAAAAGAAAAAAGAAAATAAATTTGGAGTATACAGTGCATTTTATGTTGCAATTCTTTTTTACTGTTTCCTATTCTAATTAATTGCAATAAATAATTAAATACAAAATAATTCAAATAATTAAAACTTAATTAGGTGCATAAAGGGTTATTGACATCTTTTAAAATAGTTCAAATAATTATTTAGTCAACTTTTAACATGAGAGGAAAAAAAGAAAACACTAAAAATTCTAGCCCCATGGTCAAATACAAAATTAGGTGCCAATAAGCATAAAAACTTTCCGGGTGCAAAATTCTGCGTTCAAAATCGAAGAATTTGTTTTAAAAAACATTAAAATTTTTACTTTGAGTTTTTAGATAAGGGTGCTTTAACAAATTACTTTAAAGATGTGCATCATGACTACAACTGAAAAACACTCTCACTCTTAAGAGTTCAGGCAAAAAAAATTAACCCTCTGAGAGATAAGCAAATTGGCGGAAAAGTATAAATTTGTTTTCACAGCATGTGATTTTTATCTGAATTTTTAACTCGGCATTTAATTTCTTAAATTTTTATAACTAATTTTTCTGTAGCAGATAGTAAGAAATATTTGCGCAAAAAAAGAGTATTTAAAAGTAAACACACCCTTAGTATATACTCACAATCCAGAAATACCCTAGTATTTATAAATTTCTTGAAAACAATTTTTCTGTGTTTTAAGTTATTCGAAAATGGGAGTCAGAATTGGTCAGAGAAGTCGAGAAAGAAGCTTTTTTTCTTTGAAAAATAAATGAACAAAAAATAATTGTTAACATGCTCAAATGGCGATAATAAGGTAAAATATTCGCTAGCTGAAACCAAAATCGATTGTGTTTTTCACATAAAAAAGCTAATGTCTAACAATTAAAACCTTAGTAAAAGTATATAAATTTATGTGTTAAATGTAACTTTTAAAGTATGTGTGTCGCTAAAAAAACTGATTGTGTTTGTATATCTGTATCCATCACAGAGTAAAAAAGAAAAGATATATCCTTAAACATGTTTTAAAAACCAGTTATTGGAAGGTTACTTTTAAAAAGTAATTATGTTACAGTTACCATTACTTAATATGAAAAGTAACTAGTTACTGTTACTTTTAGAAATTTCAAGGCATAAGAAAAATTTAAATTTAGCCACCTTTCTGTTTCTCAAAAAAGAGCCAATACTAAAGAAATAGGGTTTTTGGAAAAAGTTAAGAACAAAAATTCAACTTCGTTTAAAAGTTAAATAATTAATTTTAGACCGGATGCTAAACTATGCTACAGAATATCCATGATGAGAGGTGTTGTAAAGTAAAGAAATTTTTCATTACATCATTACTGCTAGAAGTAACAGTTTCATTCTGAAAAATCTAACGGCAATACTCGGTGTTACCTATAATAAAAGTAACTGTTACAAGTACCGCTTTACTCCAATCCCTGCTAAAAGTACCCATCTACATATTTTGATTCCATATACCTTACAAACACACGTCTCTATCCATTCATCTTCCTAGAGTACAATTCCCGGAATGTTTCGAGAGCCAAATTGCCATTATCTTTCTCAAACTTAATCCACTCCTCGGTTCCAATGATGTCCTTGTCATTGAGCGAGATGAAATCCAAAGCAGCCGACTTCAACTGCTGGTCTTGGTGCAAGTCGGCCATGGACAAGACTCCCAGGGCACTTGTGGCGCATAGACCATCCATGAGGATTTCAGAACAGACCTGTTTTAAGGGATCCAGGGCATAGAAGTCGGCAGCAGCATACAAACTGAAATGACATAGAAAGAAAATATCACTTTTGATGTATCAAAATGATATAAGTACCAGGATTTGAACCCTCCACTTGCATCATAAGCTAAGAACGAAACCACCATTCCAACTACGGGCCAACTTTCAATTACTTATATGAAATATAAGGAGGGGGGATCGCCCCCAAGTGGGTGGTTTGTGTTATTAAGGGGGCAATAAATAGTGTTGGGGCCATAGGGGGGCAATGAGTATTCAAAGGAGGAAAATTAAAATAATATACTGTGCTGTAGTACAGTAAAACCATTCTAATTGTTATTGATAACCGTGACAAGTTTCAAACTGACATTCTTACACGATTTGAAGATTTAACCAAGTTAGAAATTCCTAATTCTATTGTCGATCCATTCTCGTTTGAAGCTGTGGTTGTGGATAACCTTGATAACTCTTTGCAGA
Source organism: Hylyphantes graminicola (assembly GCA_023701765.1). Taxonomy (NCBI): domain Eukaryota; kingdom Metazoa; phylum Arthropoda; class Arachnida; order Araneae; family Linyphiidae; genus Hylyphantes; species Hylyphantes graminicola. Next base: position 57,934,884 of record CM043118.1, on the reverse strand, counting down.
CAGAGCTTGTAGATCTAAACTACTGAGGCGAAACTCATTTTCAAGCAGAATGGTTATGAGTTATGAAACTTATTTACACCTATCCACAACTGTGTAAAAAGCTGAATTATTTCTCATCTCATTCCATCAATATATTTAGTTGAAAAAGGATTGAAGATTAGTTCTGTTATCCAGCTCCTCATTAAACAAAGAAATCAAATGGACATTTGCCTCAAAGACTTGTGCACGAACTTATAAATAGATAAAATAATAAAAATATTTAAGCATTCAATTTTATCTCTAATATTTATTGTCAACTCTCTTAACATTTTTCAGAATCCAGTTTAAAGATCTTAGTTAATTATTTCACTTTTGCTCTTCGAAAAAATATGTTTGAATATAAAAAAAAATGTTCTATTTCATTTAAGAGTGGCCGGATAAAGCTGCTTTGGTTGTGTTTGTGTATGGTAGTAAGTGTTTAAAATTATAAAATTGCTTTATTAGTTATACTTTAACTCAAATTATAATTGGACAAAACATGAAAATTAAAGGGGGACAATATGTGTTAGTCAACCTAAAGAAAGGGCCAGGGGCAATGTTCCAGAAAAGGTTGGGAACCACTGCACTACAGCTACAGTAGGACCATTGGCGACATCATATATTAGTACTTTCATATAGGTACTTTATACTGAAGAGTTTTCAGTAATAAAGACTTTTATTCTGTGTCCAATCCAAAACCCATGCTACCCTGTCATTAATACATAAAATATCCCAGCTGTGCAGGGGCAGCAGAGGGGCTAAGGGGGCTCCAGTCCCCCTGTCGAGGAAGTCAATGTTGGAAATATTTCAAAATATTAACAACATTGCTTCCAAAGTTGTCCTCCAATAATAAATTTCCAATTTTTTGTATTGAACTGTACGGGAACAAAAATGACAAATTTCCCGAACGAAACTTGACGACGGTTGTTATTTATCAAGCAAAAGGAGGGAGGGGGCGCAGCTTGAAAATGAATATTAAAAAAAACACCGTAATTTTAAATTGTACCTTAGCCCCCCCCCCCCCCCTGTTGGGATACGTCAGCCCCCCGTCAGGCAATTCCTAGCACCACCACTGCAGCTGTGAGAAATTTTTAGACTATTTAGCTAAAAATAATGCATATATAATGTAAATAAGATTATGTAAGTATATACGTACATATAGAAAATATGTACAATGCAAGATGTACCAATAAAAATAATAGCTTTTGTTCCTCAAAAAATGAAATTGAGTGCTAACTAACCTGGAAGCTTCTGCCCAATCCAGGTCCTTGTTTATTTTGTCTGTGTAGATGAATTTCAGCAATCTCTGAAGCGTGTCCACATCAATATCCTTGATGTCCATACAGTCATCTTGCATTTCCTTCATCTCCGACGCAAACAACGACCTGAAAACCTTCGATCTCGCACCTAGAACGTTCTTGTGGACCGGGAATGTTCTTTCCCCTACCTTGAGGTTGAAGTCGGACAAGTAGCCCTCCTCGAGAATGTCCTGCAAGGATTGAATAATAGTGTTTGGCTGACTTTTTTCGATTTCGTTCCCTGGTTCATCAGAGTCAGTATCAGTTTCATCTGCTTCAGTTTTGGGAACCTCAGCAGAAGCTGGGACATCATCTGTGGTGGGAATGTTGTTGAAAATATCACTTTCTTCAACATTTCGGTCTGTGGCGAAATGCCCAGAAAATGTACAATCGATAACAAATGATAGTGTGTTTGATGGCGAAAATCTGTCCTCATAGCCTAAAAACATAGATTTCAATATATTTAATTTGAAAGTAAAAGAACGTTTTGAATATGTAAATAAAGCATCATGATTGCCGAATTCAGTCATTTTTCCTGTTGTGTCCAGAGCAAAAACTTTAATCTTTGCTTGGAACCCAAACCATGTTGATGTTGAAAACCACAAATAAGCTTGTTGGGAATTAGGAAAGTATATTTTTATATTCAAACTCTGATCACTCCAAATCGTTTCGTCAATAGTGAAAGTCGAAATGGCCTCGAAGCCAACAATTTGGGGATGAAAGACCTTTCTAACTATTTTAGAGTTAGGTTCTACTCTTGTGAAGTAAAAATGTGGTGGTGATGTGGGTGAAAAACATTGGTTTGTAGCCCACGAACAACATTTAACTATCAATGTGTTGTTGGGAAAATACTTCATTTCATTCGGAAATACTAATCTCTTCTCTTCAGACACCATTAATTCCTTATGTATTAGTGGCGCACCATAAGAGTCTAGAAATGTTATTGAGAAATTATTATTAAAACCATCGTTTGATATTGAACGTACCGAACGTACGAAAATTTCAGAATGACCTTGAGTAATCGATAATCTTTTTTTGAAACCAAACATAAAGAAAGGACTTAGAACAGGTTCACCTTTGAAACAACTGAAATTTTCTATTTTCCACACGTGTATGCTCATAAAGGCTTTTAAAGGGCTTTTCAAATAAAAGTAGTTTTCCTGTTTTACAGTATTATCTGATTCTATATCTCTGTGCTCGAGTGCGGTGCGAGTTGCGTAATCGTTTCTGGCTGCCTATTCTAGCCTGCATGAGAAGTTTTAACACAGCCAATAACGCTTCGTAACTTAAAACCTGGTCAAGTGACGAAGTCGACACCTGAGTGGGCACCTAACGGTACTTCGAGACGATTGCGAGTAGTAGTACCGAAGTGTCTATTTTGCTGACACGTCCGACAAGTTTGTTTACAAATACATTATGTACAGGTGGTTATAAAATAAAGCTCACTATTAGGAGCGGTCTGTAGCTTGAATGAATAATCCAAATCAACCGTGACTCGCTCAAACCCAGAAAAAATGCTGCCGTTGCCACCAGCTCGAGGCTGGTGCGCAACATGAGCATGCGCAGTAAAGAAAAATGACGTCATTTGGCAATTTTTACAAACTTTACCGTCAAAGTCAATTTTTTTTTAATTGAAATGTAATTTTCGAACTAAATATTCTTGGAAGTAGTGATCTAGTGTCAACACACATCTACTTCTGCAATCGACACTGATGATGAAGGTTAGTGAGCATGCGCAGAAATCAATCGTCGAATATATGAATTTTTGTTTCCACATAATTATCGTTTGCTGAAAAAAATAAAATAAAAAGTTTTAATTTTACACTTCTACTAAAAGAAAGACTTGGGATTTGGGAATAGCATTCATCATGTTCGGTTGTAAGGAAGGGAAGTTAAACGTTTTTAATTGATATATATTATTCGATTAAATAATAAAATCCGAACTTTCCGAATAAATGTGTTCTTTTTTAAAAGTTTCATTCTATCAGAAAACAAAATTTTTGGAAAGTATCAAATTTCAAAAGCTTTTATTTCTCTTCATAGAACAGAAGATTATGCACAACGTTCTAATTTTCTTATGTTTAAATCTCTTATGAAGGACCCGAAATTATTATTTTAATTATAGTCAGGTCGCCAAACCCCGATTTTTGGCCGAACCTTGCACTGAGATGTTAAGTTTTTTTTATTGATGATTCTTATAGATTCGAGGGTGTAGATTACGAATCTGGAAGGTACTTTTTTGGTACCCTTGAGCATTTTTAGTTATTCAAGATGGCGTCTCCGCCATCTTGATTTTTGTTTTTTTTAATATTTGACGTTCTATCAGGCAAAAATGAATAGTTTTTTTTTATCAATAGATGCATTAAGTAATAAAGAATCAATATTCCCAAGAAAATTTCAAAAATAAAAAATTCAAGATGGCGGAATCCGCCATATTGGATTTTTTCACTTTTTATACATTTGATCTATATTTAAACCACAAAAATACTTATAGTTTAGGTATATTTTTATATATTTTGTTACTATAGAACAATTATTTGAAAAAAATAAAAAAATTAAGATGGCGCTATCCGCCATATTGGATTTTTTCACCTTTAATATAAGGCTATAGATTTGTCCAAAATTAAAAATTATTTTTATTTTAGTTCTATCTTTACTTTGATTCCTATTTTAGTTTCAATGTATAGATTATAAGTTTAGAAGATACTTTTTAGCAAAAATTTAGTATTTTTTAAAATTTTAAGATGGCGTCTTCCGCCATATTGGTTTTTACTCTTCGATTCATTTCTAGCGTTCTTTTTGGCCAAAATCGATAATTCTTTCTTTTCTAGGTGTATTTTGAGATAAAGAATTACTTAAACATTTAAAACAATCGAAATTCAAGATGGCGGCTTCCGCCATCTTGGATTATTCAACCAGTAATAGTACGTGATCCATCGGCCCGAAAATTAAAATTCTTTCCACTGTAGATTTATTTTTTATAAAGAATGGCTTAAACTACATAAACGTGGAATACAATTGAAATTTTTTGGATTTATTATAATTCAAAATGGCGTCTTTCGCCTAATTTAATTTTTTACTGTTAGTATTAGGCGATGTATTGGCCGAAATTAAAAATTATTTTTATTTCACTTGTGCATTTTGCCTAAAAATATTTTTTAATAATGCACTTTTGCGAAAACAAAACTTAATTTGACGTTTTTTTTGCCATATTGGACTTAGCCATTTAAATATTTTGCTATTCACCAATTCAAATTTATTAAAAAAAATTAACCTTTCTCTTATAAAATACTTCCTCTTTTCTAACAAGATTACTATTACACAACGAACCACAAGGATGCTTACGCATGCATCCTTAAGTACCCCTCACCCTCAAATTAGGGGGGTAAAGAAGTTTTCCCCCGAACCCATAAATCCACGTAATGGCTTGGACTTTCTGAGATCTTGTTGAGCGGCAGCATTTCAAGAATATGGGATCAAAGGTCAATAAACATTCAGGAAATTCGGCAAGAAACACAGTATCCAAACACTAGAAGTGGTAACCTATTAGAAAATTGCAGGGTGGGACTTAAATAGGAGATCCACGTAAATCCACGTAATGGCTTGGAAGCCAGGTGATGACAATATGATAAGGTTGGACTGAAACTTGTTTTTCAATGCATCTAATAGATTCTTTTTACGATTGAAATAAAAGCCACCATTTTCTGTGTATAGTTCAAATAGTTCTATTGAATTCCATATTCTTGTTTCATCTGATTTTAAAAGATCAACAACTACTGAAAAGGCTTTGTCCTCATAATCGGTGTTGTCATCAGTTAATTGTATAGAAACGGTTGATGATGCTCGATGAAATTTGTTGCGGCACTCCATGTGATATCTTCCTTCGGCAGCATTTAAGTCACTAACTGCTAATTCCACTATTACTCTTACACTCGCTGACCAGCTATCGTTATGTTGTTTACAAACTTCCAGTATACGTTGCTTTATATTGTTTTCCTATCATCAATTCGTTTTTCTCTAATCAGGTAGGCTGGTCGCCAACGGTTAGGATTTTTCTTGTCCTTTACTACAACACAGTTAGTTCCACAATAAATGCAATGTTGCTTAAAGTCAAATACTGGTAAACTAGATCTTAGGACCTTTACGGTTTGTTCCCCAACGCTGTCTTCAGTATCTCGCTTGCGTTTTTCAAATGCATTTACTTTATTTTTATCGGTGTACATCGAAACACAAGACTTATGGCAGGTGAGTTTATCGTTTTCATTTTCTACCAATTTCTCATGTTCAGTACGTTTTCCATCACCATATATTTTACTACATGAAATAATCGTTTTAATTCTCTAATTCATACCTCGATCTGAAGTAATGCTCCAGTAGTAAAGTGCGGATGTCTCGATTCTAAGCATTTAAGAAAAAGTAGGTGTCTCATTTCTTTCTCTCCTATTTAAGTCCCACCCCGCAATTTTCTAATAAGTTACCACTTCTAGTGTTTGGATACTGTGTTTCTTGCCGAATTTCCTGAATGTTTATTGACCTTTGATCCCATATTCTTGAAATGCTGCCGCTCAACAAGATCTCAGAAAGTCCAAGCCATTACGTGGATTTATGGGTTCGGGGGAAAACTTCTTTACCCCCCTAATGTGAGGGTGAGGGGTACTTAAGGATGCATGCGTAAGCATCCTTGTGGTTCGTTGTGTAATAGTAATCTTGTTAGAAAAGAGGAAGTATTTTATAAGAGAAAGGTTATTTTTTTAAAAATAAATTTGAATTGGTGAATAGCAAAATATTTAAATGGCTAAGTCCAATATGGCAAAAAAACGTCAAATTAAGTTTTGTTTTCGTAAAAGTGCATTATTAAAAAATATTTTTAGGCAAAATGTACGAGTGAAATAAAAATAATTTTTAATTTCGGCCAATACACAGCCTAATACTAACAGTAAAAAATTAAATTAGGCGAAAGACGCCATTTTGAATTATAATAAATCCAAAATTTTTCAATTGTATTCCACGTTTATGTAGTTTAAGCCATTCTTTATCAAAAAATACATCTACAGTAGAAAGAATTTTAATTTTCGGGCCGATGGATCACGTACTATTACTGGTTGAATAATCCAAGATGGCGGAAGCCGCCATCTTGAATTTCGATTGTTTTAAATGTTTAAGTAATTCTTTATCTCAAAATACACCTAGAAAAAAAAGAATTATCGATTTTGGCCAAAAAGAACGCTAGAAATGAATCGAAGAGTAAAAACCAATATGGCGGAAGACGCCATCTTAAAATTTTAAAAAATACTAAATTTTTGCTAAAAAGTATCTTCTAAACTTATAATCTATACATTGAAACTAAAATAGAAATCAAAGTAAAGATAGAACTAAAATAAAAATAATTTTTAATTTTGGACAAATCTATAGCCTTATATTAGAGGTGAAAAAATCCAATATGGCGGATAGCGCCATCTTGACTTTTTATATTTTTTTCAAATAATTGTTCTATAGTAACAAAATATATAAAAATATACCTGAACTATAAGTATTTTTGTGGTTTTAATATAGATCAAATGTATAAAAAGTGAAAAAATCCAATATGGCGGATTCCGCCATCTTGAATTTTTTATTTTGGAAATTTTCTTGGGAATATTGATTCTTTATTACTTAATGCATCTATTAATAAAAAAACTATTCATTTTTGCCGGATAGATCGTCAAATATTAAAAAAACAAAAATCAGGATGGCGGAGACGCCATCTTGAATAACTAAAAATGCTCAAGGGTACCAAAAAAGTACCTTCCAGATTCGTAATCTACACCCTCGAATCTATAAGAATCATCAATAAAAAAAACTTAACATCTCAGTGCAGGGTTCCCCCCCCCTGGCGACCTGACTATTAGTCATATTATTTTTTATTGTCATAGTAATTGAAGATGGAAGAACGTGGTAAGTGACATTTTTGAAAATAAAAATCCAATACAAAATCCAAAATTGTACCAAAATATCTTTGTACTCCTTAAAATAATACTTACATTTAACATTGTTTACAATACCACACATTTTTCCAAATAAAATAAATAGAAAAAATAACAGTCGCTAGCATAGACTGGCAGTGGCCTCGTTTTCCTACAAGTATTTTGATCTCTCTAGTAACATTTATAGATCGATGAAATCGCTGGAAGAATTGAAGCCAAGTAAAAGCGCCAAATTAGAAAAGAAGCCAAATAGTTGACCTTGAACCGTTGGCAACGGCTGCGATTTCTTAACATTCAGTAGTACATCCATTAATGTACATCCATGATCCAAATGCATCAAAATTGAGACACTTACTAATCAAGAAGGGGGAAAAAGAATGGAATCATAAAAAAAGACAGAATTCTAAAAAATAATCGTAAAAAACATAGATTAAGAATAAAAAATAATAATCATTTACGCCTCGTAATTTAAAACCCTGGTCAAGAGACAAGTATCTTTTGAACGAAAAAGAATGGAATCATAAAAAAAGAAACTCGTCTCTTGACCAAGGTTTTAATTACGAGGCGTAGCCAATTATGGCTCATCCGCCAACACATCCACTTACGCCTCGTAATTCAGAACCCTGGTCAAGAGACGAGTTTGTTTTTTATGATTCCATTCTTTAAAAAATGAAATATGAAAATATTTTAAACAATAACATATGGCTTTTTTTTAAAAAAATGAAGCCAGTGTTATCGTGGGAAAATATTACCTTGTACTTCTTATAAGTTTCTCTTGAATAAGTTTTTACGCAAAAGTTGCATTTTTTGTTTTTTAAGTACTATTTCAATTTCACCACTGATCCAAAGCTTAATTTTTCTGGGAATAAGTAATTCCTGTATATATTTCAAAGTCGTACAACATCATACCACTTGTATCACTATGAGATACCTTAAAAATTGTTATGCATGACATGGTCAATTCTTTAGTTTGCAATCACTAACAGTCCAAGCGCAATGATAATTCAAATAATAGCTCGCTAATGAATTGGAATTGAGTTGCTCGTGAATCCTCAGTGACTCCATTTGGAATCATTTTTGAATAATCATAAAATTAATATTTTAAAAACTATATAAATATTAAAAATAGTTAAAGTGCAATTTTTACGTATTTAATTTTAAGTATTTAATAATGCTAGCATTCTGGGGCGCAACTAGAAAAAAATCCTGGGGGGGGGTTTCAATTTTTTAATAGTACTTTTCAATTATAATTATTTGTAATTAAATTTAAGTGTAATTAAATTCATTTGTAATTAAAATTAATTATAATTAAAGTTAGTTTTAATTAAAATTATTCTCAATTAAAATTACTTTTTCTAAAAATTACTTTTTTTCAATCCAAACTATTTGAATTAAAATTGATTTTTAATTTAAGTTACTTTTGTTTTAATGCAGTTTTTGTGGTATTAATTTAGTATTACTAGTTACTATTTATGAACATTAATTTTTATTGAACGAAAATCATATTTGTATTTAATAGTTAATTAATGTTTTATTTTTTTAAATAAAAATTAAGTGTAATAAATAACAAATTATTGTTTATAATTTTTAAATTACTATTTTTATTATAAAAGGAGGTAAAAGTAAAGATAAATTGAACATTTATTTAAATTTAAACAAATTAAATGTTAAAAATTTTCTATAGTTACAAAACTAATTGGACAATTTTGTTTAAAGAAATTAGTGCAAATGTTACGGTCACCGAATTCGGCCACTTCGCGAATTGGCCGGCCAAATTGCGAAGTATCTAAGGACGCAGTGGATTGGCTTTTAATAAAACAAAACAATCGGACAATGTTTATTAGCACGTCGCGTTTTGGCCGATCACTAACTAATAAATTTGATAGAAATCGGACATATTTAAAGAGACAAAAAAACAATTAAATGATTTAATATTTCAAACTTCAACGAAGCAAAGCAATTCATATTTGTTAAGAGTGCTTTTGGCGTCATACAGGACAAGCGAATCTCCGATGTAAAATAATTAAAAAAAATTGTATGCATGTATGCCGTAAAAATAGAAATTAATTGTTAAAAAACGTGCTTTAAATATGAAACATTCATTTAAATGTAATGAAAACAGAACTGACTGAGCAGCCATTTCTAGATTTATTTATGTTAAAAGCATTCAGATAAAAACAATAGAAAGATATAAAAAAACGCGCCCAAGTTAATTACAAACATACTCATCCTCAGATACTTTAGAGAAGAAATTAAACTTACCGATATGTTGCTCATGACATACATCCAATCCAGATTTTAGAATAGAATACGATAAAAAGACGCGCAAAAACTCCTTACGTGTAGTACACTGATTTTACTTGTATGTATAATAAGCAAGCTAAAAATACACGATGGAAAAAAAAGCCAATTTCAAATAAATCAGTCAATATTTTATTTTTATGGGTTTTTTTATACTTCCTTCAAAAAAATAGAGAAATTTATTACGCCAGTTGCAAATGTTTAGACTTTTTAAGAACGATTAGATATTGTTTATGGGTAATGCAATTCATAACAGTCTCGTCGGCACCAAGCTCAGTCGCCAATAGTAGACGACTTGATTTTTGAATTTCATGTTTTCCCTTGGCGTACGTTTGCTTTATTTTCTTGATATTGTTTTTGTGATAATAAAAGTTAGCAAAACGATAGTGATTGGCAACGGACGTCGTAATTTAGAATCATAGTCAGGTGACGATTTGTCGTACCTCTGAGTAGGCACCCAACGCAACCGTTAAGGGCGACATCGTACGCAGCGTCAGGACTTTTTAGCATATTTAACGTACACTTCCTCTACAAAGGATTGCTTTATTAAGTATACTAACTATAACTAAGATTTCGGTTATCCGTTTTTATACCTTTTTGGTCCAAACATATATTATTTTCGGGCAATGTTCCAAACTTCAACGATGTTACTTATATCTATAACTACATTTAAGACGTCGTGAAGACGAATCGCTGATGTGGAATAATTAAAAAAAATTATGTTTTTATGTCGTTATATAACAATATCGATAAAATGATAGAAAACATGTTTTAAATGTAAAAAAGCAATTGAAATGCAATGAAAACAGAACTTAACAGCCATCCTTAGATTTATATTAAGCATTCAGACAAAACAGTAAAAAGAGAGAAAAAAAGTGCCTTTCCCTACAACATACTTATATCTTCAGGTACTTTACAGTAGAAATTACATAGAAAAGGCGCGAAATAAAAACCTTAAAATTAAAACGGTGAAAAGAGTACAGTAATCCAAAGATAACGCGTATTATTGGTTTAAAATAGTATCCGAGGAAGGGGGGGGGGGGCAGTTTCTGTATCTTAATCATTGCGTAGTACCGTGACCTTTACTGATTTTTTGAATGCACAATAAAAGAGCAACTCATAAAAAACGACAAAAAATGAATAAATTTGGCAAGACATGTCACATTATCAGAGCTGGCGCTATTTTCACCCCCCCCCCCCCCCACTTAAAGAACGATATTTTTAACGAAAAGAGTTTCGTTAGAAATATATTTTGTTTTACACAGATTTATACTTCCCGCCACCCATATTTGAAACACTTTAGGGATGGAAAACTGAAACCGGTTTTTTTTTTGCCCTCGGTTTCGACCAAAAAACCGGTTTTTCATAAGGCCAGTCTTAAGGTTCGGTAAAACCGAAAAGCCAGTTTTTGAAACATCGTTTTTTTCCTGAAAAACCGCCATCCCTACAGTTTCTTATTTTGTTGGCGATGAGCGAAATAGTGTTTCTCTATGGAATTTTTTTCATCACTTTCGATTTTTTTTATTGTTAACAAAATAAAATTTGACTATAATATGGGTTCTGGGGGGGGGGGGGGGGGGGGGTTCTGACCCTAGAAACCCCCCCCCGTGGTTGCGCGCCTGGCTAGCATGACAAATTTAGGACCAATAATAATAAAATTGTCTCACAATTAATTTTAATTTACCATGTTATTCATAAACAAATATTTAATATGTACTTCAAAAGACATGATTCTTCCATTTAATAATAAAAAAAAGTAAATTAACTTTACAGGAAAGTATGAAGAATTTAATAAAATTTATTTTAAATAAGTGTGAATTTAACTTAGCGAAGGGAAAAAAAATCATAAGTTTGATTCCAAGTGGAATCCTTGGGGGGGGGGGGGGGGGTTAAAACCATGTTTTTTTTTTTTAATTAATGAACTTTTTCCATACAAGTATTATCTTTTTTTTATGAGCATGCGTGTCTTCTATATAAACAATTTTAAAGGAATTTTTTTTTAAAAAAAATTGAAGGTTATTTCAATGTAGTTATAGATACATAAAACAAAACTTTTTAATTTTTTTATGCATAAATAATTATATAAAATTTCTAGCAAACAAAACATTAATTTTATGAATATTTATCTTTAAGTCACGTTTAAGTAATTGAATCGGTGAGTGCAGAAACAACGTCAGTCACAAATTTCAAATTTTTCAGGAGGGAGAAAAAACGTAATAACTCCTCCAAATTTTAAAATATTTGAGAACTTTTTTTCCCTTTGTCATAACATGCTTTTATGCTATCGTTATAAAAAAAATTACCTAATTTACACATAAATTAGGCTCAGGAGAATTAAAACTATGATTTGGACTAATGCTGTTTCTGCACTCAACTGTTTTTACAGACAGTAGGAAACTTGGAAAAAGATAACCATTCGTTAAAAGTTTGTATTTGTTATTTTGTTTCGATTTTTGTTAATAATATTTATTTTGATTAATTTCACTCAAAAATTACAAATGTATATTTTTCCATATTACATGAGAAATGAAGTTACAGTATTGCTAAGTCATAGGACAGGAATATAACAAACTGAAACGCTCTTAAAATAGATCATTCTCGACGATAGTATCATAGTCATGTTCAGTGGTTGACCAGGTAAATAGTTCATCATAAAAACTTTGAAGCTTTCAGGAATATGAACAATCATTTTCTGGATGTCTTCCATTTTCTTTATGTTGATTGGAACTTTCCCTGATGGGTAGGCTGCAATACTTGAAGGAAAATCAATATCGACGTTACGGAAAGCAGGTCTCAGCAACTGATAGCTGTGCTTTTGTAATCCTTCAATGAAAATGTGTTTTCTTCAGAGTTATAGCGGAACTCTTTATATCGGGTGGGAGCAAACTTGAATTTTGCTTCTTTTGGCACTCTGTGCTTAATGGCGTGTTTTTCGATCAGTTGTTGTAAGAAAATATATTGCTCATCTTTTGATTTGAACTGATTCAAATTAGCAACAAATTCAGATTTTTCATCATCGCCAAAGTTAGTAAAGCATTGTAATTTACACTAACAAGCAGCACCCATGTTGATAAGACTGGTCACGCGATCAGGCGGTGGGTGCAGAAACAACGTCAGTCACTGGACTCGTGTTGTTTCTGCACTCAACACTCGAAACAAATGTCCTGTATTTACGGAACTACTCAACAGACTAACGTAGTTTTTTCACCAAACACGCATCTTGCCTTTCTACGCTTATTTTCATTGAAAACGAGTTTTCGGATTTTTTGGACTGAAGTGGTTTCTGCACTCACCGATTCAATTATTGATAAAACATCTCTTTTAGAAATAAACCAACAATGCAGTCCTATATCCGCAAGGGTATTAAAGATAACCGTCACAAAAAAGAATAAACTATTTTAAAAAATAGACAATGTTCACATTTTTTCAACACTTCAAAAAGAAAGAAATATAAAGTTTAGAAAAGCATGTAAATCGACGTAAAAAAAATACCACTTAGCACCAATTTCTCATTTGAATACAAAAATTTAATTATGCATTAATATAAAGAGCCAATGCATAAAAACATGCCGTAAAAGGGTAGTTTATTTAGAAAATATTAAATCGCACTTCGAAAAGGTAGTAATATATAGATTAGAAAAGTATGTAAATTGACGTAAAAAAATACCACTTGGCATCAATGTTCTTATTTCAATACAAAAGCTTAATTATACATAATGTAAAAAGCCAATGCACAAAAAATATGCCGTAAAAGGGTAGTTTATTTAGAAAAGATTAAATCGCATGAAGTAGTAGAACCCAATCTAAGCCAAACAAATGAGACTGGTAATACAACCTCACACAAGCCACAACAGGAGAAATAACACATTGAAAATTAATACTCTAAGATTATTTTTGTAGATAAAAGCTCTTTTTCATTGGTACAGAAATACAAAAATAAAATTGGTAATTTCCAGCTTCAACAATGATATTTTCCTCCTGAATCTAAAAGAAAACGGGGAAAACTATAAGTACTTTTTATTTTAAAACCAAAACTTAATCAGCATCAACAAAAAAGGTTGAATAAAAAACACTTCAGGATAAACAAAAACAAAAAATAACTTAATAGAATCTTATTCTTTTTCATTTAGTTGTATTTACCCTTTATCAACTGACAGTAATTATAAGTGTCACTTAAAGTGCAGTTACTTTACTTTTTATTGTTTGTTTGAGGGAAAATAGTTGGTAGTGGGTTTTTTATTGATGCTGCATGTAGGGTTTCAACTTATTTAGACTAAGTCATGTAAGTCAGTGTAGTTAAGTTGAAAAGAATAAAATAAATTCGGAACATACTGTGCATTTTGTATTTAATTATTTATTTGCAATAAATAATTAAATACAAAATAATTCAAGTAATTAAAACTTAATAAGGTGCATAAAGGGTTAATGACATCTTTTAAAATAGTTTAGATGATTATTTAGTCATTTTTTAACATGAGCGAAAAAAAGAAAACTCAAAATTCCAGCCCCATGGTCAAATACAAAATTTTATGCCTATGAGCACAAGAACTTTCCGCGTGCAAAATTCTTCGTTCAAAATCAAAGAATTTGTTTTAAAAAAACATTAAAAAATTTATTTTGAGTTTTTAGATATGGGTGCTTTAATAGATTACCTTAAAGATGTGCATCATGACTACAACAGAAAAACATTCTCACTTTTAAGAGTTCAGGCAACAAAAAAAAAATTTAACTCTCTGAGAGATAAGCAAAATTGGCTGAAAACTTATAACACAGAAAAATTGTTTTCAAGAAATTTATAAATACTAGGGTATTTCTGGATTGTGAGTGTTTACTCAGGATGTATTTACTTTTAAATACTCTTTTTTTTTTTTTGCAAAAATATTTCTTACTATCTGCTTCAGAAAAATAAGTTTTAAAAAAAATTTAAGAAATTAAATTCCCAGTTAAAAATTTGAAAAAAAAATCTCATGCTGTGAAAACAAATTTATACAAAAAGTCATTAATATGAAAAGTAACCTAGTAGTTACTTTAAGAAATTTCAAGTCATAAAAAAAATTTAAATTTAGCCACGTTACTGATTTTCAAAAAGAACCAATACAAAAGAAATAGGGATAATCGGAAAAAGTTAAGAACAAAAATTCAACTTCGTTCAAAAGTTAAATACAGTAGACTCCCTCTTAACCGGCCTCCGTTTAACCGGATCTCCGCTTTAACCGGGCTAAAAATGTTCCACCCTTAAATGCCAAAAATAGCTAAAAATACAAGTTTTTGGTTAGTTCAATCGGCTTTCGGTGTCGTTTTTTAAGGTATGTAATCAAATATGTAAAATACCACTAATAATATATAAAATAACCAGTAAAATATTTCAATTGTACAATTATTTCATAAGGCAAGTATCATCAATAAACAAAAGTGCTATCAAATAACCATCTAAATATCAATTTATTTAATTTCTCCCGTTTAACCCGATTTTCGTTTAACCGGCTTACCCTCGGTCCCGTTTAAGCCGGTTAAGAGGGAGTCTACTGTAATTAATTTTAGGCCAGATGCTAAACTATGCCACAAAACATCCATGATAAGAGGTGTGTAAAGTAAAGAAATTTTTCATTACTTCATTACCGCTAGAAGTAACAGTTTCATTCTGAAAAATCTAACGGCAATACTCGGTGTTACCTAAAATTAAAGTAACTGTTACAAGTACCGCTTTACTCCAATCCCTGCTGAAAACCTAAAAGTACCTATCTACATATTTTGATTCCAAATACCTTACAAACACACGTCTCTATCTATTCATCTTCCTAGAGTACAATTTCCGGAATGTTTCGAGTGCCAAATTGCCATTATCTTTCTCAAACTTAATCCAGTCCTCCGTTCCAACGATGTCCTTGTCATTGAGCGAGATGAAATCCAATGCAGCCGACTTCAACTGCGGGTCTTGGTGCAAGTCGGCCATGGACAAGACTCCCAGGGCACTTGTGGCGCATAGACCATCCATGAGGATTTCAGAACAGACCTGTTTTAAGGGTTCCAGGGCATAGAAGTCGGCAGCAGCATACAAACTGAAATGACATAGAAAGAAAATATCACTTTCGATGTATCAATAGTTACAAGTACCGGGATTCGAACCCCCTTGCATGATAAGCTAAGACCGAAACCACCATTCCAACTACTGGCCAACTTTCAATTACATATATGAAATATAAGGAGGGGGATCGCCCCCAAGTGGGCGATTTGTGTTATTAAGGGGGCAATAAATAGTTTTGGGGCCATAGGGGGGCAATGAGTATTCAAAGGAGGAAAATTAAAATAATATACTGTACTGTTGTAGTATAGTAAAACCATTCTAATTGTTACTGATCACCGTGACAAGTTTCAAACTGACATTCTTACACGATTTGAAGATTTAACCAAGTTAGAAATTCCTAATTCTATTGTAGATCCCTTCTGGTTTGAAGCTGTAGATTGTGGATAACCTTGATAACTCTTTGCAGACAGAGTTTGTAGATCTAAAGTATGACTGTGGGGCGAAACTCATTTTCAAGCAGAGGTTATGAGTTAGGAAACTTATTTACACTTATCCACAACTGTGTAAAAAGCTGAATTATTTCTCGTCTCATTCCATCAATATATTTAGTTGAAAAAGGATAGAAGATTAGTTCTGTTATCCAGCTCCTCATTAAACAAAGAAATCAAATGGGCATTTGCCTCAAAGACTTGTGCATGAACTTGAAAAAAGATAAAATAATACAAAATATTTAAACATTCAATTTTATCTCCAATATTTATTGTCAACTCTCTTAACATTTTTCAGAATCCAGTTTAAAGATCTTAGTTAATTATTTCACTTTTGTTCTTCGAAAAAATCTGTTTGAATATTAAAAAAACATTCTAGATTTCATTTAAGAGTGGCGGGATAAAGCTGCTTTGGTTGCTTTTATGTATGGTAGTAAGTGTTTAAAATTATAAAATTGCTTTATTAGTTATATTTTAACTCAAATTATAATTGGACAAAACATGAAAATTAAAGGGGGACAATATGTGTTACTGTTAGTCAACCTAAAGAAGGTGGCGATGTTCCAGAAAAGGCTGGGAACCCATGCACTACAGCTACAGTAGGACCTAGTACCATTGGCGACGTCATATATTAGGTACTTTATACGGAAGAGTTTTCAGTGGTAAAGGCTTTTATTCCGTGTCCAATCCAGAACCCATGTTACCATGTCATCAATACATAAAATATCCCAGCTGTGAGAAATTTTTAGACTATTTAGCTAAAAATAATGCATATAATGTAGTAAGATAATGTAAGTATATACATATATAGATAATATGTATAATGCAAGATGTACTAATAAAAGTAGCTATTGTTTCTCCTAAAATAAATTGAGAGCTAACTAACCTGGAAGCTTCTGCCCAATCCAGGTCCTTGTTAATTCTGTCCGTATAGATAAACTTCAACAATCTCTGAAGCGTGTCCACATCAATATCCTTGATGTCCATACAGTCATCTTGCATTTCCTTCATCTCCGACGCAAACAACGACCTGAAAACCTTCGATCTCGCACCAAGTACATTCTTGTGGACCGGGAATGTTCTTTCCTTGACCTTGAGGTTGAAGTCGGACAAGTAGCCCTCCTCGAGAATGTCCTGCAAGGATTGAATAATAGTGTTTGGCGGACTTTTTTCGATTTCGTTCCCTGGTTCATCGGAGTCAGTATCGGTTTCATCTGCTTCGGATTTGGGAACCTCAGCAGAAGCTGGGATATTATCAGTGGTGGGAATGTTGTTGAAAATATCACTTTCTTCAACATTTCGGTCTGTGGCGAAATGCCCAGAAAATTTACAATTGATAGCAAGTGATAGTGTGCCTGCTGGCAAAAATCTACTTTCATGGTGTAAAAACATAGCTTTCGATGCATTTAATTTGAAAGTAGAAGAACGTTCTGCACTCGTAAATTTAGAATCATGATTGCCAAATTCAATCAGTTTTCCTGTTGTGTCCCGAGCAAAAACTTTAATCTTTGCATGAAAACCAAAAAACAATGATGTTGAAAAACACACTTCAGCTTGCTCGGAATGAGGAAAGAATATTTTTATGTTCAAACTCTGATCACTCCAAATCTTTTCGTCAATAATAAAAGGAACGTGGGGATGCATGTCCCTAAAGCCGAAAACTCGAGGATGAAAGATTTTTCTAACCATTTTAAACTTGGGTTCTACTCTTGTGAGGGCAAAATTATTACACCTTAACATGGGTGGAAAACTTTCCCACATACAACACTCAACTCTCAATGTGTCGTTAGGAAAATATTTAATTTTATTGGGAAATATAAACCTGTTATCTTCACTTGAGACATGATGTTCCTTGTGTATTATGGGCGTACCACCCGAGTCTAGAAATGCAATTGAGCAAAAAATATAACAACCATCCTGTAATATTAACTGCGCGACAATTTCAGAATGACTTTGAGTAATCGAAAATCTTCTAACATAACTTGGAATGGTTACAAAAAAATTTAGAAAAGGTTCACCTTTTAAACAACTGAAATTTTCTATTTTCCACAAGTACTTTTTCATAATGACTTCTCTAATTTGGCTTTTCAAATTTTAGTTGTTTTATATTTTACAATAAAATCAGTATTTTCTATCTTTGTTATTGAGTAGTGAGATCACAACGTCACGTGTTGCGAGTGCGACAATGGGTAATGTAATCGATTCTGGCTGCCTATTTTTAGCCTTCTTTAGGAGCTTTAACACAGTCAATAACGCCTCGTAATTTAAAACCCTGTTCAAGTAACAAGGTCAACACCTGAGTGGACACCCATTTGAACTTCGAGCCCGACATCGTACGCTGACGCCGTCGGGACTTTGGACTCCACATATTTAACGAGCGCGTCTGCCCCAGTGTACTCGGACCCATCCGTCACGAGTTGGATTTTTTCTACTCTTTCCCAGTACAGATATCCAATTTACAGGATGACTGGCAATAGGTTAGAGCCCTCTATCCCTACTGTGTAGAAAGAGATGCGACAATGGGGCACGAAATTGTCCAAGCCGGGTTGCCACGGCGAAACCGCCGGGGAGAAACTGGTCATGCTTGCTTGAGCTTGGCGGTTTATCGCTTTTCAAGTTAATATCGCAATACAAGTTAACATTCTTTTATTAATAAATCACAAAATAAAAAAATTCCTCGAATCAAAAATTCCAAATTTACAAATAATATTTAATAAGTGACACGATATTTTTAGGTTTTGAGCAGACGAGTCTGTTTACAAAAAGAATCTTCGCCAAGAAGTAGCCAACTAGAAAAGCAAGCGAATCGATGTTTATACTCGTATTTCAAGAAAATACGAAGATTCTTTTAATATTTAAACGGTGAAAAGATTTCTACACACACAAAGTGAATAAATACAGTTTTTTAAAACGAAATGAAGCAATATTTTATGCATAATATGTTTTAATAGCCATCACAAATACATTCAGAAAGCGTACTGTTAAAGGAAAACTGTCTTTTTTCTAACTACTAAAGTATTTTTGAAGAAAATTATGGTTTTAGAATATTCTTTTAACATATTTAGGAAGCTATAAATAAACATAAAATAGTTGTACTTTTCCTAAATTTTATGGATTGTTGACGATTGCAAAGGCTATTTTTTTCCCCTATGCTAACTCTATGAGGGACGAAACGAAAACCGCCCAAGGAGGACAATTTTGGACCTCGACCAATCAGGAGCGGCTGCCAATATGTCGCGTCTCTTATAGACGCAGTAGTGATGTAGGGCTCTAGCAGTAGGTGGGATTCGATCCTCCGCACTCCTGAGAAGACACTTGTGGCTAGATTGTGGAACTTTCTATCCCATGATGCATCAGCGTACAGCAGCGCCACAAGAGTGAAAGCTCAAGTGTCAACATCAACAACAATAATTCGCATTTCGCAATCGTTTTAGCTTGACTATTAGCTGCAAGTTGTTTATTTAGGTATTGACTATATTATATTTAAAGTTCATATGTGAGAGGCTTTTACAAGACACGAAGAAGCAAAGAAATAGACAGTTTTAAGTGCTTTTATTGAGTTAAAATTTATCTTCTATTCTACTAAATGGTAGCTTAACTCTTGAGGAGTTGATAATTGTTATGCTCACTCGGGGATAAACTGCCTTTTGGTTTACTATGCCGTAATCTTGATATCGAATCGACAAAGAAATTTCTACATTGCTGAAGAAGACATTGATTATCGGTAATTATTTGTTGCTTTTTCCTTTACTGACTTATAATGTGGAAGTAAAAAGTTTAGTTAATGAATGTTGCACATCTGACATTAAGCTTAGCCAATTTTGGTACTACAGATTTAAGTGAAAGAGTTTATATTAAATTTGATTATTTTCTTCAACTTTTGAATAAATGTGTTGGTTGTGTATGCAACTGGTGCTAAGAGTGCTTTTATTTAAAAATAATTCCTGTCGAAAGTCAACATATTTTAGCAATAACAAAATTGCAGGTCAGCTTAGATATGTACATACCTATGGTTCTTTTTTGTATAAAGGTGAATAAGTGTTAGTTTGTTTTAAAATATGTTAAATAATTTCTGCACCTGATTATAAAAAATACTGTACACTGAAATTAAACAATTTTTAACCAATTAGCGTTATCGTGCTAGTAAAAATTTTAAATTGTATGCACTTTTTTTGTCATGTCTATGACATCGAAAACCACTAAATGCACTTGTTGGATAAATAACTTATGTGTATGCAAAAAAGTAACTAATACCTACTATGCAATTTTTTTGTACAGGATTTTAAAATGACCATTTCAAGTAGCATTATAATATATGAAATAGATAAACATAGTGTAATTTTTGATTATTCAAAATTACAAATGTGAAGATAAAAGAAATAGTAAAAAAAATATTTCCTGCCTGTTATACTAGCATGTAAATGATCAATGTTTGTATTTGTCGAAACAATAAATGTCATTCAGAAGAAGGTCTGTAGTTTCTTGTCTTTCTTTTGACGTGGGTTCTGATAACCTGCGTTTCTAGGTAGTTTTTTTTTGTATAAAATACACTTTTGTTGTTCAGCTCTTTTGTTAGCTTGTTCCAGTTTCTGATCTTTTGAAATTGGTGGTTGGTTACCGCTGTCAGACACAGACTGTGTCTTACAGCAGTAACCAACTATGGTTACTGCTGTAACATTTATCTAATTAGGAATTATATAGTTAAGCCAATTATCTTGTTAACATCTTATTTTGGTTTTAGAAAAGTTAACTATTTGTTTTATTATTACAAAAATCCATCGTTCGCAAATTGAAATATTTTTGCTATCGTAATATCTATAACGAAAAAAGTTTCAGTTTTTTTCTTCAGCTTGTACCATGTCTATATTTCAAAGTTACCTTGATTTCCTTTAATGATTCGACTGACTCACAATGACACATTGAATAATAAAAGTTTATTTATATAAATTCATACTTATTTTATTTTTATATAAAAAAAATCCTCTGGTGGGTGGCCATTAACTAAAAAAATATGGCCATTAAAATATTGATGCTACCGGCCACTGGCTAAAAACCAAATTTGCTAATTTTTACCTTTAGACACAGATAAAAAATTTTCAATAACATTTAAATGGGATTTAATTTGCCTTAACTTTTCCTCGACCATGGCAGTAATATGTTCCAACTTTGTTGCTATGCATTTAATTTTAAATTTATTTTCTCCTACTGAACTACTCTGAGGGATTTCTGCGGTGACTAATTCTATTTCAACAGAACACGAAGTAGCTTGGTTCAAGGGCCCAAAGGATGATACAGGATTTACACATGCCACCATCACGTAGGGAATGTGTTTGCAAATGGTACTAGCCATAGCGTTGTTATGGCAAGTACTCTGAAAAGCCTCGGAACATGTGGTACAAGTATGGCTGTATGGCAGTTTACACATGTTCCAGCACATTTCCGGAGGTCGGTATGTGTTTTTTCCCATCTGGGGATGGCATTTCTCACTCGGAATGACTAATTTTAGCAATACTTATGCTCATTGCTATATTGCAGTGCTGTTTGGTGTGTTTTAAAATCCAACGAGCCTTTCTTATTGATTTTTCCCTTTTTGTCCTTTAATTAAAGTGTCAAATTCTTTATCTACAAAAGATTGGATAGTTCTTCAATGGTTTTGTTCAGTCGTTTGACTTTTTTACTAACTATGTATCACATGAAAATTGTTCAAAAATTAAAATTATTTTATATTTTTTATTTGGAAAAAAGACAGGACATTAAAACACATGAAAAATTAACTTGCACTTAATAAAAAATTATGAAAATGCCACTAACATACTAAGTGAAAATGTCAAAATAAAAGGAGAAAAAGGGAACAAAAATAAGAAAATTCAACAATAAACATTTAGTTAATATTATGTGTAACAGTGTAAACAAATGTTTATTTTTTTTTCAAATTAATTTTACTAAATTGAATTAAATGAATTTTATTTATTTTAAAGAAAATAATAACTCATTATGAAAGAACAAAAAAAGAAAATTAAAAAAAAAAAATTCCTAGAATTCATCTATTTAAACATATAATCCATGCAATCTAAACATAAGTAATTTTTTTTGTTTCGGTTTCAACTTTCACCCGCGTGGTGACGTCATGATGACGTTCACTTCAGTTGCATCATGGGATAGAAAGTTCCACAATCTAGCCACAAGTTGAGAAGACTGAATCCAGAGGCGAATGCCTTACCACTCGGCCACGGAGAGGTAGTGATGGGTCGGTCCGGAATGAACGGGTCCGAAGGAACGGGTCCTCAAATGGAACGACTCGGTCCGGTCCACTGTTTCAAAAGGAACGGGTCCATCGTTCCAACTGCATAATTTAGAAATTTTTGTTAACTTTTTTTCTTTAAATTTCACAAAATGTAGAATTTACAAGCATATGAAACTTGGAACTGAAATTGGATTGAAAAACTCTATCTCGCCGCTTTAAATATATAAATACACCTAGGTTTTGAGAGTCTGCCCGATTGTTAAATAATAATATTTGACTGAACAGAACATTGAGTCACAATCTTCTCATTCCAGTCTTGTTCCACTATAAATAGCAATACCTTTTCGGTCCGGAACGGATAACCGGACCGGTTCGTTCCAAAATCCGTAAATGTCGGTCTAACTGTCATATATTAATATCTATCTTTTCGGTCCGGAATCCGGACCAAATCGTTCCAGAATTGGGGAATTCGGTCTGGCTATTATATGTATATTACTTTTGACTGCCCTGTACATTGGATCCCGATATTCTCGCTTCAGTACATAATATGTATTTTTCAAAAACTCTTTTTGTCCGAAAGGGCTGTGACCGGACCGATTCTTTCAAAAATCTGTGAACGTCGGTCCGACTGCTAAATTATTTTATATTTTCGGTGCACTTTTACTGGTGTTTTAAATAGTAGTACCAATCGGTCCGGAACGGATGACCGGACCGGTTCGTTCCAAAATCCGAAACTATTGGTCCGACTGCTACATTATTTTATATTTTCGGTGCAGTTTTACTGTATTTTAAATAAGTATTACTATTCGGTCCGGATCGGATGACCGGACCGGTTCGTTCCAAAATCCGAAACTGTCGGTCCGATTCCTAAATTATTTTATATTTTCGATGCAGTTTTACTGTATTTTAAATAAGTATTACTATTCGGTCCGGATCGGATGACCGGACCGGTCCGTTCCAAAATCCAAAACTATCTGCCCGACTGCTAAATTATTTTATATTTTCGGTGCACTTTTACTGTGTTTTAAATAGTAGTACCAATCGGTCCGGAACGTATGACCGGACCAGTTCGTTCCAAACTTCGAAGCTATCGGTCCAACTCCGAAATTATTTATATGTTTTCGGTGCAGTTTTACTGTATTTTAAATAAGTTATACCATTCGGTCCGGAACGGATGACTGGACCGGTTCGTTCCAAAATCCGAAACTGTCGGTCCGATTGCTGAATTTATGTTTTACTTTTGACTTTCTTGAACTTTGTTTCCAATCTTCTCGTTCCAGCATAATAATCTATATTTTCATGCAGTTTTATTTTACTTTCGACAGTAGAACCCCTTCGGTTCCCAAGCCTACGCCGGAGTGTCTAAACAGCCGACCAAATGGCAAACCTTATGCCCAAACCAAAGTATTATCTACCAATTTTTATTTTCTTAAAAAAAGAAATTGTTCAGTGTCCCAGAGCAATATAGTTACCCCAAATGGTATTTTTGAAGGTTATTAAATTCGTAAATAGTTATGAAAAGAGACGATTTTGATAAAAAAAAATTAAAATATAGGTTCAATAGTTCAATGTTATTTCGCCGAGCAATATTTAAGTTGCGCTGCTGTCACTGCTCGGCCATTTAGATTTAGCTTGAATTTTATTTTGCCGAACAATAAATAGTTCTTCATAAGTGGCGTTGTTGTCGCTGCTCGGCCATTTAGCCTGAATTTTATTCTGCCGACCAAATAGTTCATCATAAGTGGCGCTTTTGTCGCTGTACGGCCATTTAGCTGGAATGCCGAACAAATAGTTCATCCTAAATGGCGCTGTTGTCGCTGCTCGGCTGTTTAGCCCCCCGTGAGCTAAATTGCCGATGGTCGGCTGTTTAGCATGAGCCTCATTTACTACGCTCGCAATTCGCATTGCATCGCCGCGCTAAATCTATGCTCGCACCCGATAGCCGATAACAGTACATAGAGAAAAACTAAACAACTTGCATTTAAGAAGCCACGATGAGCAAGTACGTGTGGAAAATAGAAAATTTCAGTTGTTTAAAGGGTGAATTTCTAAGTCCTTACTTAACCTATCCCTCTGTTAAAGGATTATCGATTACTCAAAGTCATTCTGAAATTTCCGTGCAGTTTATTTCGATTGATCATCATTTTTTTTGCTCAATTACATTTCTAGACTCTCGTGGTACGCCACTAATATATAAGGAACTTTTAATCATATCTGGAGGGAAAAGCTCATCATTGGTATTTCCTAATGAAATTAAATATTTTCCTAACAACACATTGAGAGTTGAGTGTTGTATGTGGGAATGCAATTGTTACTTTAATTTTCCACCTTTAACAGAATTTTGTTATGCTTTCACAAGTGTAGAACCTAACTCTAAAATAGTGCGAAAAATCTTTCATCCCCAAATTTTGGGCTTCAAAGCCATGACCTCCGACTCGTTCTATGCTTTTGACGAAACGATTTGGAGTGATCAGAGTTTGAATATAAAAATATATTTTCTTAAACCTAATCAAGGACAAGCTTATGTGTGTTTATCAACATCAACATGGTTTGGTTTTCATGCAATGATTAAAGTTTTTGCTCGGGACACAACCGGAAAGCTGATTGAATTCGGCAGTTGTGATGCTTTATTTACAAGTAAAGAACGTTCTTCTACGTTCAAATTAAATGCATCAACTAGTATGTTTTTACGCCATGAAAACAAATTTTTGATATCAGACACACTATCACTTGTTATCGATTGTACATTTTCTGGGCATTTCGCCACAGACCGAAAAGTTGAAGAAAGTGATATTTTCAGCAACATTCCCACCACTGATAATGTCCCAACTTCTGCTGAGGTACCCAAACCTGAAGCAGATGAAACTGATACTGAATCCGATGAACCACGAAAAGAAATTGAAAAAAATCCACGGAACACTCTTAATCAATCCTTGCAAGACATTCTTGAGGAGGGCTACTTGTCCGACTTCAACCTCAAGGTCGGGGAAAGAACATTCCCGGTCCACAAGATAGTCCTAGGTGCCAGATCGAAGGTTTTTAGGTCGTTGTTTGCGTCGGAGATGAAGGAAATGCAAGATGACTGTATGGACATCAAGGATATTGATGTGGACACGCTTCAGAGATTGCTGAAGTTCATCTACACGGACAGAATTAACAAGGACCTGGATTGGGCAGAAGCTTCCAGGTTAGTTGGCGCTCAATTTATTTTAGGAGAAACAATATACCAAAACACACCTTAAGTTTGCAACATTAAAATTTTCTACGCGGCGGAAACACATGTAAACAAACGGAATTTTGCCTCTCTGATTGGTCGCTCCTACGCGATACGTCAGGCCCTGATATTCGTTCGCCCTGTTATGTCAAAATCGAAGAAAAAATAAATAATGTTACACTTGAAATGAAGCATAAACAAATAAAACTAATTAAAACATGTCTTGAAATAACGAATAAAGTGACTTATTGATTGTGAAAAACCTTTTTTTTTCGATTCTCGCAATCGGAAATTAGAACTATTTACCCTTTTTCCCGCAGAACATTTGTATACTGCATACTTAAACTGTGGTGAGGTATAGCTATTATTTTTATTAGTAAATCTTGCATTATACGTATTATATATACATACGTATATACTTGCATAATCTTATTTACATTATATATGCATTATTTTTAGCTAAGTATTCTAAAAATTTCTCGCAACTGGGATATTTTCTGTATTAATGACATGATAACATGGGTTTTGGATTGGACACAGAATAAAAGCCTTTAGTACTGAAAACTCTTCAGTATAAAGTACCTAATCTGACGTTACCAACGGTCCTACTGTAGCTTTAGTGTGCCGATAATTTCTTGAAACTAACTAACTTTATATTTCATATAAGTAATTAAAAGTCGCCCAGTTGTTGGAATGGTGGTTTAGATCTTAGCTTATCATGCAAGTGGGTATGGGTTCGAATCCCAGTACTTGTAACATTTTGCTACATCAAAAGTGATATTTTCTTTCTATGTCATTTCAGTTTGTATGCTGCTGCCGACTTCTATGCCCTGGAACCCTTAAAACAGGTCTGTTCTGAAATCCTCATGGATGGTCTATGCGCCACAAGTGCCCTGGGAGTCTTGTCCATGGCCGACTTGCACCAAGACCCGCAGTTGAAGTCGGCTGCTTTGGATTTCATCTCGCTCAATGACAAGGACATCGTTGGAACCGAGGAGTGGATTAAGTTTGAGAAAGATAATGGCAATTTGGCTCTCGAAACATTCCGGGAATTGTACTCTAGGAAGATGAATGGATAGGGACGTGTTTGTTAAGGTATATGGAATCAAAATATGTAGATAGGTACTTTTAGGTTTTTAGCAGGGATTGGAGTTAAGCAATACTTGTAACCAGTTACTTTAATTTTAGGTAACACAGAGTATTGCCGTTAGATTTTCAGAATGAAACTTTACTTTTAGCGGTAATGAAGTAATGAAAAATTTCTTTACTTTACACACCTCTTATTATGGTTGTTTTGTGGCATAGTTTAGCATCCGGCCTAAAATTAATTATTTAACTTTTAAACAAAGTTGAATTTTTGTTCTTAACTTTTTCCAATGATCCCTATTTCTTAAGTATTGGTTCTTTTTAAGAAACAGTAAGGTGGCTAAACTTAAATTTTTCTTATACTTTGATATTTCTTAAAGTAACTGTAACTAGTTACTTTTCATATTAAGTAATGGTAACTACAACAGAGTTACTTTTTAAAAGTAACCTTTTTATCACTAACTTTTTCCAATGATCCCTATTTCTTAAGTATTGGTTCTTTTTAAGAAACAGTAATTTGGCTAAACTTAAATTTTTCTTATACTTTGATATTTCTTAAAGTAACTGTAACTAGTTACTTTTCATATTAAGTAATGGTAACTATGACAGAGTTACTTTTTAAAAGTAACCTTTTTATCACTGGTTTTACAAATATGTTTAAAGATATAGTAGCTTTTCTTTTTTACTCTGTGATGGATACAGATATAGAAACACAGTCATTTTTTTTAGCAACACACATAATTTAAAAGTTTAAGTTATTATTAGACAAAGTTTTTTTTATGGGTAAAACACAATACATTTTGGTTTCAGCTACCGAATATGTGAACTTATTTTTTCCATTTGAGTATATCGACAATTATTTTTTGTTAATTTATTTTTCATCAAAAAAAAAAAGGCTTCTACCTTGACTTCTCTGACTCCCATTTTTGAATAACTTAAAACACAGAAAAATTGTTTTCAAGAAATTTTTTAAATACCAGGGTATTTCTAGATTGTGAGTACTTATTCGGGTGTATTTACTTTAAATACTCGGTTTTTTTTCGCAAATATTTCTTACTATCTGCTACAGAAAAATAAGTTTTAAAATTTAAGAAAATTAATTACCCAGTTAAAAATTTGAATAAAAATCTCATGCTGTGAAAACAAATTAATACTTTACAGCCAATTTGCTTATCTCTCAGAGGGTTAATTTTTTTTGCCTGAACTCTTAAAAGTGAGAATGTTTTTCAGTTGTAGTCATGATGCACATTTTTAAAGTAATCTGTTAAAGCAAACATGGTTTAAAAAATTAAAATAAAATTTTTAATGTTTTTTAAAACAACTTCTTCGATTTTAAACGAAGAATTTTGCACCCAGAAAATTCTTATGCTTATTGGCACCTAATTTTGTATTTGACCATGGGGCTAGAATTTTGAGTGTTTTCTTTTTTCCCTGTCATGTTAAAAGTTGACTAAATAATCATTTTAACTATTTTAAAAGATGTCAATAACCCTTTATGCACCTAATTAAGTTTTAATTATGTTGTAATTAATTATTTATTGCAATTATTTAGAATATGAAATGGTAAAAAATAGTTGCAACATAAAATTCACTGTATGTTCCGAACATTTTTTCTTTTCAAATTTCAACTTAAATACACTGACTAACATGCCTTAGTCTTTGATAAGTTGAAACCCCACATGCAGCAACAATAAAAGGCCACTACCAACAATTTTCCCTCAAACAAACAATAAAAAGTAAAATAACGGCATTTTAAATGAAACTTATAATTACTGTCAGTTGTAGCTGTTGTTGTGTGCCTCCCGGCCGTAGTCTGGAAGGCGTGTGTTTAGCATCTGTTGGCGTAAGGCTTTGAGTACCCATGAGAGGGTGGATGTCTGACTTGTACTCCGAGATGGGGCCAACTCCTCAATTTTAGGCATGCCGCTGGAGGGGAGGAGTAATTTTCTCCAGGCGACCTTCACCCATGGTAAACTTCGCTATGGCCGACCGCAGGACTTTCGGACCCACAGATTTTACGAGCACGTTCTCCGCATCTGCCCAGGACAACACAAATTAAGAGTACACGGGAAGAACCGATTGATTTCGTACAAGGCTTTCCTTAATAGCCTCTTTGGGGATGATAGCGAGAAATCGCCTAAACTGGTGTAAAGAAGCCAGTTACTCGCTTTGTTTATCTTTCGCCGCAACCCTGATTCACGCCAGAGTTGAGTGGAACAAGTCACATTTGTACCGCAAATGAAGAACCACAAGAAAAACCGATTTTCGGTTGCCAATGTCCGCCAAGCAGAGACAATTACGGAAAGACTCTAAGGAAATCAATCGGTTCTTCCCGTGTACTCTTCAAATATCCATGCCTTACCCAGGCCAACTCGCTTGGCAAGCGGGGGTCGAAACCACTATACTGGCTGCCCGACATTACTGTCAGTTGATAAAGGGTTAATACAGCTAAATGAAAAAAGAATAAGATTCTATTAAGTTATTTTTTTTGTTTAACCTGAAGTGTTTTTTTAACCTCTTTATTTGATGCTGATAAAGATTTGATTTTAAAATAAATTTTATTTATACCCACCTTTTCTTTCAGATTCTAGAGGAAAATTTAATTGTTGAAGCCGGAAAGTACCAATTTTATTTTTGTATTTTTGTACCAATGAAAAAAAAGAGCCTTTGTCTACAAAAAAAAAAAAAAAAAACTTAAGGTATTAATTTTTAATTTTTATTTCGCCTGTTGTGGCTTGTGTGAGGCTAAGATTGTATCGCCAGCCTCATTTGTTTGGCTTAGATTTGGTTCTACTACTTCATGTGATTTAATATTTTTTAAATAAAATACCTTCTGGCATATTTTGTAGCCATTGGCTCTTTATATTATTCATAATTAAATTTTTCTATTCAAATAAGAACGTTGGTGCTAAGTGTTATTTTTTTTTACGTCGATTTACATATTTTTTTAAACTATATATTACTTCCTTTTGAAAGTGTTAAAAAATGTGTATTTTCTGCACTTGATGTTACCTCTACTGAGAAAAGCCTTTTTGTACTACTCATTTTGGAAAACTATATTAAAGTTGTATGTTGATTCATTTTGTAGTTTATTCTTATTTTGAGACTAGTTATCTTTCATTAATATCTTTGCACCTATGATATAGAAAGGACTGCATTGTTGGTTTATTTCTATAAAAGATGTTTTATCATTAATTACTTAAACCTGACTGTTAGGGAGAAAAATTCATAGTTTTATTTGTTAGAAATTTTATATAATTATTTATTCATAAAAAAAAATTAAGAAAGCTTTATTTTATGTATCTATAACTACATTAAAATAATTTTACAAAAAGTTATTTTTTAATTCTTTTAAAATCGGTTATATACACTGCTCAACAGAACCACCAGCTTGCTATTTTTTTCTTTCTTAATTGAGCTTGCACTAATTTATCGTTAGATGGCAGAATAATGACTTTTGAAGAATTAAATAATGTTTGTTTTAAATAAATGAAAATATGAAAAAACAAGGCAAAATAAAATTTACTCCCCAAAAATTTTATGAGATATATTGACCCTAAATTCTTTACGCTTGCATTCACAGTTATTAAAAAATTACTTTTAACTGTTTTTAACGAATAAAAGTTTATATAAAATTATTGTTATAATTTATTCAAAAGTTATGATTCAAATTTTTCCCTCTCTTATTTTAGTTTGAAAAATGATTTTTTGACCCTGTTTTTTACCATTTCATCCTGCATGCATAATGAATCTATAGCACAAATTTTAGATTTTTAAAATAAAAAATAAGCTGAAACTAAGAGGGTAACAAAAGTACGCAAATTGCTCCCCTAATTGTTTTGAGCAGTGTACAAGGCACATGTGCTGTGGTTTTCAAACTGTCCTGCTCATAAAAATATAAGACTTGTACGAAAAAAGTTCATTTATTTAAAAAAAAAAAAATGGTTTTAACACCCAAAGGATTCCATTTGTAATCAAACTTGTGATTTGTGCCCTCGCTAAGTTAAATTCGCTTTTATTTCAAATAAATTTTATTAAATTCTTCTTACTTTTTTATAAAGTTATATTTTCTTTTTTATCGTTAAATAGAAGAATCATGTCTTTTGAAGAATTAAATAAAATTTTATAAGAAACTTGGTAAAATAAATTTTGAGACAATTTTATAAATATATTATGGTCCTAAATTTTTCAAGCTTGCTTTTTTAAATGCTTAAAAATTGCATTTTAATTTTTATTTTTAATATAGATATGGTTTCTAAAATAGTACTTTTATAATTTATTTAAAAGTTTAAACTTTCTTTTGCTTTTATAATTTATTCAAAAGTTAAACTTTCAAATTGATTCAAACAGGAGTCACTGCCCACTGGTGATTCACAAGCAATTCAATCCCAATTGATTAAGGAGCTATATTTACTTGAAATTATCATTGCGCTTGGACTGTTACGCTCGTATTCACCAGGCACGATTAACCCTCTAATGCATGAATTTTTTGTTTCGTCCCAGAAAAATATATTTGCATCTCTAATGCTCATACATCACGGGAAAAATACGGAAAAAAAATTGAATGCATCGGAATTTAAATAATTTCATTTTTTAAATTTGTTACCAAACGGTAACACCATACATTAAGCGCTGAATAGATGCTTAAGGGATCATAGGAGTCTTACAAATGTGCAAAGAAGGAACTACAAAGTATAGTTTGATCTTTTATGTAATTTTTTAACTATTCAATATGTAAGCATAATTTTTTTATATGTAATTCTACAAGATTTATTTAATATGAAACAAATTTTAAAATTTATAAAAATTTAGCCAAAACTAAAATAAATGATATTAAACACAAAGCTATTTGAACACATTGTGATTAGGCTTGCGCGGAAAATTGTGAGGTCAAAATTGAGGACATAACCAAGAAAATGACTTTATATTGTACAAATATGTACAAACAAAGACTTATACCTAAATTCTCAGTTCAATTTTAATTAGAAATTATTTTAAAAATTATTTTAAATCAAAATTTTAAAATTTTTATTAATTTTTTTAGAAAAATATTCTTAAAATAAATTCTAATTAAAATTGAGCTGATAATTTAGGTATAAGTCTTTGTTTGTACATATTTGTACAATATAAAGTCATTTTCTTGGTCATGTCTTCAATTTCGACCTCACAATTTGCCGCGCAAGCCTAATCACAATGTGTTCAAATAGCTTTATGTTTAAAATCATTTATTTTAGTTTTGGCTAAAGTTTCATAAATTTTAAAATTTGTTTCATATTAAATAAATCTTGTAGAATTACATATAAAAAAATTATACTTGTATATTGAGTAGTTAAAAAATTACATGAAAGATCAAACTATGCTTTGTAGTTCCTTCTTTGCACATTTTCAAGTCTCCTGACCCCTTTAAGTTCGGGGTACGAATATTTATTTTTATTCAAATTATTACCTTTTTTACTTTTTATATTTCTAATAAATTATACTTAAAAATAAAGCTTATTGATAATTTTATTATTCTATATAAGAAGTTGCAGAGGCACACAGACACATAGTTTTAGGTATAAAATCTTTAATGAAAACGTGTATAACAAACAAAAAAGAGTATTAATATTTAGTACATTTAGATTTTGTTAAGCAGGAAAAATTAGTTATTAAAATAATTATGAATAGTAGTTACTTTTGAAACAAAATTAATGTACACATAGAAGGCAATAGCAGGTTTAGTACAAAAAGCAGGTATTTATGAATAAAAGTATACAAAAAAAATCATTTTTAAACATAATTTTTTTAAATGGCAGAATGATACGACATAAAACAGTTATTTTTACTCTTAAAATCAAGTAGTACCAAGCATTTTAAACACTGAACTCTTGTGAATCCGTTACAGAGATACACGCAAATTAGCAAACAAAAGTTGTGCTTAATGCATGATGTTACCAAACGGTAACACATGTAAAAACCAACTACAAACTACCAATTCTGAAAAGAATGATTAGAAAACTACTAAATATAGTTTAAAATAACCCTCTTGAACTATAATATTTTTTTCAAAGCAATTTAATTGTATTTAGTACTAGTATTATTACTTTGAATTCTGCCAAACACGTAAATTCACAACAGTTAGAAACTTCACTTTTTAATTTTGAATACACTTTTACTACTGTCAATTATGAGGGTTATTATTAACTAAAACTTTAAAATGGAATGTAATCGATGAAAAAAACACAAATTTATCGAGAGGGAGGTCTATTTTTAATAGAATAAAGTGGATTATGTAACTTGTTACCGAACGGTAACACTATGCATTAGAGGGTTAAGCGCAGTTTAGTCTCTGATCCGGTTCAAGTTCGAGATTAGACGCAAAACGGTATCCACCAGTTTAATTGATATTACTTATTAAAATTATTGCAAAAAAAATGACACTTCATTTTATTTATGACATAGTGACACTATTTTAGGTTCATTATGTATTTTATTTATGTTTGCCCGAATTCTTCCTCGTGTAAAGCAGCTATTGTTAAAAAGAGCAGGTTAAATAACTGATCTTTTTAAAAGATCAGAGAGCAACTGCTCGTTAAAAAGAGCATAAATATTACACCTCCACTACCTACCAAGTCTCCTCCCATATGAGCGTCGATAATAATTTTGTGTGTATGTCTGTATTTAACACATAAGTGCTCGTTAAATATGTGTATTTGAAAGTCTCGAACAATAGCATGATGATGCATGGCTCGAATGGTTTGCTTTAGGTACTTGCTCAGGTGCAGACTTTGTCACTTGATTACGGTTTTAATTTATTAAGCGTGATTGGGTGTGTTAAAGTTCCACGGAGGCTAAAAATAGACAGCCCTGGAAAACGTACAACCCAACAAGTGAACCCAACATTGTCGCAGGCCTCTCCGTAGTGATGGGCGGTCCAGTTCCTTTTGAGGACCCGTTCCAGTCGTTCCGGTCCTTCTGTGGACCCGTTCATTCCGGACCGACACCCCCCCCCCCCAAAAAAAAAAATCCTCCCCCTTTTTCCGAAAGTGGTTTTGACGACATGCGAACGAAATCCTGACCGGTTTGTAATTTGATATGGGAGGGGGGAATGAGGGTGTCGAGAATACCCCTTGAGAGAGTGGAATGTGAGTGTTCTTTTGCTGATGTTGTTATTGTGTGGGGGTTGGAGGGAGAATTTCTTGGAAATCCTTTTCTTTTTAGTACATGTACACTCGCTTCCGCTCTCTCTAGCAGACCGAAGGAAAAAGTATTTGGATTGTAGCAACTCTTCTCGTAAGCTTCCGAGGTTCAATGTTATGCGTATAAGAGAAGTCTGCGCGGTACGTGGCGAGTTGTGACCACGTTGTGCTGGGTATGCTCCTCGAAGATATGACATCCATCAGCATCTCAAGATCATTTATTTAAATCTAAGAAGTTACTATTTACACGTAATGGAACATGCAAGTTCCGATGATCAAATTTAGTATTTCTAGTAGAAATGATGAATGTCCAGAGTTCGATCGCCCCTCGCGCAGTGCGCGGGGGAAAGAGTGGAGCGCGGTTGTTTCTCGTTTGTTGGTGTCCGGAGAGCGTCTGTGGTAGTGATGGGTCGGTCCGGAATGAACGGGTCCGAAGGAACGGGTCCTCAAATGGAACGACTCGGTCCGGTCCACTGTTTCAAAAGGAACGGGTCCATCGTTCCAACTGCATAATTTAGAAATTTTTGCGAACTTTTTTTCTTTAAATTTCAAAAAATGTAGAATTTACCAACATTATGAAACTTGGAATTTTACCTGAAATGGGATTAAAGAACTCTATATTGCCGCTTCAAATGTAAATACACGATACATCCTGGGTTTTGAGAGTCTGCCCGATTGTTAAGTAATAATATTTGACAGGCCAGAACATTGAGTCATAATCTTCTCATTCCAGTCTTGTTCCAGGTATAAATAGCAATACCCTTTCGGTCCGAAACGGATAACCGGACCGGTTCGTTCCAAAATCCGTAAATGTCTGTCTAACTGTCATATATTAATATCTATCTTTTCGGTACGGAATCCGGACCAAATCGTTCCACAATAGGGGAATTCGATCCGGCTATATATTACTTTTGACTGCCCTGTACATTGTATCCCCATATTCTCTCTAGCTTTACTACATAATATGTATTTTTCGAAAACTCTTTCGGTCCGAAAGGGCGATGATCGGACCGATTCGTTCAAAAATCCGCGAATGTCGGTCCGACTGCTACATTATTTTACATTTTCGGTGCACTTTTACTGTGTTTTAAATAGTAGTACCAATCGGTCCGGAACGGACGACCAGACCGGTTCGTTCCAATATCCGAAACTATCGGTCCGACTGCTAAATTATTTTATATTTCCGGTGCACTTTTACTGTGTTTTTAAGGGGTCACAGGAGTCTTAAAAATGTGCAAAGAAGATACTACATAGCATAGTTTGATCTCTCTTGTAATTTTTTAACTACTCAATAAATGAGTATAATTTTTTTATATGTAATTCTACAAGATTTATTTATTATAAAACAAGTTTTAAAATTTATGAAACTTTAGCCAAAACTAAAATAAATGATATTAAACATGAAGGTACTTGAACACACTGTGATTAGGCTTGCGCGGCAAATTGTGAGGTCAAAATTGAAAAAATGACCAAGAAAATGACTTTATATTGTACAAATATGTACAAACTAGGACTTATACCTAAATTCTCAGCTCAATTTTAATTAGAAATTATTTTAAGAACTTTTTTTCTAAAAAAATTAATAAAAATTTAAAAATTTTGATTTTAAATTTTTTTTAAAATAATTTCTAATTAAAATTGAGCTGAGAATTTAGGTATAAGTCCTAGTTTGTACATATTTGTACAATATAAAGTCATTTTCTTGGTCATTTTTTCAATTTTGATGTCACAATTTGCCGCGCAAGCCTAATCACAATGTGTTCAAACAGCTTCATGTTTAATATCATTTAATTTAGTTTTGGCTAAAGTTTCATAAATTTTAAAACTTGTTTTATGATAACTAAATCTTGTAGAATTACATATAAAAAAATTATACTTATACATTGAGTAGTTAAAAAATGACATGAAAGATCAAACTATGCTTTGTAGTATCTACTTTGCACATTTTTAAGACTCCTGTGACCCCTTAAATAGTAGTACCAATCGGTCCGGAATGGATGACCGGACCGGTTCGTTCCAAAACCCGAAACTATCGGTCAGACTGCTAAATTATTTTATTTTTCGGTGCACTTTTAGTGTGTTTTAAATAGTAGTACCAATCGGTCCGGAATGGATGACCGGACCGGTTCGTTCCAAAATCCGAAACTATCGGTCCGACTGCTAAATTATTTTATATTTTCGGTGCACTTTTACTGTGTTTTTAAATAGTAGTACCAATCGGTCCGGAACGGACGACCGGACCGGTTCGTTCCAACATCCGAAACTATCGGTCCGACTGCTAAATTATTTTATATTTTCGGTGCACTTTTGCTTTACTTTCAATAGTAGTACCAATCGTTCCGGAACGGATAACCGGACCGGTTCGTTCCAAAATCCGAACATGTCGGTCAGACTGTCATATATACTTTTATCTTTTCGGTCCTTAAGCTGAAAGATATGGTTCATAAATCAGGTAATGTCTGTCCGACTATTAAATGTATATTACTTTTCACTAGGCTACATACATTATTTCCCGATCATCTCGTTCCAGCATATAATGTATATTTTCTGTTCACTTTTACTGTATTTTAAATAGTAGTACCCATTCGGTCCGGAACAGATGACCGGACCGGTTTGTTCCAAAATCCGAGACTGTCGGTCCAACCGCTGAATTTATGTTTTACTTTTTACTTGATTGAACTTTGTTTCCGATCTTCTCGTTCCAGCACAATATTTAATATTTTCGATGCACTTTTACTATATTTTAAATAGTAGTACGCCTTTTGGTCTGAAACGAGTGACCGGACCGACTGGTTCCAAAATCCGTGAATTTCGATAAGATTGTCACATTGATATATTTTCGGGCTGGAAAATTTACTCAAAAATCAGGGAATATCGGTCCGACTATTAAATGTGGAGGCTGGAGCCTAGTCGGTAAGGCGCATGCCTAACTAGCGAAAGCTCCCAGGATCAGATCCGGGCTTTTCCAAAATAACTGCTTTCCCATAAAAGGTCTGTAAAGACCAGCAGTTTGACGAATAACACCCAATAATTGTTCCAAAGTTCCGGTGAGTGCGAAAGTACGATGTCGCTCGTAAAAGTTGCATTAGGTGCCTACTCAAACGCCATCTCGTCACTTGACTGTGAGTCTAAATTATAACTCCCTCGTAAAGCTCTAAAGCGATGATAATTTAAATCAACCTTACTGTATTTTAAATATGGTTTTTAAATAGTAGTACCCATTCGGTCCGGTACGGTTCATTTTAAAATCCAGGAATGTCAGTCCGGTCCGACTCTGGAATTCTTTAGTTTTTTTAAACCCCAATTTCAAATAATCTCTTTGTCGTTTTTCAAATCTTTTCAGCAAGTAATAATAATAGTCTCGAGCATACCGCCTGTTCTTTCCGATCAATTAACATT
This sequence comes from Hylyphantes graminicola, assembly GCA_023701765.1. Classification (NCBI taxonomy): domain Eukaryota; kingdom Metazoa; phylum Arthropoda; class Arachnida; order Araneae; family Linyphiidae; genus Hylyphantes; species Hylyphantes graminicola. The sequence continues at coordinate 57,897,670 of CM043118.1, read as the reverse complement.
CTATTTTAAATTTTAACTTTTTTTTCCTAGATTTAATAGTTCTTAATTCACACGAAAGCAATGTCTTTTACTTACAGTGTTTGTGAATTTATTCATAACAAAAATTAAGAAGCTTCAAAACATAATTCTAAATAACTATTACGCAAGCAGAGAATTACAGTTTCAACTTATAAAAGACTTCTCCCATACGCATAACATTGAACCTCGGAAGCATACGAGAAAAGAATTGCTACAATCCAAATACTTTTTCCTTCGGTCGTCAGAAAGAGCGGATGCGAGTGTATGTACTATTCCCCTAAAAAGAAAAGGATTTCCAAGAAATTCTCCCCCACACAATAACAACATCAGCAAAAAGAACACTCACATAGCCACATTCCACTCTCCCAAGGGGTATTCTCGACACCCCCATCCTCCCCCCCCCTCATATCAGATTACAAAACGGTCAGGATTTCGTTCGCGCGTCGTCAAAACCACTTTCGAGAAAAAGGGGGAGGAATTTGGGGGGGGGGGAGGTGTCGGTCCGGAATGAACGGGTCCGGAGGAACGGGTCCACAGAAGGACCGGAACGACTGGAACGGGTCCTCAAAAGGAACTGGACCGCCCATCACTAGTCTGTGGAAAAGTTCTCGGCACTGAACTGAACTGAAACTCTGGAAGAATCATCCCATGATAAGCTAGTGAAGCTTTTTTTTGGGTCACTTGGCGACAGCTTTAGGGAGAATATGTGCCATATTTGGCATAACCTCGCCGATCAAAATGGACACTTGACTTGCAGTTTGCATTGGATGTCGCCAATCGCTCGCCAAGAATAGTACTCCAAGGAATTTAAGTTTTAAAGATTGTTGCCGCAATTCTATTTTTTTAAAAGTACATGTTTCCGAAATTTCATTATGTAAAGAACCTCCTAAAGCAATAACCTATCAATTTTCTGCTTAAAAAATTATTGAAAAAGTTGGTTTAAAATGTCTATTTTAACAGGTAAAGTATAGGATTGGCGGCAAAAGTTGGGTTACTCTTACAGGGTTGCCGGGCTTCACCGACCCGTTTGACGAGTGTTTCTATACTCCTTCCAGAGTTTCAGTTCAGTTCAGTGGTTCTCGGCGGCGAAGTGGAGAGGAGAAGACGAGTTGAGTTGTCGGTCGCTCGTAATGGGGAATCCAAATGGTTTGGTTTGCTTGTGGCGGACGCGGAGCTAGTGACGTCCGCCGCAAGTCTTTTAAATGTTGAAACTGTAATTCTCTGCTTGCGTAATAGTTATCTAGAATTATGTTTGAAGCTTCTTAATTTTTGTTATGTAGAAATTCACAAACCTTGTAAGAAAAAGACATTGCTTTCGTGTGAATTAAAAACAATTAAGTATAGGAAAAAAAGTTAAAATTGAAAATGGAATGTTAATTGATTGGAAAGAACAGGCGGTATGCTCGAGACTATTATTTTATTTGCTGAAAAGATTTAAAAAACGACAAAGAGAAATAGGGGTTTAAAAAAAACTAAAGAATTGCAGTCGGACCGGACCGACATTCCTGGATTTTAGAATGAACCGTTCCTTGCCGAACGAAAGGGTACTAATATATAAAATCCATATTTAAAGTACAGTAAGGTTGATTTAAATTATCATCGCTGTAGAGCTTTACGAGGGAGTTATAATTTAGACTCACAATCAAGTGACGAGATGGCGCTTGAGTAGGCACATAATGCAACTTTTACGAGCGACATCGTACTTTGACTCACCGGAACTTTGGAGCAACTATTGGGTGTTATTCGTCAAACTGCTGGGCTTTTCAGACCTTAATGGGTTGGCAGTTATTTTTGAAACACCCGGATCCGATCCTGGAAACTTTCGCTAGTTAGGCATGCGCCTTACCGACTGGGCTTCAGCCTCCACATTTAATAGTCGGACCGGCATTTCCTGACTTTTGATTAAATTTTCCAGCACGAAAAGACATCACTATGACAATCGGATCAAAATTCACGGATTTGGAACCAGTCGGTCCGGTCACTCGTATCAGACCAAAAGGGTATACTACTATTTAAAATATATTGAAAAAGCATCGAAAATATTAAATATTGTGCTGCAACGAGAGGATCGGAAACAAAGTTCAAGCAAGTAAAAAGTAAAACATAAATTCAGCAGTCGGACCGACAGTATCGGATTTTGGAACAAACCGGTCCGGTCATCTATTCCGGACCGAATGGATACTACTATTTAAAATACAGTAAAAGCGCACAGAAAATATACATTATATGCTGGAACGAGATGATCGGAAAACAATGTATGTAGCCTAGTCAAAAGTAATATACATTTAATAGTCGGACAGACATTACCTGATTTATGAATGATATCTTCCGGCTTCCGGACCGAAAAGATATCGGTATATGACAGTCTGACCGACATGTTCGGATTTTGGAACGAACCGGTCCGGTCCTCCGTAAATGTAATCGATTCCGGCTGCCTATTTTTAGTCGCCTTTAGGAGCTTTAACGCAGCCAATTGCGCTCGTAATTTAAAACCCTGGTCAAGTGACAAAGTGATTGGTCAACACCTCAGCGGGCACCCAATGGAACTTCGAGCGACATAGTGCGCTAACGCCGCCGGCATGTTCACAATGCCTACTCAGTTCGTCCATTGCGATGAAATAAAGCACCCTGATTGGACAGTTCTCAAGCAATGATTCAATCCCGATTTTGGCACTTTATCTCTTTTGGCAATTCGTATTGAATTTAACAACTTCCTGAATTTTTTTCTAATACAAACATTGGTCATGCATGTCAAATTAAAAAAAAAAATACAAACTCGAGTTTAAAAAAAATTTTGTTCTCCTTTTCCATTCGATTCCCAATTTAATCTTTTTTTAATTTCTGTTAGTTACAAATTATCAGTTTTTCATTAAAAATCGCATTTTTTTATGAAGTTTATTTTTTTTTTTAAATCTAAAACTAAAAATAATTCCCTCAATATTCAAGATAACACTAAAATGTTTTTTTTAATATAAGACTAACTGAAACTTTTATGGGACTAATAGTTATGTATTAGTTAATTTAAAGGAAATTTAGCTATTTTAATGTGGTGAAAAATTCAATTACTTAAAATTCAATTTTCTTAAATTAAAATATTTTTATGAAACAAGTTAGTGTTGTATATCAAATCAAAACTATTAAATTACCACTTTAAAAATAGGAATTTAATTCATAATGGAATTCTAACTTTTCATTTTGAGAACTAAGTATGAAGTTTTGGCAGTAAATTTTAACTATTCAAAACCTTGCATTTTATAATTATTTTTGTTATCGAACTAATTACAGATCATTAACTGCTTTTTTTAAAAAAAAAAAAAAATGCTTCATTTGTGTTAGTAACAATTTGATGCAAAATAAAAAAAAAACACTTTATTTAAAACAAACGACTAACTCGATTAAGAAGAAACAGAATATCGCTAGTTCTCAAGAGTGCAGTAGGCAACCTCAGTTTCGTTGACTTGAGAACCGTCCAATCAGAGTGCGTTATTTCGTCGCAATGGACGAACTGAGTTATGGTCGCAATGGACGACTACACAGATTTAACGAGCACGTATATCATAGGTCGGGGCTGTAAGGAGCCTAGTGGTCACGATCTCGGACTCCAGATCGGAAGGTTGAGAGTTCGAGACCCGGTGCCACTGAAGACTTACCGAGTATATGCGGAGTACGTGCTCGTAAAATCTGTTGGGTCCGAAAGTCCTGTGGTCGGTCATTGCGCAGTTCACCATGGGTACAGGTTCCAGGAGAAAATTTCCCTCCCCTTCAGGGACATGTCTAAATTGTGGAGGTGGAGACAGATAGCAACATCTGTCATATGTGTTTGTGTGTGTCTTGTGTTATCCTACTTGACGATGGTTTATAAGCGGGTCCTTGCGACCAAGCACACAAGCCTGAAAATATATGTCAACCAATCCAATCATGGGTGGGTGGTATCAGGGTCAGAGACATAACATAGAGTGGACTGCGCATTGGCAAACCTAAAGTGTCCTAAACATCTAACTTACACAGTCCCATGACTGTGTCGCGTTTGGCTCGCATCTATGGCGAGTTTACCATTTGGCGAGTTTTTAAACAACGACCTGAACACAGAGGCCGACAATCTAATGTTATGATAAAGAAGCTTGGAAAGGAGCAAGGATGAATCACTGGTATTTTAAGATCCTCTTAATAGATATCAGATTATTTCTTTGATTTTGTGCGTCTATTTAAGATTACTTGAACAATTGAATATGGACTCTTTATTAAAAATTAATTTAAAAGAACATTAGTAGGGTTATGTAGAGTGTTGCTGTAATATAAGTTGGTTATTGACATGGTGAATATTTTCATCCGTCTCTATAACTTTCGTTCTAACGGCCCGATTTAAAAAAAAATCAACTTTTTTTTTTTAATATTGCTTCTTCCTTTATTTCACCTGGAATAAATCAACTTTCTAAAACACATCAATATGTTACAAATTCAACAAATGCTCTACTTTTTAAATATAAATAACTCAAAAACTACGATTGCAAAAACAGGTTTCGTTTTGGCCAAACTGTAAAAAAAATATTCTACTTCTAAGCTGTCAATGTTCAGACCATTAATTTAATTGACTTGACCCAAAATATTTATTACAATTAGAGTTCTAACAACGTTGATTTGATCATGAATATGATTCTTCAGTATAAAAGAGCTTTTAGAATAAATTCCCTCGATAGAAATAATAGTTTATGAAGAACACACAATTACTAAAAGTCTGCAGAACTAAATAAATTTTACCCGTGAAAGTGTGACTAATCCTTTTTCATACCCCGCTTTACAATTAGGAATTCACAAGCATTTGGCATCTTGCAGTGCACAAAACGTTACTGAATTAAAAGCACAACATTCACGATTGTTAACATGCCCAGAGATTAAAAGAATGTAATTAAATATTTATTATAAAAGCCAAAAGAGAAAAATACCAACAATGCTCAAAAAATCGTCTGCAAAAACAAAAAAAATTCAAGCTGCCGTGATTGGTAGAAACCCACGTGACTTGAATCTTGATAGTAGTCTCCACTTCGGTTTGCTAGCTGATATTCAGGTCTTGCGACAATTTGGAATAGTTCGTAACGAAATGGTAGCGTTAAGTTGCCTTTTGTAGCAACCTTTCCCCTCTTGGCGATTTATGATGTTTAGGACATAATGCTAATCTGCAAGGAATGGCGGTTTTTTAAAAAAAACCGGTTTTCCATTTTCCATCGGTTTTTCCCTGAAAAACCGGTTTTCGGTTCCGTAGGGCCTCATACAAAAAAAACCGGTTTTCAGTCAAAACCGGGACCACCGTTTTTTTGAAAACCGGTTGTGGTTTTCCATCCCTAAGCAGCTTTACTATGAATGCGCAGTCCACTCTATGTTATGTCTCTGATCAGGGTATGTGAGACCAGATAATTATGCTTCGTAGTTTAAAACTGTTATCAAGTGGTAAAGTTAACACCCGAGCCATCAAGATGGCCCTGCCTGAGATACAGACAGCGTTTATTATCTTTGGTCTGAACAGGCACATAGTAGGCGTGTTTACATGAGCCATCGAATCCATGGAATGCCAAACCCTCCATTAGGGTAAAAAGTGGTCGAGCTGGATTTCGAACCCAAATGATAGTCTGTGGCCAAATCCATGGAATGCAGCATCAAAACCCCCAATGAACCCTGCAATTCCATTCCCAAGAGGGAAACATTGCGGAGTTTAATCTTCATTCCATGGATTGGATGGCTCATGTAGACGCGCCTTTATTATTTAAGCTCTTTAAAAACCTCTATGTTTAAAGGCCCTCGCCAGATAAGACGGTGAAAAATGCCCCCATTCCAATCGGGCTAATTTTTTTTCTGAAAATACCTCATAGTATGGACAACTTCTCAGCCAAGTTTCAGCTCAAAAATATGACGCATTTTTGAGTAAAAAATTAAAGTTTTTTTTCTTTTTAAATTGATTATTCCCTGAATATATTTGATAAATCCAAAAAACTACTCATGAGTTTTTAGATATCATTGAGTAGTATTCTCAGAAAAATCCGCTCATAAATCTGATCGAGCGATCATTCTTAAAAATGCATTTTTATTTTTCAAAAAAAAATTTCATGCCAAAATCGTTTGGTCACAACTTAGGATTTTGTCTCTACATATTCCTCTATTATCAATCAATAATATATTTTTTTTCAGATTTTTAAAATTATTGGACGATAGTTTAAAAAAATAATTCTTAAAGCCTGATTTTTTTGCTCTAAAATCCATAGATTTAGAAATAGCATGCCCACCGATTGCGCAATCCCGTACAACGCAATGATGCGTGATGAATCCACATTTCGTCGTTTTCGCAATGCATCACGGGATACTAATTCACAAAAATGATTTTTCCGAAGAGTTACATACAATAAAAACTGCATTTTTAACTTGCTTCTTTTGTGAATATATACCTCATGCCTTACAGAAATTATCAATACGCATGCAGCTATAAAATTATGCTAGCGAAACTTGTAAAAAGTTTTAATTAGTTAATATTGAATATATATCTTATATTAGTCGAATTATCTCATGGTGCCATCTGGTGGCGTATGGCATGCCATGTGCAAGAGCTTGCGAACTGCCTTATGGGATAATGGTTAACAAATGGCTTCACCTTTCCCCCTAGAGGCAGATCTGCTACTTTCTAAATCTATGCTAAATTCTTTAGTCCGAAAGAAATTCTCCCAGATTGAATTTCCCCGCCTTTGTTAGGAGTGCCTTCTGCCGAGTAAGTAGTGCGAAAAGTCAGGTTTTAAGAATATTTTATTTTTTTTAAACTATCGTCCAATAATTTTAAAAATCTGAAAAAAATATATATTATAGATTGATAATAGAGGAATATGTAGAGACAAAATCCTAAGTTGTGACCAAACGATTTTGGCATGAAATTTTTTTTTGAAAAATAAAAATGCATTTTTAAGAATGATCGCTCGATCAGATTTATGAGCGGATTTTTCTGAGAATACTACTCAATGATATCTAAAAACTCATGAGTAGTTTTTTGGATTTATCAAATATATTCAGGGAATAATCAATTTAAAAAGAAAAAAAACTTTAATTTTTTACTCAAAAATGCGTCACATTTTTGAGCTGAAACTTGGCTGAGAAGTTGTCCATACTATGAGGTATTTTCAGAAAAAAAATTAGCCCAATTGGAATGGGGGCATTTTTCACCGTCTTATCTGGCGAGGGCCTTTGTATTACTTTTGGATGAATATTTGATAAGTTTATTTAATCGAGAACCTGGTGACCTTTGAGGGACCATCTCCAAAATTACAATCATAGACCCTGTAATAAATATTTTTTTACATAATATTCTTAACTGTACTGTAGGAAACTCTTTAAGTTTATTTAATTCAAAATAAAGGTTTTAAAATTGCGTACACTAAGGATTCTTAAGGATTGTGTCAATATATATATATATATATATATATATATATATATATATATATATATATATATATATATATATATATAATGATTCATTAATTCATTGGGCACAATGTTCAATCCTTTGTGTACGCGGTTTTAAAAACTTTATTTTGAATTAAATAAACTTGGCAAGAGAATTTAGAAGATTTTAAGGCTTTGATCAATAAAATCATATTTTTTTTTTTATATTATGAACAAACAGTTGCTGTAAGTTATTTTATAATTAATAGTCCATTCCAACACTAGTTTTAATGCAAAATGTCTCACAAATTTACTGCTATTTTTTGCAACTTAACCTAAATCTGCTGCTTGCTCCTCATTGATACATCGCTTTGTATATAATGGGGTTGTTTCACCGTGAATCTGGTAATATATCTGCGGTTTTGTTTTCCTTACTCTCGAATTACTTTTGTTATTGGTTGGTTGGTAGAGATAATCAGGTTTGTGTGCTGACCAAGCGCACTAACCTGAATATAGTTCTACCTATCAACCAACATAATCAAAACAAAAGTCATTCGAGAGTTAGGAAAGCAAAGATACATTCCAGCTCACTTTTTCTTGGATAGAGAGGTGTCGAGGGAAATCCCAAATTAGGCATCACTGATTCATTGTATTAAAGTGAGCCGGCCAACAGTGGCTCTAGCTCGAGGTTAATACAACGTACCTGACAACCTTTAGGATTTAACAATTAATAACATTTTCCAGGATTCTGGAGGGAAAGAGTAAGTTGAATGTTTCCCTTCAAAATACGGCAATTAATTAGGGACACGACAAGAGATCCAGCAAGAAGTTCAAAATCCAGTATTGCCAGGTAAAATACCAGAGAAATGCCCCAAAAATACAGCAAGCACTCAGAGTCACATCTAACAACTATAAAACATTTATTCAGAATAACAAAATTGCAAAATAGGCAAACTAAGTGCATAAATTCCATCGGCATAAAAAATATATAAATTCAATGATAATTTTAATTGAAAATACAATCGTTCCTCCTCATGCATTGTATGATGTTGAGGAAACATTGCCTCCATGTCCGGTCCAGTTGGTGTGGATGTACTTCCCTGGATCACTGAGAAGTTCGTAAGTGTGGGCTCCAAAGTAATCTCGCTGGGCCTGTGAAAAAAAAAATTGAAAATAAGTCAGGGCTTTGTGTTGTTAAATTAACGCCAAGCCAATGACTTAATATTTGTGAAGGTGGCCGATCATGGCCAAGTACTGCAACTTGTGGTCGATTGTATTTACTTGATCGTTTAACCTTAAAGCTGATTGCTGTTATGAAAACTCCACATTTCCCAGACTGGTGTATTATCAACCTCCAAAGCTTTGATACAATGGTACCCATATTTCTATGTAGGGTACATTCATAGGGAACATTAAGAGAACTTTCCTCCAAACAGTTAAGATGCCCTTCAGAGAGGTTCATCTTTTACACCCATTATGCTCAGGAGTGCAGCGATAAATTAGTAATCCAATTGAATCGGTGAGTGCAGAAACAACGTAATAACTTCTCTATTTCTGCACTCAACAATCGAGACAAACGTCCTGTATTTACGGAACTACTCAACAGACTAACGTAGTTTTTGCACCCAACACGCATCTTGCCTTTCTACGCTTATTTTCATTGAAAACGAGTTTTCGGACTTTTTTTACTGAAGTGGTTTCTGCACTCACCGATTCAATTACGGCATGAATCTCTTTTCTGCTAGGCACACTTTTTGAGCTCCCAAGCCTGCCTTTGAGTGTTTGGATATGGAACAGCCGTCTTCAAATCTTCTTGACAGAATTATGTGGAAGACCTAGCACAGGCTTGGGCTTTATAAAAGCTGTCTTAAACACTGTTTTTTAAAACACTACACTAAAACTAAGGCTATTAGAAATGGGCCTCATAATTGAAAATCAAGTGAAAAAGTAGTCATATAAACTGGCACACAATACAATCGTATAGTAACATTCTATCTTGACTAGATTATGCTAGTTTGAATGATCATCGTACTAAAGCTACATGAGGTGACAGACGTCAAAATTTATAATCTAGTTCTAAAAATAATTTTCATAATTTATATCCTAATTCTAAATTCTTTATAACCTAATTTTTTGCAAAGGTATTTTTTCAGTAAAATTACAGATTTTTTACTGTGTATGGTAGAGCAGTAGCTCCAACAAATCGGTCAAATACTTGTTTGGTTGCAAGCTAGTACCTTCCAAACGGTTTAAAAAAGAACTTTTTACTTTCAATAGTATATTTTTACAAAAAAAATAAAACAGTATTTTTCTGTAAATATGTTTTGTTCTGTAAAATGAATAGATTATATTTACACAACTCTTAAAACAAACGAGCGATTTTAAATCCATCCGAGTTAATTCTCGCTCCTGCGGTGTCGAAAATGCACTTTCTCTATAGGAGTGGATCCTTTGTGTGTTAAACCTCCGACAGGATCACTCCAAACGAGTGATTTTAAACTCAGTCCGAGTTAATATTCACTCATTTCCAGGGTCAAAAATTCACTTCTCCTACTGGAGTGGATTTCACTCCTTTGTTTTAAGAGTGTAATATACCATTAAAACTCGGACATTCTTATACGGACACCCTGTATAATAAAGAGAAATGCAATAAGAGACACAGGGACACCGCTCCCAAATAAGTCTGCAATCCCGTAAAAGTCCGCATTTTTTCATAGTCCACAAAAGTCCACATTTTCGGAGTTCGGTCCGCATCTACCACATTTTCAAATGTTTACGCCGTAACCTACCAAAATCTCGTTCGGCGGACCCGTTCCTTTAGAAAAAACGGATCCGATCCATAGGAACGGGTCCTTTTGTGGACATGTTTGTTCGGCGGACCCGTTCCTTTAGAAAAAAACGGATCCGATCCATAGGAACGGGTCCTTTTGTGGACATGTTTGTTCGGCGGACCCGATCTTTTAGAAAAAACGGATCCGATCCATAGGAACGGGTCCTTTTGTGGACATGTTTGTTCGGCGGAGCCGTTCCTTTAGAAAAAACAGATCCGATCCATAGGAACGGGTCCTTTTGTGGACATGTTTGTTTGGCGGACCCGATCCTTTAGAAAAAGCGGATCTGATCCATCGGAACGGTATTTAAATGCTATATTGGTTTTGTGCTTATCTTTTCATAAAAATGGTCCCCAATAGATCCCCATTTTAGCTGAAATGGTCCCCACTAGGTCCACATTTTAGCTGAAATGGTCCCCAATAGGTCCCCATTTTAGCTGAAATGGTCCCCAACAGGTCCCCATTTTAGCTGAAATGGTCCCCAACAGGTCCCCATTTTAGCTGAAATGGTCCCCAACAGGTCTCCATTTTAGCTGAAATGGTCCCCAACAGGTCTCCATTTTAGCTGAAATGGTCCCCAATAGGTCCTCATTTTAGCTGAAATGGTCCCCATTTTACACAATTTTAGGGTTGAAAACTGTTGGGAGGCCTGAGAGACAATAGAGCTGTTGCACCCCTCTTCCTCACCTCTTTTCCTCTGCACTCCTGGCGATCGCTGATTGGATGAAATCGGTTGCACGGGTGTGGCCAATTTTTCTTAAGACATACAAACACACATGCTTTGGCAAAATACTGTGCAAAAGTGTACATAGATTGCTAGTTTTCTCCTTTTAATAATAAAAATGCCATCGTTTTGCTGCATTATAAATTGTACTAGGAATAGAAGAGATCGAAAATGTCTTTCTAATGATTGATTGTTATACCAAATATTATTTAGAGTAACTAAAAAGAAAGATCCAGTATCAACACAATGGAAGAACGGATTCGTATGTCCTACCGATCCGGTTACAGGGGTTGCCAGATGCAATAACTGTGATCCAGTTAAGAATAGGTCACGTGGTTGCAACAAGTCTATAAGAAAACGAATTCCCACCTGAATAAGATTAGCTGGCAGAGTTTCCGACCGGAATCCGTCGTAGAACGCCAGGGCAGTGCTGAACGCGGGAGTAGGGATTCCCAGCGTCACAGCGGTGGCCAGGACATGGCGCCAGGACTCCTGGCAGTTGTCGATGGCATCGCAGAAAAACTGGTCCATCAGAAGGTTGGAAAGCTCCGGGTTCTTGTCGAAAGCAGATTTGATGTTGCCCAAGAAGACGCTGGAAGGTTACCAAGATTGGGTTTAGGTAAGGTTAGTTTGAAGTAAGTGTGTACTACAGGTATCTACATTTGGGCTATTAATGATGGTCCTGACTGCAGAAAGGCGACCAACAAATGGCGCTGCAAATTCCCACCAATAATCTAGTTAGCATCTAATAAAGTAGTATTAAAAGCCGAAATAGCTATTTCTACCATAGGGATAATTTTGGTAGACTGAGGGATGCAAAAGGCTAGTAACGGACACATTCATTGTAAAGTTCACATTGAAGGTACTTTTGGGTTTTCAAGGGTTAGACTGAATTATCATCACACTAGTTGGCTAATGGCAAAAGGCATCTTAGTTAAGAACTAAACAATAAGGGGACAAGCCAACACCCGAGTGGGCAACCAATGCAACTATTAAGGGCAACGTTGGAACTTTGGAAAATATTCAAGATGCACTCCTTCTGCATGTTATTCATGGGGTATAGATTGGCAGTTATTTTGGGAATGCCCAGTCCTGATCCCGGGACCTTTAGCATGCAAGACAAGTGCCCTACCAACTGGGATCCCCAACTTTCAAGTCAAGTGACAAGTTGACACCTGAATAGGCACCCAAAGCAAGGGTGGCCTTGTTCACAGCGTTAGGGCTTTGAAGAATATTTACCATACACTTTTTCTGCATGGGGTATAAGTCGAAGTAATTTTTGGCAATGCCTGGACCTGAACCCAAGATCTCTCTTAAGGAAAACAAGCACCTTACCTACTGAGCTCCCCAGCTCTAGGATTTTCAAAGACCGCAAGAGATTTATTAGCAGCAAAAAAAAAGGGTCATATACTGCATGATATTGGTAGTTTAGTCCTCATTGAAAAATTATTCACAAAAATGTTATTTGAAAAATGGACAAGTCACAATGGATACTTGAAAAATTGTCTGATTTTTTTTACATTAATAAAATAATATAATAATATTTAAAAAGAATGCAATTGATAAATACATGTTTACGGAATTTTAGTACTGAATTAAAGCAAACAAAAATCAAATAAAGAATTCAGTGAAATTTAATCGATGCTTCTAACCTCGAAAGCCAAACATAAAAATTTATCTTGTTGCATACTAACCAGTCAAGAGATTAGTATGTATAAGGGGTTAGAGTAACTCACTACTTGTAACAGTTACTTTCTTTTAGGTGACACACCATCAGATATTTCAGAAAGTAACTAACTTTGTTACTTTTAATGGTAATGAAGTAACAAAAAAATTAAATTTTTTGTTATTTCCTTATGAAAAGAGTATTTAGTTTTGCAGGGTTGGCGCTTTCTCTCAAAAGCAGAAGGCTCTTGTATGCCAATTTTGTAATGCAACTAATTTTAAAATTAAAACAAAGAAATTGGTTAATTAATTCTGACTGCTGTGATTTGTTTCCACTAATGTTAATTTAATCTTGGTTCCCCTAACAAAACAATAAGATGGTTAGATTCCAATTTTTCTTATAACTTGATATTTCTAAAAATAACAGTATTTAGTTACTTTCTGAGGTAAAGTTTAGGATTAGAGTTGCTTTCATGCTAAGTAGTAACTGTAATTCTAACAGAGTTACATTTTAATAAAGTATCTGTAACTGAGTTACTTTTCAAAAGTAACTTTCCAGTCTCTGGCTAGAGTAACTAAAGTTCAGTAATTTTACCAAGGACGTACCTTCTGATGATACAACCTCCTCTCCACATAAGTGCAATTCCACCGTAATTAAGTTTCCAGTTGAAAACTTTCGCTGCTTCTCTGAGCAACATGAAGCCTTGTGCGTAAGAGACAATTTTGGATGCGTATAATGCCTGAGAAGGAATAAATAATTGGTAGTTCATGTTAGGTACATTTAAACTAAATTTTATAAGTGTAGTTTACCCTAATAAAAAATATACAGGAACAGTTAAGCATAACCATAAAAAAAATAAACAGTGCCAAAAACAGTTGGGCTAAACTGTTCAATATAAGTTGTGCTCAAAACAGTTCTATAAGAAAATAAGTTGTAAACGATCAATTAACTAAAAATATATATAATTACAGTTCATTTGTGTAACATTTATCAAACACATAAAACTCTAGTGCTGACTCTTCTTGAAAATTTTTAAATCATTCGTTAAGACATAGTTGCCACTACTTGAAAAAGACAAGCACGTTTTAAAAAAAAGTTTTTAATGAGAACTTATTTCGTTGAAAAATTAAAGCCTAAGTTACCCACCAGGGCCAAAGTTACCCCATTCAACAGTAATGACAAAATACCAAAATTAAGTCATTTAGGATCATGTATAGGTCAGTGTTAATTGTAAATATAAATTAAAAGAAACATGGATAATGAAAAAAGCAAGTAATAAATAAGTTACAAATCTGAACACAATTGATGAGTGTTAAAGCAACAAGGGTTCATATACAGTTCAACAAGACCTTTTTTCTTTCGTAATAAAGCACTAAAATATATAAAAACATAAACAGAAAAAACTATACTTAAAAATATATACATATTGGGTCAAATTTATGTAAGCTTTCCCGACTTAGAAGTAGACATATCAAATACATAGAAGCAAATTATTAAACATTCTTGATATTTAGGATTAGGAATATAATTATGCAGTGCTTTTTATAAGTATATTGTTCCATAAAAAAAACTAAGTGCCCACACAAAGAAGATATGGATGAAGTACAATATTTCTTTTCATTACTTGCAAGCTTTGAAAGCACTTTCTTCCCCTACCCCAGCTTATAGTTTTCCAGGAAACCGATTGAATGCTGATGTTTTGTTTTTCCCCAACGCACTTGGGTTTGGAAAACAATTGAGATAACCTCACAGCAGACACTTAAGAGAGATTGTCAGTACCATAGATAAGTGCATTAGTTTTAGAATATAATTTCCGCAGACGTATTGCTTTGTAGTGTTGGCACTTTTTACCCAGGTATGGGAATCAACGTGACATTGAAAAGAAACAAATTTGAAACAAAAATGTTATCTAGTTATTTGATTATGCATTTTTGAAGTTTTAAAAATGCCAAAAATATACAGTGCAGATGGAAAATTTACAGCAGATATTTTATCAATTAATAATTAATGGTTATTTTCTTTTTAATTTTGTTTTAAACTGATGGTATACGATTCCCATACCTAGTGAAAATGGCATAAAATGACAGAGCAATTATTTTGCAAAAGTTATTTAAAAACTAATGCATTAGCTCTATGGGACTGACAGTATGGCTGTTAAACAAGATACAGTAAAACTCATTAAGTTAGCAGTATAGAACTGTTCTACGAGAAAAAGGGTAAATAGTTCTTATTTTTTAGTGAGAGAATCGAATAAAAAAAAAGGTATTTCACATTCAAACAACCAATTTATTCGTTATTTCAAACATATTTTTACTATTTTTTATTAGTTTTTGCTTCAGTTAGAATGAAATATTAATAATTTTTTTCCTTTGATTTTGACGTAACTGGGCGCACGAATATTAAGGTGAACGTATCGCAAAGGAGCAACCAATCAGAGCAGGCAAAATTTCGGAGCCAGCAGCATTGTTTACGTCATTTCCTCCGCCTAGAACATTTCAATGCTGCAAACTTAAGGTGTGTTTTGGTATAGCTTTAGAACAGTGACGCTCATGTTGTTTCTTGGAAATCGACATAAGAGGGTAGAAGAAGAAAGTGCTTTCGAAGCTTGCATTGCAATCAGAAAGACTATAGTGTAGAAAGAGATCCTACTTTGCGGATATGCTCCACAAATTCCTTCTTGTTCCCCTGGTATCTTTGGCCTACGGGTCCTTTCAGGTATTTGCTGGCTTTGACGCGATCATCCTTCAAAGAAGACAAGCATCTGGCAAAAACTGCCTCGCCTATATTGTAAAAAAAGAATAATAATATGATTATTTGAAAAAACAAAAGGTTCTTAAAGAACTAAAATAGCCTACTTTTCGGTTACTTAAATACTTACTAAATTTCTCACCGGGAAACAACTAGGTTCGCAACAGTAACCAAAATAAATTGTGCTTCAAATAATATTATTTTTAAATGAATAAAGTTTCTCATGCCATTGTTGGTTGGCAACAGCGATTTAAATGACTCGAAATTGAATTTCAATGCTAATCCAATGGGAAATTCGTAGACAAATAGTAGATTTATGTTCGTCCTATCGTACAGACAGACGGACAAAAAGTATGAAAGTTGGGTTTCTGAGGTCATACCTTTGTAATAATTTTTTTTTTTAAGATCTGATTGATAGAACCGATTTTCGAAGGGGGGTACGGACGGACATCGACAGCATGTCAATACCTACTTTTCATTTTTTTAATTCCTTCGAATTAAATAAAGAAAAAGTAGGCTAAAAATATGTCGAGTCCTGGACGGAGGGTTAACAGGGAGTTCCAGATAAACGAGAGAGGAATAATCAAGGTTTTACAATACAGAGTGTCCGTAAAAGAACGTCCGAGTTTTAATGGTACATTACAGGAGTTTATTTCATACCAAATATAACAAATCATACATGAAATTGAAGGAAAACTAACCTAGTTTTTCCTATAAAGTGCTAAATGTGTGTGCTTTTAGTGATACAGCACACATCAAAACGAAAATGCAATTCATTCTTCCCATACTGTCTGCAGCAAGTTTGGAATAATGCAAGAAACAGCCTGTGCAACTGTGAAAAGGAACCAGCGGTACAAGCGTAAGCACTTATTTGGAACTGTTGGAGTTACGCTTTATTCTTCACCCACAACGATTACAGCTGATACTATTACAATTTGAAAGTCAGGCATTCTTTAATGGACATCCTGTATTTAAAAAATCATTGTTTGGAAACAATAACAATGGATAAAACTTACCAATTAATGTTACAGGCATTCCATACTCTAACGCAGCAATGGCTGTCCACTTACCAGTGCCTTTCTGGTTAAAAAATATATGAAAGATTATTACTTGACGAAAATAGTTATTTAAGACACAAAAATACATAAACAAACTATTTTTTTACAATAGATACATTGGTAGTAGCTTATTTGAACAAAGTGAAAGTTTAATATGATAAATTCTTTATAAGATTCATCCATCTTATAAAATTTTGATTTTCGACAACAGAACAATGTAAATAAAAGCAGTTTGTAAACTCATCAAGATTCTTAGGATAAGAAGCACAATTTTTTTAAAACAAATATTTTTAGAACATGTGCACTTATACCAAGCATACCAAGCTCTACATCTTTGTCATATATTGGAGAAAGCGAGTTTTGCAACTAGACTTTTCAAATGTAATCTAAGCTGCAAAACTCACTTCCTAAACTGCTTACCACTTAAACTAGACAAACACAAGGGGACCGGACTTGTGAAACTTTGTTAGTGATTGGTTAAGCATGTCACGTGAGAACACAAAACCTTGAGAACACCAACACGTGAGAACACAAAGAAAATGCTTTCGCCAACGTCTTCAAGGAAAAATTATGATGTTGGTTTGCAAAGGTTCACATGTCCGATACCTTCATATATGCATAGCTTTACATTTCTCATGGACAAGCAGAGAGGAAAATGCATGAGTTTGGAGCGCTCAGCAGATGAAGGTGGATGGGCTAGACGTTTATATCGACAGAAAACATTTTATGGATCCGAGCAATTAGAGACAGGAGCATGCTTTTCTTGCGATGCAATATTAAAACACATTTTTTCTAAATTGGTTGGTTGAATTAATGTTACACTACGGAGCACAAGGGCTATTAGCAGAATTTTTTGTTCTAGAATTGTTATTAATCTAAAGAATTTTCACAACGCCAAAAAAAAATCCAAATGTATTACAAAACTCCAAATGTACTATACAATCATAGTTGAGTAGAATTATCATTACACTAGAGCTACATAAAGGCTATTGAGTTGTAGTTTAGAACCACAGTTAAGTGACAAGCCTGAGTAGGCACCCATGTTGGCAATGCCCAGGCTTCGAACCTGGGATCTACCACAGGTAAGGCAAGCACCCTTACTGACTTGGCTCTACAACTCTTACAATAAAAGGAACTTTAGAGCTTTAGTTGAAGTATTGTTGAACTATTCTTTAGTATAAAAAAGGGATAAAGTAACTGTTACAGTTATAGTTACTTAATATGAAAAGAAACCACTTAGTTACTTAATATGAAAAGAAACTTAGATATTTTTAGAAGTTTCAAGTTATAAGAAAAAATTAAGTAAACCATCTTTTTTTTACCAAGATTAAAGAAATAGTGGCAATCTGCAAAAAACTAAGAAAATTTGGTGTTAAAAGTTAAATTTTAAACGGCTAAGTTTAAGCTGAACAACAAATATACCAGTGAAGACCAGAGTAAAAAATTACGGAAAAGTAAAGAAATTTCTCGTAATTTTTTACCGCTTAAAGCAACTAAGCTACAGTTACTTTCTGAAAAGTCTAACCTCATAACCCAAAAAAGTAGCTGTTACACATAACTAATGTGACCAGATTTTCAAAACCAAAAAGCAGGACACTCCATCGCTACCACCCTCCTCCCCAACAAAGTGAAATTTTCAAATTTTTTTTGTATGTACATATAGTTCCTTCACACAATTACACACTTTATATGAAAAAGATTAGTATAAACAACTAAAAACATTACTAATAGATGTCATTATATTAATTATCAAACACATAATTAAAAACTTACTAGTTTTTAATTCATCATTATATTTTTTGAGAAAGGTATGCATGATATTTGTAAAAGTTTTCAACAATTTCTTTTTTAAACCCTCGTTGAAAACGCATTTTCGTTTGCCCATGGTAGAAAAAACGAGGTATATTCAATTTATTTCGATTTCCTCATTTTTCGACACGTTGCGGGACTTTTTATAAAAAAGCAGGACGTTTTGGCGGGACATCGGACCGCGGGACATTGAGACAAAAAGCGGGACTGTCCCGCCAAAAGCGGGACGTCTGGTCACATTACACATAACATATTTACAAGTAAAGCGTTACTTCAAGCCCTGGTATCAACTGATGCGTGTTGATTTAAAACACACCAGTAAACAAAACTTCACAAAGTAACACATTGTATTACTAACAAATCAGTTTTCAAACTATAAATTGAATAATAGACGAGAAAAATTACAAGATATCTCTACCTGACCAGCAGAATCCCTAATTTTGGTGACCAATGGTTGACCATCTGTTTTGTACTTCAGAATGTTACTGGTGATTTCAATGAGGAAGGAATCCAACTCTCCCTTGTTCCAGTCAGCAAATATCTGAAAAAGCGTGAATAAAAATTTTATAGAACACATAAATATTTATTTGGAATTTAGTTAATAAATGCTAACAGGATTAAATATTTGCTACCTTGCCACATTAAATTCGGTTCTTATTTTTTAGGCTTGATGTAGAAGTATAACTTTATATTCAAATCCAAGATTACAGTTTTGTTGCTTGAGAAAACACATTAGAAAGCTAAGGTTAGGCTTAATAATCGTTCCACTAGAGCTACATTTGTGCTGTTAGTAGGAGTCTTAATTTAACCTCTTGCGACCTGGCATCCCCATTCGAAGACATTTTTAAAACCTCCCCACAAACAATTAACATGTTAATTAGTTCCGAAATTGACCTGGTCGGATAGAAGATCTAAATATCAGTTTTCAGCCTTTGATTACAGATGTATGTCATTTATTTCTATAAAAAAATGAAGTTGAATGAGGGTCAATATGATATTAGAATTCTTAAAAAAGAAAATTTCCCCAAACTTTTCAAAAAGTTCTTTAAGTAGTTAATTTTTTTTAAAAAAATTGCATTTTAAAAACAATGTGTCAACTACAAATAAGTGATACAGCCTTTTTTGTTGCATTTACAGCCAAAGATGTGTTGTGTATTTTTAGAGTTTAAGGCATGTCCCTAGTAACTATTCAACATTAAACATAATTTTTAAAAAAATTTCTTTGCAAAACATACTCTTTAGCATATATTTGTATGAAAAGTATGTTTAGATTAAGAATATACATGTAGGATTTTGCTTGGGTCTTAAGAGGTTAAAACCAGTCAAGTGACGAGCTGACACTTAAGAAGTGAGTGGGCATCTAACACTGTTTTAGCCTACAATCCCTCAACACAAGTTACTATTTTGGCAATGCTCGGACCCAATAAACTTGGTATCTTGGAACTTTGGGATGCATGGCAATTTGGCGATCAAGCACTTATCTGCCTGGGCTCCATAGCACTTAAACTTAAAATAGGCTAGTAATATTTAAAAGTATAATCCAAGGAAGACATTTTGGATTAACCATGGAGGGTTTACCGGAAAATAAATCAGAATATAGTAGAAAAATAATAAACTTTATAGAATTTATGAGCATCATAAATATCTATATAATTATTTAAATCTTTTTTACAGAGAATTACTTCGTTTGATTATGGTTTTGTGTAAAAATAGTCTGGTTGACATACATAGCATGCACATTAAATTTTTCTCCAATAAAAAAAATGACTAACAAAATCGACATTTCTAAATGGAACCAGCACGTTTGTTAAGCTTGCAAAATAAATTAAAACCAACTGCATTTTACATGATGCCAATAACCAAACACAATTGATCTCCTTCAATGACACATTAAAACTCTTTCAACAATTGGCTTGTTTTAGGCGACATATTTCCTTCCAGCTTTCATTCCTGCACTTCTGGAACCACTACTGCGATTGATGCTTGTGACATCAAATCACCAATCAAGGCTTGAAAAATATTTTAATTTCATTCCTGCATTTCTGTTGCCACTCAAGACCCGAAACATGCACAGTCAAAAAGAAGAAGCCAATACCTGGCTCATTTCATCGTGGTCAATTCCGAGAGCGTCCTTCAGCAAATGGTAGGCCTCGCATATCAGTTGCATATCGCCATACTCGATTCCGTTGTGGACCATCTTTACAAAATGGCCTGAGCCATCCTCACCAACCTAAAAAATATATATATTTAAAGTAACATCTAAATAAAGAGAAATCTCACAACATGTAAAAAATTTCAATATAAGCGTTGTTAATAAAAAACCAGGAATTGGAAAGTTACTTTTAAAAAGTAACGTGTTGCAGTTACTTAGTATGAAAAGTAACATGTTACAGTTACTTAATATGAAAAGTAACATGTTTCGGTAACTCGATATAAAAAGTAACATGTTATAGTTACTTAATATGAAAAGTAACATGTTACAGTTACTCGATATAAAAAGTAACATGTTACAGTTACTTAATATGAAAAGTAATATGTTACAGTTACTTAATATGAAAAGTAACAATTCAGTTACTTTTTGAAATTTCAAATTGTAAGAAAAATTGAAATTTAACCATCTTACCATTTTTCAAAGAAAACCACAATTGACGAAACATAAGCACAAACAAAATGCTTAAATTACGTATAATTAATACTTTTTTTTATTTAATTTCAATTCTGGTTTAATCCAAGAAATGGATGTGAACGTGCCCTCTCTCCCTCTCTGAACAGCCCTCGGACAGTAACAGAATAGTAAAGCTATTTTTCGTTACTTCGTTACAGCTAAAAGCAACTACGTTATAGTTACTTTCTGAAAAATGTAACGAAGTTACCTAAAAAAATTAACTGTTACAAGTAATGCGTTACTCCAATCCCTGTATTGTAAAAAACTAAACGCTTCTACCCAACAGCTCAGTGGGCCAAGGTCTGCCATGCCATTTCAGCTTACATGACTGAGGAATCTAGGCATATCTCCCAGTTAGGTGGTCAACCTTAAGTGGAATTCCAGAGTGTTTAGTTCCCAAGCATGCTTGGTCTCATTTTATCGACCCCAGTTAAGGGATGAAAGGAGGAGTCAACCTCATCCAATGCGAGACTCGATCCCCAGACCTGTGGCATAGCAATGGGAAGCGCTACCACTAAGCTTCGACAAAAGACAAAACATTTTTATTTTCTTGGTATTGCATGTAAGCGATTGTAATACATCTAGACAGGATTAATACAAAGCAGTGTCATATTTGTTTTTAAAAAAAAATGTTCTAACAAGGTTCATCTGTAAACAAAAAGGGATTGATTTTGGAAGCAATAAATTTTATTTAATTTAGTTGAGTTATCCCATTAGAGTTTTGACTTGTCTTTTTGTGAGAGTATTGTGGGTACCTCTGAATTTGAGGCATTTTGTACAAACCCCAAATACCGGAAGTAATGCAGCGGTAGGAGCTACCTTCTACACCAAGCCGAAGAGTCCATTGCTTTCTCAAGGAGCATGGAGGGTAGCACTACTACCACGCCTTTCACATGGCAGTTTAATTCGTAAGTACTTTGTTCGAGTCTACGTGTTCCACAATAGAGCTACACAAGGGCTATTTGTTATAGGCGTCACAATTTAGAAGGACAGTCAACTGATAAGCTGATGCCCGAGTAGGTACTCAACAAAACTCTTTTGTCCTAAGTGTCGGGATTTGGGAACATATTTATTGTGTACACTCTCTATGCTGGGTATTATTCATCAGACATTTTGACCTTGCTAACTCTTTATAGGTCAGAAGTTAATGGCAAGGCAATTCCCAGACACGAAACTGGGACTTTTTGTTACATTAATAAAATGCCACAGAATATAAAATTGTACACGAAAACACCTTAGTCAGTTTTTACACCATCAGCAGCCATCTTAGTCGTGGCTCAAGAACAAAAGTATACCATTTTTTAAAAAAAAATTCTGTACGGATTCATTTTCATAAAAAATATTAATACTTTTAAAATTTTGTAGCATTTGTTAATTTGCAGGAATACAAAACAGATAATTCAGATGACAGCAAACATTGTAAACAATGGTCTCCACTCAATTTATAACTGTTTTACATAAGTAAAACTTATGGTTATGAATAAAAAGAGCAAAAAAAAAAATTAAGGTAACTATAAAAATTTGTTAATACATGAATAACAATTTTTTTTAATTCTCACCCAATCACAGCATGGTTCTCCATCTACTTTTGCAGAAATACTTTGAAAGATGTTTTTGATGTGGGGCCTAAAATGAAGGTAAAATATAAATTAACTCATATGTAACACTTAATTTGAGTTTTAGTTAGTCATATAGAAGGACTACTAGGTTCTTCAATAAGTTCTTCATACGTAAAAAAGTATAGATGAATGGATACAAATTATAAAAAAAACCAGGGGGTCTCCAACCCAGGACCGGGGGTCTCCAAACTCAAGTGCCTCAATGTTAATCCAATGGGGAAAAAACTATTTTCTTTGCCACATTTCTCCGGCTGTATTGAATATTTTTACAAGCGGATTTTTTATGTGATAAATGTAGCTGACTTACAGGTTCCGACAATCCCACTTTTTGAAATTAGTTCGAATATTTTTTTTAATATTCAATAAATTATTTTACACAAAATATTCGAAGCAATTTCAAAAAGTGGGAAGATAGAGACCTGTAAGTCAGCTACATTTATCACATAAAAAAATCCGCTTGTAAAAATATTCAATACAGCCGGAGAAATGTGGCAAAGAAAATAGTTTTTTTCCATTGGATTAACATTGAGGCACTTGAGTTTGGAGACCCCCGGTCCAGCACGCCCATTCCCCCTTAAAACAAGCACACAAAACCATGTCTGCTCTAACATAACTGAACTCTGTCGAAGAAGATAAAATGCACCCAGACTTCAAAGTGCTGTTGGCAAGCAGTTAAGTACATCTTAGCCGGACTTCCTTTAATCTGATTTCAGCTTTTACCGGTGACTTTAAATTATCCTTAAAAATTTTAAATATAAAAAACCCT
Organism: Hylyphantes graminicola; assembly: GCA_023701765.1. Classification (NCBI taxonomy): domain Eukaryota; kingdom Metazoa; phylum Arthropoda; class Arachnida; order Araneae; family Linyphiidae; genus Hylyphantes; species Hylyphantes graminicola. The sequence continues at coordinate 57,874,350 of CM043118.1, read as the reverse complement.
GCTAAGTGCTACCTACCAGCTTAGGTGCAAACCTAAGTGCTCTGTGTAACACTACCAACCAGGCTCTCTCAGCTAATCTAAATCATTTTCAAAAATGTCGCTTAGTACTTTCTTTCACTAAGCCTTTCAATTGTATATGTAGCACAAACATTATTAAATAAAATACAGTAGAACCCCGATTATCCGAGTTAATGTGGTCCGAGACCATCTCGGATAATCGAAAAACTCGGTTAGAGCGAAAATTTCAAATAAAACAATTGTGTGTGTGTCTAAATGTATATTTTAACTAATAAAATTTATATAGAGACACATCGTGCAATTCATATGATGCATAGATGACACTTTAAGAGTCCTTTAACTAAAAAAAAGTCCTTGATTTTTTTTAGTTTTATGCTATTTTGGCGTGTCTCGGCAGCAATGTACCGCCTTTTTTTTTTAAAGGATAACAGGATTGCTGATGTCGCTTCTTGTTGTTCTATCTATTCAATAACACTTTCAATAGCTTTTAGTCAGAGCCATGGGGTAAAAGGGATATTGTTGTTGGATTTCGTTTTCCTAAAGGTTTGTGAGATAGTGTTCTGTTCAGATTTTTTTTCGGTAGTCGTTGGAAAAATCTTAGAATTATTTAAAAGCTCGGTTAAAGTGGAAAATCGGATAATCGGGGCTCGGATAAACGAGACTGTACTGTACTCTCAAATTAATAATGCCCTCAATCTCTTACCATGCGTCCAATGCCCCTCCGGGCATGAGCGAGGGCCCGTACCTTGCCCCCTCCTCCCCTCCACTCACCCCTGACCCCACGAAGAGGATCCCCTTCTCGGCCAGGGACTTGGTCCTCCGTGTGGAGTCAGTGTACTCCGAGTTGCCTCCATCGATGATGATGTCACCAGGCTCCAGAAGCGGGACAAGCTGCTTTATGAAGTCGTCCACTGCGTCTCCAGCTGATGAATAGAATGATAAAGGTTTTAGGTTGATTCCACGAAAATGCGCCATGGACATCATTTTAAATTTCAACTTTTTTATTTTAAACAAAATCTGCTCGGCAAAAATTCTTGACACTTTATCTTCTCTTTTTATACCTCAAAATAAACAGTTTGTAAAAAAATTTGAAAATTAAATTTAAAATTTGAGTGAAATATAGAACATCAAAACATTGTCATGCCTGTCACATTTGTCATGTCAGTCACGTCAAATATTTTATAATATTTTACTATTTATAAATTTCTTAATTTTTCTTTCTTGTTGGCACATCAGAGTCTTAAATTGATTCCAAAGAAATTCTAGACTTGAAATGCATACCAGTTAAAAGCAAATGGTAATAATATAAGGTCACTCAAAATCTGTGTCTCAATTTTGTCATGTCAGTCAAGGCATGTTTTAACCCAATTAATTTTACGTATTTTCTCTTGAATGAAAATTTCAGTGTTTTTTATAATCAAGACCTTTATTTGCATCACCCCATGGCGATTTTTTAACAGTCAATTAACATTTAGTACTTTTTAAGAGCCAAGAAAGTTGTCTTTTGCCATGTCTGTCACGAATGGAATCAGCTTTTAATGTTTTTAGCCTAATTTTCTTTTTTTTAATTTGAAAGAATTTTAAAAAAATGAAGTAGGTATTAAAAAAGCTGGGTAGTAAAAAAGTAGGTAGGTAAAAAAGCTGGGTCTAGCACTCAGAAGGTTAAGGATAAGCAATAGAATGACTCAAGTAAGTTGTGAAGACAATAAGGAAACCTTTAAAACAGGAACTGCAAGTTGCGTAATCGTATGCTTCTTATTAGTTTTAGAAAATGTTACCTTTACTTTCGCATTTAATTAACTAAAATTACTAAACATCAAAATGTAATAAACTAAATTGGAGTTAATTAGGCCTATAAAGGAAATTTTGGAGTTTGTGTGTTCAGTTACAACTTAACACAATATACTAATTTTTAAAAAAGTGAAACTTCAGAGAAAAAAAGAGTGAAACTTCAGAAAAAAAAGAGTGAAATTTCAGAAAAATGATGCTAGTAGTTTAAAAAGTTTTAGATTTGCGCTGATATAAAAATTTTTAATGCTAGCTTCAGCTAGTTGATACATAATGACATGCTAATATGGTTACAATATGAAATATCAGTTTTCCCAATCTCACTAAAAACTAAATTTAACACAGTGTCACAAAAGTTTATCCCCCAGAGTGTACAAAGGCCTGCTATGTCCATTTCATGTCTTATTGGCCAACGGATTCGGGGTGCAAAGCATGGTCAGGTGGTCAGCATCTCGCAGGTGCCCCTGAGTGTTTATCTTCCAAGCATGCTTATTGGGCCTCATTTCACACATCAACATTTAATCTTTTTACATAAATTTATTACATAAAATTACAACACTTTAAAAATTGGAGGGAAAACTAACTTAAAATTTTTTATTATTTAAAAAATTATTTATTCAAAAGTGTGAAATACATTTTACCTTTTACAAGCAGCATAATTCTTTTGGGTTTTTTGAGTTTGGCAACCATTTCATCTATAGATTTTGCACCAATCACCTTGGTTCCTTTGGCTTCATTGGCGAGAAACTTCTCTACTTTGTCAACAGTTCTATTGTAAGCACAAACCTGCAATTGAAAAATAATTTTAAACGAAATATGATAGAATATCTTTAATTCAGCACTATAGAATTACCATTAAAATTTTGAGGATTGGATTAAGTTTAATAATGTGACTAGATTTTCAAAGCCAAAATATCAGGGCATTCACTCTTTCAACCCTGCCGATGGACTGGAGATCTAAAGGTCCATGGTTCGAATCCTGGAAAGGCATTGTATTAATCTTCATTAGTAGTAGTGTGGTTACTATCCTAGCTTAACACTGGGATGTCTGAAGGGAAGTAAAGTTTCGATTTTTTCGACAGATTTTAAGTTTGAAAAAAATACAAATTATTCAAATAAAATAAACACAGATTATCTTCGTAAATTTTACAGTATTTTTGTGGCACACCAGGTGACAGCTTTTTTCTGCATAAACAGACTTTTTGTCATAGTTTATAGATCTAACCTGTACATCAATTAGACATAATTTTCGGGTCTAGGTCTTAAACCCTACAAGTCAGAATAAAGACAAAAAAAATTACCAAAATGTGGGTCATTGTCATAATCTCAACAAGAAAAATACCAGCAATAAAAATTTGTAAAATGTTGGTCTAGATCGAGGCCAATGGGTTTAGTGGTAGTGCTTCGCATTGCCACTCTACAGGTCCGGGGATCGAATCCCGGATTGGGAGAGGTTGATCCATCCTTTCATCCCTTGAGTGGCTCAATAAAATGGGTACCAAGCATGCTTGGGAACTAAACACTGGAAGTTCTGTGTGAGGCTGACCACCTTATTGGGACATATGCCTAACACCCCAGAGCCCTTAGTCATGAAAGCTGAAATGGGCACGGCAGGCCTTGGCCCAGTAATGGGTTGTTGCGTTGAGGAGTTTAGTTTTAGTTTTTGCTCTAGATCATAATCCTAACAAGTGACAAGCCAGAATAACGATAACAAAAATTTCTAAAATGTGGGTCTAGATCACAATTCCGGCAAGAAAGAATACAGACAACAAAAACTTTCTAAATAATTAATGCAAGAATTAGTACTTAAATTGCCCTTTAATTAAGAATAACGGCATTAATTGATTGATTTGTCGGATTTCGACCCTGTAAGCATTTTTTTCCTGTCGGGTTTTCTGCTGTCAAGTTTTGGCTGCCGGGATTATATCCGGAACCAACAATTTCCATAACTCACCACGAATCCATGATCGTTCATATTCAAGATAAGATTCTGCCCCATAACTGCAAGTCCGATGAGAGCAATATCTGCCCTAGAGGAACAAAAAGAATAGGAATTAGTAAAAGATAATTATAGGGTGAGTTTGTTATTCAACTAGCTATAAAAGCTGTACAAATATCTGTAGTCTCAGTTTACACTTTTAAACTTAAAAAAAAAAAAAAGAATTAAGTATGAATTATGAACACTTAATGATGATTTCATAGTCAGCAATTTCAATTTCAGCACTGGATATAATAGTGATCAGCTAGTACTGTTCCACTATCCAAAAATTTTCAAAATTCAATGCAACAAGACAAGTTTGAAAATAAGCCAAAACATTAAAGCAATAAATGACATTAAAAAAACATAAGTTCTAAAAAAAAAAAAGTTTCTTAAAACCCGAAAACCTTTTTAGCCAAATTGAGTTCTTTTTTTTTTCAACTTTGTAACAAGTCTTTATCGGCTTTAACATTTCACAAATACTTTCGAGTTATTTTCAATATATTCATACATGAAATTCATTAAAAAGCTCTTGGGATAGATTACAATATTTTAATAAAAAATTTCTTAATTTTGAATAAATTCTCATTTGCGACAAAATATAAAGAAGATAAAAAAATTTTTTTTGCATTTTCGAAATTAGCGTTTAAAAATACATAAGAAAAAGCTATTACACTTTAGTTCAGACAAAAAAAAAGGTAAAATTTGCAAGCTAATGTAATCCGAGATTAAAACCCTTAAATTAAGGGGGAATGGGCACGCTGGATCGGGGGTCTCCAAACTCAAGTGACTCAATGTTAATCCAATGGGGGGGGGGGGGGGGACTATTTTCTTTGCCACATTTATCGGGCAGTATTGAATATTTTAACAAACGGTTTTTAATAAAAAAAAATGTAGATAACTTACAGGTCTCTAGCTTCCCACTTTTTGAAATTGCTTCGAATATTTTGCGTAAAATTATTTAATGAAAATTTAAAATATTCTAAACCATTTCAAAACGTAGGAAGGTCGAGACCTGTAAATCAGCTACATTTATTACATAAATAAATCCCTTTGCAAAAATATTCAAAACAGCCTGAGAAATATGTAGAAAATATTTTTTTCTCAACAGGATTAACAATGATGCACTTTGGTTTGGAGACCCCCGGTCCATCGCGCCCATTTCCCTCCCCCTTAATAACTAAAGATCTGAGGGAAATTATCAAATTGAGAATTGAATTCGTCATTAGAAAGATGCTATAACTATATACCCCAAAAGGTTAAACATTGAAGTTTAAACAGTTTTGGCACAATTGAAATAAAATAAGAAAATTTTCCAAATTACGATTCATAACTCCCTTCAGGATCTTTCATTTATGTCTATCATATGATGCTTATTCAAGTGATTTAACTATAATTGAAGAGCTTAGTGGAAAAACGTGCTAAGTGACATTTTCGGAAAAAAAATTAGATTTCTGTGTCCAATGAACAGGTTATTCCCCTCTTTTTAAAGATAACAAGGCTCACCTTTTACCTAAAGTTTATGTTTAGTACATTTGCTACCTTTTGAAGAAGCAGTTTTTAACGTATCTAAGTGCAAACGAAAATCTTTGTAGCTCATTTTCTCGTTTTCACCTTTTTTTTGTCACTTTGCACGTTCCTTCACTTAAAATTTATATTTAATTTTGTATAACTATATAATTATCCACCAGCAAAATAAATACAAGGAAAAAGTTGCATGAAAAAAAAATTGGGACGTATGGGAAAAAAGTTTGATGGGAAAAAAATGACAAAAGTTATTAATATATAGTATTACTTCAATTCATGAATCTTTAGTATAAAACCTTTTATTTTTTAAACAGTTTGAAGGGAAAGATTGAGTAAATTATATTAATGTTTTTTTTTTTTTTTTTTGTCTTTCTCTAAATTGTATTAAAGATCAGTAGCGCGAGAAGTGTGGGTAGACGCGGGGTGACGCACTTGTGGGCATCCATTAATCACGCGATACGATTTTGATGACTGAGATTTTATGATATTCAGCACGACAAATTTAAAGTATATATTCCAACATCTATTTTTAAGCCGGCTCTTTGTCATCCAAGATATAGAATCAAATAGGAGCGGACGTATCTTGGGAGATAATGACGGCATTCCATAGAACATCAAACATTCCCGCAGTTTCCTGCTTCCTTTTGTCATCGACATTTCCGTAAGCAGAATTCTAAAAAGACGGAAAAATGAAGAGAAGAGCAAAGAAAAACCGCAAGGCCACACAAAAGTTAAAACAACTCTAGAAAAAAGTTCTTAGGCAGCGCGATAATTATATGCTAGAAATACCTCTAATGCAATTTGATGAGACTGAATGAATTTAATTCAGACGATGAACTAACTCAGAAGTGTTTATACTTTATTTTTGAGAAATTTCAATTACATGAAATTGCAATTAAACTCTTTTTATAGCCATTGATTTGCTTGGTATGCGACCTACTGTTGCAATGAACCTCGTTTTATTGCGAAGATGTAAATTTAAATGCGAAAATATTCCGCAACTATTTTATAGGTTGAATAAGGCATGCGGGAACATAATTTTAAAAAATAAAAAGCTAGGGGTGTATAACACTACACGGCATTCAATTACATTCCTTATCACTCAATAAATTTTAAGCTCACTCTTTAAACAAACGAGCGATTTTTACTCCTCCAGTCTAGAAAATGCACTTCCTTCATAGGAGTGGATCCTTTGTGTGTTAAACCTCCAACAGGATCACTCCAGACGAGTGATTTTAACTCAGTCTGAGTTCATTGTCACTCCTTTACAGTGTCGAAAATGCACTTCGATCTCGTACTGGAGTGGATTTCACTCTTTTGTTTTAAGAGTGTTTATCACATACCTATATATATATAAGGTAATTTCAATAACTTTTAAACCTAAAAATTTCAATAGCCTTCCTTAGTCTTATATTTTGCTTTCGTTGATAAACTGTAGCAGAAATCTCATTCTGCATGGTCAATTTTCTTACGAACCGCCGCGTCGTACATGATTTAAATAAACCTGAATCTTATTTTATTATTTTTAGTAAAAAAGACTGAAAATCAATTTTATAAACAAGGACTGTAAAATCAATTTAATAACATAATAGATTTATTCATAAACATTCATTCCTAAGGTAAGTGCTATCTGTCTTTAGTCGAGATCAGTCACATAAATGAAAGGAAGCCTAACTTCCGATATTCAACTTACCTTAGGAATGGATGTTTATGAATAAATATATTATGATGTTATTAAATTGATTTTACAGACCTTTTTACTACACCAAAACACACTTTAAGTTTGCAGCATTAATAAAATGTTCTACGCGGAGCGCGGAGGAAACACGCGTAAACAAACCGATTTTCGCCTCTCTGATTGGTCGCTCCTAAGCGATACGTTAGCCCTGTTACGTCAAAATGGAAGGAAAAAATAATTAATATTACACTCTAACTGAAGCAAAAACAAATAAAAATAACAAAAATATGACTTGAAATAACGGATAAAGTGATTTATTGAATGTGTGTGAAAAACCATTTTTTTATTCGATTCTCGCACTCGGAAATGAAAACTATTATTTACCCTTTTTCCCGTACAACATTTGAATACTGCATACTTAAACTGTGGTGAGGTATAAAAATAATAAAATATGAAACAACACCTTTAGACAAACAAAAAAGACAAAAAATGTAAATTTGCAAAAAGGAGCTCCACCAAAATCACGAATATAGCAAATAGGTTATTTAAATTAGCGATGAGTCATGGAACCAGGTAAAGGAGGGGTCAAAGAGCACAGAAGCAGTTCGTTTTTTAACAATCACTCACGGCTTTGTTCCACATTCCGTTCACGTCTTGACGGACGTATTGAGAACATTGTGCATCAATTAAAACTTCATGCAAAAATACTAATTTCGATGGGAGATTTTTGATTAAGATATGGCGAAAACAAGTAAATAGCAACTTGATTTTATCAATTATAATTTAAATGTATCTTTAGTGTTAAAATCAACACATTTTTTTTTTAAATTAAACATTTAAGGGCGAAGGGGACCGAATGGCAGCAGGTCTCCAAACCAAACTGTCTATGTGCACTCTTAAAACAAAAGAGCGAAATCCACTCCGGTAGGAGAAGTGCATTTTCGGCACTAGAAAGGAGTGTATATATTTTCTCAGACTGAGTTAAAATCACTCGTTTGGAGTGATCCTGTCGGAGGTTTAACACACAAAGGATCCACTCCAGTAGGAGAAGTGCATTTTCAACACTGGAAGAGTGAAAATTAACTCAGACTGAGTTAAAATCGCTCGTTTGTTTCAAGAGTGTGTTGATCCAATAGAAAAACAAATATTTTCTAAGGCACATTTCTCTGCATTGAATATTTTTACGAACGGTTTAGCAGGCTTACAGGGCTCCGCAATCCCACTTTTTGAAAATAGGTTCGAAGTCGAACATTTTGTGTTGTTGTTTCTAATGCCACTCAGTAACCGAGAGCTACCCGATTTTAAGGCGAAGTAGGGAGGCTTCTGTTTATATTGAGCGCCACAAGGGAGGAAGTCCAACTTTTGCTCGTCGGCATGACACATCCCCGTTTTACAGGAAGGTACCTTTCACACATAAATTCTAAATCACATATCGGAATTCTGATCCACATCAAAGACCGATAACCCCCTGATCTGGCACCCCCAGAGGTATTAATTTGGTATGGGAACATGGAAATATTTTGTGTAAAATTATTGATTGAAATTTGTTTCAAAAAAATATATAACAGGTTTGGTAGTAAAAAAAAACTTTGTTCAATTATTCTAAATTAAATTGATGCGAAAAACAACGTTCATATTTACCCTGTATTCGAACTAGCCCTACTTTCCCCCTACCGCGAACTTCAAAACATACTAAATTTACATGAAGCAAAACTGATTTTTCCATCACACCTTGTAGGGTAGACTGACCGACCAGTGAGTGAACAGGCCCCAGTGAATGAACATTTAGTAAATATAATTAAAAAAAATAAGGATTGAAAATCATTCCACAATATGGATTGGCAACAGTGACTTCCTCCCATGTAGTAGGAAGCTATCTGACAAAGGTTGGTTGTCCTGGTCATTATATCCTGGGTGTAGGGGCTGGGGAGCCCAGTCGGTTAAGCACTCGCTCAGCATGCGGAAGGTCCCAGGTTCGGATCCGGGCATCGCCAAACTAGCTGCCGACCTATAAACGGCCCGTGCAGCCAAAAATGTCCGACGAATAATACCTCGTGTAAGGGAGTGCACGTTAAATATCCTTCAAAGTCCTAACGCTGCGTACGATGTCGCCCTTAACGGTTGCGTTGTGTGCCTATTCAGGTGTTGGCTCGTCACCTGACTGTGGTTCTAAAATACGACGCCCGTCGCCAATAGCCCTCGTGTAGCTCTAGTGCGACGATAATTCAAACTCAACCAACTCAACCAATATCCTGGGTGTTCATTCACTGGCGAACGTGACGTCTTTAGCGTTCATTCACTGGTTAGTCTACCCTAAAAGACTTATAAACGAACTGTAAAGTAAGAAATGTTTTACTAGTTCACGAGGTTAAAGGAAAATCGCCTTTGAAAATAGGGAGGTGTCTCTTTTCAGACAAAGAGGTTATAAGGGGTCTTTTCTTATGCCACAGTTTAATCCTCCCATTGCCGAAAGGTTCGGAAAACCTGTCCGAAATTGTCAATGTGAGAATGAAATATTTTCGATGAACTATTACTATTTTCTTTTGCTGATTATTTTGAGATACATTTTTAATGCAATGTATGTTAGTTTTTTCTAAGCGAATATTTCTTTAAAGGTTTATTTACAACATTTTTATTTGAAGTTATGTTAAGTGAGAATATGTAAGGTTTAAGAAAAAAAGAATAATATTCATATCTTTAATTAAATTGACCAATTTGATGTTTTAAGACATTAAATCCTTCATATATTTGCACCTTAATTTACTATTTGCACGTCTAATGTACAGTGTTAAAATAAAGACAATTTGTCAAACTTAGTTTAAGATATAAAAGTACGCTTATAAATCCTCGTCAAGTCAGACAGACACAACACGCACACACAAACGCGACAGATGCTGCCAGGAATCATGCGCCAGCCACCTCCACAATTTAGACATGTCCCTGAAGGGGAGGGAAATAGTCTCCAGGGACCTGTACCAGTAGGAAACTGCTCAATGACAACCCACAGGACTTTCGGACCCAACAGATTTAACGAGCATCTGCATATACTCGACAAACACAAGCATCCATGCATTATCAGAATTCGAGCCCGGACACGGGCTAGCTCACTAACCATTACGCCACCGGGTCGGCAGGCACAAATTAAGGGTAAATGAGCCCGATAAACCGCAGGTCTCCAAACCAAAGTTGCTTTGCATCAATCCAAAGGTTAGGTTTGAATTATCATCGCACTAGAGCTACACTAGGGCTATTGGCGACGGGCGTCGTATTTCATTAATCCAAAGGGAAAAAAATATTCAATAAAACAATCCTGTAAAAATATTCAATACAGCCGGATAAATAAGCTTTAGAAAATATTTTTCTCCGTTGGATTAGAGCAGAGGCACTTGGGTTTGGAGACCCGCGGTCAACCTGGCTCATTCATCCTTAAGAATTGATGAAACAGAAGAAACAGAACCGGATGTTATTGTCTTGCATATCATTGCTTGTCTTCGACTCGCCCTCACAAAATAACAAGTCAAGAACTCTGGAGACTGATTATCCCAACAAAGACCTTCCCTTTGCAACACTCTTGCGTGAGACGGTAGACGCCCGAACCAACTTGTAATTACCGTGGTAATTTCACAAGCTTCCTAAGGCCATATGTTATAAGAAATAATTTGTGAGTAAAATGTTAGGGATGGCTTTAAAATTTTTATTTTTTGTAATTGTTTTAACCCGTAACGAGGAGTGTAGTAATGCATTATTGGCTAGTAAGTATAATTTTAAACTAAGAGGGGGGGGGGGGGGATGGAAGGTAACACTACACGACTCATCAACACACATTTAAAGGTAATTTACAAAGCTTTAACCTGTAAAAAGTTCTGAAGTACTGTTCCGGGCCCGAACCTGGGAACTTTCTCATGCATGGCAAACGCATTATGACTGAGCTCCCCAGGCCCTAATATAACCATAAATAGCAGGAATGACTTTTAAAAGTGAAGTGTTATGTTAGGTTTGAATTATCATGCGGCGTTAGGATTTTGAAGGATATTTAACGTGCACTCCCTTCACGGGGTATTATTAGTCGTACGTTTTTGACTGCACGGGCCGTTTATAGGTCGGCAGTTATTTTGGCGATGCTCGGACCCGAACCTGGGACATTTCGCATGCTAGGCGAGTGGCCTACCGACTGGGCTCCCCAACCCCCTCAAAAGTGAAGTGCATTACTCTACAATAACTGTACTTAGACAGATAACATTTCATTACACACTTTTTTTAATTTCACATTATCGATTGTGAAACAGGCCCAATAGTCTTGCGACAGAGACCGAAACCCATTAGCAAACCAATCTATCTCCTTGAGTCTGTCTGTCCCACCTCCCCGTGCGAAAGTAGTGTCACAAAAGTGCTGACCGAAATCGTGGAACCATAGCCATCAGAAACTGACGTAACCGATTGATTAGCGACTCACGCTGTTGTGTATCAGCCCCATGTTAATTTAATTTAACCCTTCCGAAGTGAGAGGGAATGTGGGTCACTGCTGCTGCCATCTTGGCCCACATTGGAATAAGTTTGGAGTTTTATAGCCTGCTTTCGCTTTTTATTGAACTTTCTCGTTGCGAGTTTTTTTTTTTTTTACTTTCAATTATGCTGTTAAATTAAAACTGAAAGTGATAAATGGAAGCCAATTTTTAGCGGTGAAAAAGCGGTCCCATTTGGCACCTCAGGGTTTTGAATCACCTTGGGGCGAAGAAACTTGGGATTGCGAATCCAAAAGGGGTGCCAGAATGACATTGCCATTCACCCCTAGGAATGCCAATTGTCACCTTGAGTTTCAACAGTGTACCTCATATGAGATTTAACATGTTATGGTTTTTTTTTTTGAAAACCATTAACACTTTCTTTAAAGTATAAAAATGTCAACTTTGAGGTTTTTTAAATTCGTTTTTCGTGTAACTATTTGTCTTACATCAATTGCTCAGGACAAAGTTCTTCAATTTTCTTGCATTTTGATTGATTTAGATCATTTTCGCGTTGCCAATTTTCTTGCCAACAATCGTTAATGAGTTAAAATAATACTGTTGTGATGGGGGGGGGGGGGTCGAAAATCCAAAAACGGAGATCTTGCGTTTTCTGCATGTTCATGTTTTTCTACATGGAGGGGGGGGGGGGGGGGGCAGGTGATTCTAAAAAAAAAAAACAATTCGAACATGGGTCCATCTGTCAAACTGTCATTTCTGTCTGTCTTAAACTACTCTACAGCTCGAACTAAAAGAGCTACGGACTTCAAATTTAGAAATCGAACTCCTAAGGTTTTCGAAAAATCGGGCTTGGGGCAAAAGGTAGCTGGTTTTAAGGGTATTGCTGAAAAACGAAAAGAGCTATACGGAGATCAAACTTCGAATACGAGCTAATATTACATATCAGACGGAACAATTAAGTTATAAAAAATTTGAACTTGCAGAACGGACAACCGAAACTAAAGCATTGAGTGGTAGCTAAAGTTTTGTGGTGTTTTATACCCCTGGTTTTTATCCAAAGCCTTTTTCACTACATTATTTCAAATTTTCATACATTTTATGGTTAAAGTATGCAGAAAAAGTAACAAAAAGTTGATTAAATGTACAAATAGATTATAAAAAAGGTTGTAACAATACTGAAATATTGTGGAATTGGTTAAGTTCACATCAAAAACCATTTTTCGACCAAAATTTAAATAAACTATTAGATATCTAAGGGGAAATAAACTATCAGGGAAAAATGCAGAAATTTATAGAACATGTATTTGGGGAGTGGGGTAGGTCATACACAAGGTGGCAATTAAAAAAAAAAGCCCTAAAACTGTAGCCGGTTTTGAAGCCTCTTTTAGAATTGTCAGTCTACATTTCGAATATTCGACCACACCGCAATACTTACACTTTCATTACCTTATGTTTAACCCTTTCAGTCCCAGTGATGCCATTTGGCATCATCACTTTCAATATTTTTTTCAAAATGTTTATATCCCGCTATGACATCCAAACACACATCATTCGATTCTTCACACTTTGTTCTATCAGACAAAATTTTACCTTTATCTCAATAGAAGTCAGAACTTCTATTTTTTTTATTTAGAAAATAGTCAACAAGCGTTTCTCCTGATTTTTTATAAGTTCACTTCAGTTCCACATATTTAGAACACAATTTAAACTATTTCAGGTTAAAATAATTACTAATTTTTTTTAATAATATGGTCAGATACCTTAAAATATATAACTCGAAGTGTTTTTAGGTAATATATATATTTTTATTTTGTTGTTTTCCACAGTTAAAGAATTTTGGCATAGTTTCAAAAACCATATAAAAAATTTAAATGGATTTTTTTTCTTATGGAATTCGTATATTTGACCTAAAATAAGCTTATTTTATGAATATCAGATGTTTCTGTAGTGTAGTAAATTTTTGTGACTGAAAGGGTTAATATTGGGAAAACTAAGAAAAGAGTCATGGATATTTCTAAAAAAATATTACGAAAATTATCCCCTTACGTAAATAAATTGAAGGACAACATAAATTGTAACATTGACACATTTCCGAGGCTTTATCCTTACAGGTGTGACATTAAGACGACTTTGCTGCATCTAAACTTTTAAACTGAGGATTTGCTTTCTAATCTGTAGATTAACTCTTTAGCGAAGACTTTACGAGCACCGTTAACACCTTCATTTCCAAATAAAAACTCAGGGTATATTTTTTTAATTCGTTTTTCGTTTAACTCAATTTGAACAATATAAATTGTTCAGGACTATGGTATTTATTTGTCTTGTATTTTGTTTTTTAGATAACTTTAAGAAGAAAGCCCATTTTCGCAGGACAAATGTTCTTGTCAACCTTCGTTAATGAATTAAAAGACGATAAACAGTTGTAATCAAAAAAGTGTGCAAATATCCGAAATACAAATTTACTATCCCGTGGCTTTGGTAGCGATCGTTGCTTAGCGCTAGAGCTACGTGATGCCCTGGAGCAGTCCCACGGAAAATAGCCAGATCCTAACTTCCCAGATTGGCTAGTCTGTAGATCTATCTGTCAGATTGTATAGATGAGCATTCCTGCATTGGCAGTAACCTCCTTGCATGTTTGTTTGCGGAGCAAACAAATAGCAATTCCCGGGGGTTGACGAGCGGTAGCGAGCAGGGGGCTTCCCCCACTAGTATCGTAAAAAAGACGATCGAAGAAAATCAAACTCTTATTTTCTTTCAAATTAGTAAATATATGCAGTACGATGTCTAAATTCAAAAAATGGAAGATTAATTTTTCGAGAAGTTTTTTCTAATTAAAGAATGTCTTTGCAATTTAGTTACCGATTCATTTCGACCTGTCAGTGCTACAACCCACAACCAAGGCGGAACAATTTTTGCATTTGTAAATCCCATTTTGAAAAGAAAAAAAAAATCTACCTGCCGGCAAAGATTTCATAACTAGACTATTAAAAAGAAAAAGAGGAAATAAAAAATGAAAGTCAAGGTCGTATTCCTATGGCGTGGTTGAAGCGTGACAACGCGTGACAGATAAGAAAAGCGTTCCATGCGTTTACCGTTCGATATTGTGGAATATTTACAAGAAAATGCTTAACGTATGTGTTTGCTTTTAATTCAGCGATTATTTTTATCTATATATTTAACTTGTGGAGTTATGTTACATTTCAAATGTTATTTTTAGAAATCAATGTCAGTTATCAAATATGATTTTTATCGAATGTTCGCTTTGAAAGATAGTGATACTCCCGATCAGAGGAATATTCCACCTTTTTTAAAAGGATATGATTTATCATTTTTCCGATTAAAAAAAGTATGGAGAAATTCTCATCGGTGGAAGGCATTTCCATATATATGCGAGTTATGCGGTAATACATACAGGAGGCAGGAGGATAAAGACTTTAAATACAATTTCGTTTTTTAACATTATGTACTACACTTTAAAACTAAACATATAGCAAGAATAAAATGTCGAAAGTTATTATATCGCCATGGCTGTTTTAGATACTTTTGGACTTTGCTGAATCCCACACCTTTGCATTAACTTTTAGGAGAAGACAATGAAAAGCAAAATGTTTATTATTATCACAATTTCCTTAAGTTGTTCAAAATTCAGTAATACCAGGGTAATTTTAAAAGTTTCTTCTCTGCACTGATCAACAAGGTTTATAATACTTCAAGGAATATTGACATATCAACAATTTAGCACTATCTTTAAGACAATGATATACAAAATATTTCTAAACGGCCCACAAAATCTTTTGTGCCTTATAATCAGTGCTTTCCTAGATCAGGTACTGACTACAGTTATACTTTGTCTATCTAGAATGCGTGCCTCGAAAGCATTTACCGCGAGTGGTTTTCTTCGAAACGGCGTGACCGTGTTTTCCCCCACCCTACTTGGGTTTGAACTGTTCGGATTGTTAACCTCACAACAGAACCTCAAATGCGTCAGGTTTTGAAAAGCGATGCTCCCCCCGTTTCTTAGAAAATCAAGCGAAGGGATATGGGGGAAGAAAGTATTTTCGAGGCTAGCATAGTAAATAGACAGACTATAGGTATACGAGGGATATTGACAACTAGTCAATCGTATCTTCAAGCCGCTGTCAAAAGGGACAATTCCTACACCTGAGCTGCCAAGATCAAGGAAATACAATAACATATCTTTACGAGAACTCAGCATCGTATGATCATTCGCCGGTATTCTTTAAAGAGGAAAATCGGAGACATCACAAACTGTAGAGTACGAGATATTCATAGCGGCATTAGTGCTTTTATAGGAACTCTATAAAAAACATTGAACCTTTAACAAAAAAACATTTTTCATCTAGAACACAACATCGTATGATAATTTGACGGTATTCATAGCGGTATTAGTGCCATTATAGGAACTCTATAAACATTGAACTTTTAATATTGAAACATTTTTCTATAACACACAATATCGAATGATAATTTGCCGGCATCTCTAAAGGGGAAAATCAACAACAAATCTTCATAGTACGAGATATTCCTCGCGGTATTGCGTGCTACCATAGGAACAATATAAACACCAAGCCTTTAGAATTTAAAAACAATCAATAAAATCGAACTTACACTGGTTCCAGTTGCCATTTTCTCGTCTTCTGACACGCGTTCCCCATTTCTAGCTTTGGAATGAATATAATCCTTTCGAAAAACCGCAAGAAATTCCTTGCAAAGTTTCCAAAGTATTCAAGAACTACGCAACCTCTCGCCTTCGCCGCCAACAAGCAGCTATGCAGAACTTTCACTTTAACTTTAGAGACCAGCCTCGCAACTTGTTGAGAAATACGGAGTTGACCCCGATTGGAATAGAAAACGTTTAAATTAAGTAAAGATTTTCTCATAGAGGAACCAGTTTCGGTTTATGCCACTATCGTCAGTCAACGGAGACGGCATTTTAGATTTATAATTAAGTTTTTCTTCTTCTGGTCTGATGGGGGAAATATGGAAATGGGAAACAATGTTACTGTTTCATTAAAGTCAAACTCGGAAACAACGACGACTCGTTTATAAACGTTCGTTCGGTCACTTGAACTGCAGATAGATCTAGGTCTACCCTTTAAATTTTTAATTTATTCCTTAGTAATAATACTTGGAATATACGGTTATACGATATCCAAAATGCATTTTTAAAGATTTTTTTAAAATTGTTTAATTTTACTTTACATTGCTTTAGATATTCAGATTTTATTCACCAAATGATGCGAAAAGTCGCCAAAATTGAAATATATTTACCGCCTAAGGATTACAATGACCGGAAAAGAAGAAATTAAACAACTTACTAATAGCATATAGGATTGAAACTTGTTCAATAGCGGTCATTTTTATTACTTCTAATTCTAATGCAATATGAATACATAATAGTTAATACACTTCTATTAAAACCTTGCCTATAGGTTTCTTGAATGACGCTATAACCGCCGGGTTATAATATACATATAATTTGCTTATGACAGGCGAAGACGGTGTAAGCAAGTGTTACTTCTTGTACTAAACCACTAGAAGAACCTTTTTTTTTAAAAGTGGTTATTTTTAAATTTTCCAATTTTGATAATTCAAACTAGACAGCAACGTATGAATGATGTTTAATGAATGGGAACGTTTCTTATGATGTCACGCTCTCCATACTACGATTTTCATTGGTTGTTTTTTTTTACTACGTGAAACAAGCCCATTGAAGTATTAACGAATTTTTATTCATCTGAATTAAAACGCTCTAGTTGCCGTAACGTAATACTAAAATAAAATAAGTATAGAAGCACTATTCTGAGAGATGTTTATTCTTTTGAATCCATAAATGAAATACTAGGGAACAAATTTTCAAAATATAACAAGAAGTTCTTAAAGAACTAAAATATCCTACTTTCCTGTTACTTAAATACTTACTAAAATTCTTATCTTGAAAAAACTAGGTTCGTAACAGTAAGTGACATCAAGAACCGTTTTTCCACCTTAAATTTAAAATAAATTTCACTAAACGCAGCATCTAACTAAACACAGCATCTTTTTCTAAACACAGCTTGATTTCCAGTCATAAGTAAATATTTGATTTTTCGTAGAACAAAAACCAAAAAACTACTCCTCAATAAACATTTACTTGCTAAATTCGGCTAGTTTCATTTATTTTATTTCGAAAATTAAATAATTATTACTTAATCGTTTGCAAAAATTTATATTTCAAAGAATAAATAAGCAAAATTTCTAAATTAATAAAGTGTTTGTTGTTGTTTTTTTGTTTGTTTGCAATACTCTTCGCTTTTAGATAGAATGAAAACAATTTATATCAAAATACAAAGATCTCGTAATGAAAAATATATTTGACGTCATCTTAAATTGATCGATGTCTCAAAAATAAATTTATTTTAATTTATTGTCGAAAAGAATTAAAGTTTCTCAAGCAATTGTTGCGATGGCAACGGCGATATAATTCTAATAAAAATGGCTTCCTTTGCTTTTTAAATGAGCATTAAATGTTGATGTTTTTTAATAATTGAAGTACTTCGAATTCTTTTCTGAAATTTTCAATGTATTCTAAATTCGATGCGCTGAATTTTTTGACGTATCTCACTTGTCCGTAGCATTTGTAGTTAAATTCAGCGATTTAAATGAATCGAAATTGACTTTCAATGCTAATTCAATGGGAAATTCGTCGTCAAATAGTCGATTTATGTCCGTCCTATCGTACAGACAGACGAACAAAAAGTATGAAAGTTGGGTGTCTGAGATTATACCTTTCTAATAAAAAAAGAATTTTTAAGATCGGATTGATAGAACTGATTTTGGAAGGGGGGTACAGACGGACGGACGGACGGACATCGACCGCATGTCAATACCTACTTTTTCATTTTTTTTTAATTCTTCGAATTAAAAAAAAAAGAAAAGTAGGCTAAAAATGCAGTTCAGTCGCAGAAAAACTTCATAATAAAATAGCATAATTAAACCCAATTAAAAATTTAAAATCGTTAGTAATGCGCTAAAATTAATTAAAGTAAAAAATTTTAATTCAAATACGAAACTAAAACTATTTAAGTGGTAACAATTTGAAATTAAATATTGAATTCGGTTTTCTATTTTTTTTCCCTATCAATTGCGCCAGGAATTTTTTTTAGCCTTTTTTTTACTTTATCTTATAAGTATTTGTTTTCAGACAATTTTTTTACGCTCTGTTGTTTAAGTTGCTAATAAGAGTAATATAGGGGCACTATTTGACTTGTATCAAAACGCTTCAATTTAAATCAAGTAAATAAAAATTAATATTCACACACCTTAATACATTCTTACTACTATGTATGACAAAAAAAAGCAAATAAAATTAAAGAAAAAAAAATTATCAAAAATACTAATCCTCAAAAAAAAAAAAAATCAAAAAACATGTTTATACGGTATTTATAATACACTCTTACTACTATATGACAAAAAGCAAATCAAATTAAAGAAAAATTATCAAATATACTAATCCTAAAAAAAAAATCATCAAACAAAATACATGTTTATACGGAACTTATAATACAGTTTTTATTTCACCATACAGATAAAAAAAAAATTCACTTACTTTCCTTGATTAGAAGACATCTTGAATTAGTTTTGCGAAATCCTGAAAAGGAATTAAAATTCCAGTAAACTACTTGGGTAACTATACAATTATTCTTAAATGAAATCTATATCGCAACTTTAACAATAAACTCCATGAAAGAACTAGTTAAATAAGTATAGAATTAAGTAAAAGGTATGTTTCGACACAACTTAATTTGAAAGTTAAGAGATCGTTGGATAGGTGGTTTTGTAAGCAATATATTAACTAATGACAGAAACTTGACAATTGCAATAAAGGTTAGGTTAGAATTATCATCTCACTAGAGCTACACGAGGGCTATTGGCGACGGGCGTCGTATTCTAGAACCACAGTCAAGTGACGAGCCGACACCTGAATAGGCACCCAACGCAACCGTTAAGGGCGACATCGTACACAGCATTAGGACATTGAAGGATATTTAATGTGCACTCCCTTACACGGGGTATTACTCGCCGGACGTTTAAAGGTTGGCAGGTATTTTGGCGATGTCCGGACCCGAACCCGAGACCTTTCGCATGCTAGGCGAGGGCCTAACCGTCTGAGCTCCTGAGCCCCCCGCTTACGATAAAGACTGAGTTTCTTGATTATGAGGTTTTCCCTTAAACTATTTCAACTAAATCTAGAGGGAGATTTTGAGGGTCAATTGTCTCGTAATTCCTTTTAAGAGCATCATTCTATTTCAAAGTATAAATTTAAGATACATACTGACTTACGATTAGCTTTCCAATCCCATATGTTGTATACATCATGAAATTTTGGTTTCATTATCTATTAAATAGTGTTTTGCCCTATTGTTAAATAATATGATAAACAAAAAGTTGAAGGTTGTAAAAAATTATATTTTTAAAAATGCATATTAGTGTTTAATTATATAGATTAGTTTATATGTTTCCTAATAGATCGCATAGATGTCAATCATCTCTTTAATAGAGGGCACAACAAATCTAATTATGTAACCTCTTATTATAATTCAGTAGAAAAAAATTGATTTCAACAACAAAAGGATGTGTTTTCGAATGCTGTGCATCAACTGACAATTTTATAAGAATATTTTTTCTCTAATAGGGCTGCAACATTGGCGGTCAAGCCTTTGCAGACTCGGCACATTCCCCAGAACTGAGAACCATTTTTTGGCAAAATCTAGGCCACTCTCGCTACCAATTTTGACGCACAGATTACAATGAATTTGAGCTCTCTGTGGATGTTAAAGTATGC
Organism: Hylyphantes graminicola; assembly: GCA_023701765.1. Taxonomy (NCBI): domain Eukaryota; kingdom Metazoa; phylum Arthropoda; class Arachnida; order Araneae; family Linyphiidae; genus Hylyphantes; species Hylyphantes graminicola. The sequence continues at coordinate 57,854,053 of CM043118.1, read as the reverse complement.
CTAGATTTAATTTTGCCGAGATAACCCAATGCAAATGGGCTCCCCAGGGATCTTTTACATGCCACATAAACATATGACATGCGTGCCCAGAATTTTCCCATCCAGAAAATCCGATGACTCCGCTGGGGCTTGAACCCGCGATCTTGGGCTTACGAGGCGGACACGTTTAACCTCTCAGTCACTGAGCCGCTAATTTTATAAGATATTTACACAGAAAATGTAAAAAGGTGTTTTGGTAGTTTAATACAAATTCAGGACTCCTTTAAGTGCATCCAAAACGAAAACAATTTTAAAATCTAGAGCTTTATTTTAAGTTTTTTAGTTTTATGTTTGCCTCTTTGAAAATCTGGCAGTTGTAACCAAAAATTCAGAAAGTAATTAAAAATCTGGAGAGTTAGCAGGTCTGATGCATACACTGACCCCTTAATATAAATATCCTTGTAACTTGTGCATAAAATAAAAATACTGATAATTATGATCATAAGTTATTTAAATAGCAAGTAAAAGTCATGTTTGGTAGGTTTACGGTAAAACATGCTTAGTCAGTAGGATGATAATACCGCAAAAAAAAAAAAAAAAACGCTTCTAATTCGTCTTAGATCTACAGCTTGAAGATGGGTATACCCCTGTAAAACTTGCTGTTCAATTCATGAAAAACAAGAAGTAAGCTTGGTCTATCTGGGTCGATTGGCAAACTAGCCTTCTGATAGACGAACAATAAAAACCTGCATCATGGGCCCAGAGTGACAGAAATGGATGGCACCACCTTTTAGCTTCAATCTTGAGTTTGGTTAAGTATGAGTCAATGTTACCCTGAGCTACACTTGGGTTAGCAGGGTTTGGTTGAATTATTGTCGCACTGGAGCTGTACAAGGGCTATTGGAGACGGACATCAAAATTTAGAGCCACAGTTTAAGAGGAAAGTAGGGAATGGATTCACCATTTTGAATCTTAGTCAGGCAGCAACCCACACACAAGCAGGTGCAGGGAAGGATTTAAAGATTTGCCGCCTGTAGGCCACGATCAATTTGCCGCCAGATATAGTGTTCGACTATTATTTTCTTTCTACATATTAGAATCATCTATATGCACTCTAAATCTAAAGCGAAATAATAGGCGAATTTTTTAAACTGTTCTACTATTTTTCTTTCAACTTCCAAATCAGGGAGAGAATCTGTAATTGTCCTTACATCTACCATGTTCACTACTAAATATTAGTACTATATATACGTTTACGATTTACGCATTAATGTTAATTTATTTGTTCTTTTAAAAAAATTATTATAAAGATACTAATATTTGTATGCCGCTTTTATTGGACGTAAAATTTGCCGCTCTAGGCTACAGCCTACTTAGCCTATTTAGAAATCCGGCCCTGAGCAGGTGTCCAATGCCAAGCTACTTTTTAGCAGAGTTGGCACGGTATTTAGCAATTACGGTTTTTACCAGCATTTACCGCCTTGGTAAAAACATGCTTTTCCCATGGTTTTTACCACTCTTGGTAAAAACATGTTTTTCCAATAGATTTTACAACTCATATTGGTAAAAACATGTTTTTCCCACCTTCTGTAATATAACATTACATTTATTAGCAAAAAAAAAGAAAAAATATGTTCTTGTTGATTAATTAATAATTTGAATTAAAAAAAGAAAAGTAGGCTAAAAATATAGATAGCATTTTTATTTACTAGGAAAATATCCATTTATGTGTGTCTATTTACGTGTGTGTATACATATGAAAAGCATAAATTATACACACGTTGCAAAATATTTGTTTTTCAGCATACGAAATGTAATGGTTTTTCCCCGTAAATACCTGGTTTCTACCGGTAAATACCTAGTTTTTACCGGTAAAAACCCAACCCTGGTTTTTAGTGATATTGTAATTGACTTCAAGGCTTTGAACCACAAGAGAATTTACGAAGTGTTTTGAAGAGGAGGGCTGTGTGCCCTGCAGGTAGTAAAATTTTAAATATGTTCATTAAATTTCATAATTAGCTTTTCTGGCAACAACAGTACTAAATTTAGTTGAAGGTTAAGTTAGGTTGGAATTATCGTTGCACTAGAGCTACATGATGGCTATTGGCGACGGGCGTCGTATTTGAGAAGCACAGTCAAGTGACAAGCCAGCACCTGAATAGGCACCCAACGCAACCGTTAAGGGCAACATCGTACGCAGCGTTACGACTTTGAAGGATATTTAACATGCACTCCCAACCTTACACGGGGTATTATTCGTCGGACATTTTTGGCTGCACGGGCCGTTTATAGGTTGGCAGTTATTTTGGCGATGCCCAAACCTGGGATCTATCGCATGCTAGGCGAGTACCTAACCGACTGGGTTCCCCTGCCCCAAATTTAATGGCATAGAATTTCTTGAAGCAAGGCCAGGATTCTTGCCAGGATTTTAATAAATTAACCAGAGCTAAAAAATTATTAGCAGTTGGTTTTGATTGATGAAGTAAGATTTTTAAAAAAAATCTTTTTTTATGCCAGCTTGGCATCTTTTGCAAACAGTTTTATACATAAGTGTTTCAATTAGGCCTTTACATATTTTTACAATACAAGTTTTAGAACAGCATATTCAATTAGAAATTACTTCAGACACAATAAGTTGTTAAACTTCATTAATTAGTTTTTTTAATTGTTTAAACAATAAAAAAAGTACACTACTTTTTTTTAAACTATGAATTTGATCAAATATATAACAGGTGGGACAAATCTTATGAAGACAGCAGTAACACTAAAATTATAATGAATTTTCAAGACATAATTTTTTAACATACTAAACTAAGAAAAATATATAGATAGCCTAACTGGCAAATTAATTTTAAACTCAAAATTAGCTGCATTAAGTTGCAAGGAAAAGCTTAACCTGGATTTATAAGCACAATATTATTAAATTTCTATTTTTGGAGAGAAGAAATAAGAAATACTATTCAAACAAAAACATGAAAGTTTTATCAGTACTTGATACATTTTTAAATATCATTGCGATTGCGTGGATAAAGGGAAAAAGGGCGGTTTCGTAAGGAAAGTGTAGCCATTTCATATACAATAGGTGAATATTTTATCCGGTCACTTATTCAAATAAAAAATGTTTCTAACTGTATTGTAAGCAGCAATTTAAATTATAGGTAGCTTTAAAAAGAGAAGCAACTTACTCAGGAAAAGAGAAACTATTGTGTAACCTTATGTTGTAGACCACTAGAAGTGAACTTTTTGACTTCTTTTTAATATAAATTAGGGCTTTTCCTGGGAGGAAAGTTTCCTGTTAACAGCAGCAGTCTGTTTGCCGGTAGGAAGTTTTCTTACTTACCTTTTCCACTGATCTGAACTTAGAAATGGATCAAGCTTAGACACCCCTCTCTGATGCTTCGCGGAGGGATGACCTTGTTTTTAGAAGTGCCAGATTGGCGCTGTTTATCGCTCCGTATTTCGCTTCAAGTTACAGTGTCAACATATTTTTTTCCTTCTGCAGAGTGTGCGGAAGTCGTAAATCCTTATCTACCTACATGAGGCCGAAGAATGTGTCAACCCCTAGAGATCAGTGGGGGGTCAACGCTAGCTCATTAGGCAACTCTATTTACTAAGTTTTACAACCTTTTGAATGGGAGGGGGATTGGCAGATGTCAGTGGGAGATGGATGGATGAATGTCTGGGGTGGAAAAAAGTATTTTTTGTGTAAGTGGTTAACTTTAAACGTATTTATTTAGTACTGTATATGTGGATTTACTTTATTTTGCAATATTTTTAAGAAATAGTATTATTTGTAATCGTTGATAATACTAACGGGACATTCATTTGATAATTATTATCTAAATATAGAATACCAAACTGATATATATTGTAAAAAATATTAATTATAACATTTACCCCGATCATATACCTATGATAAGGGTTTGAAGTTTCGGTAGTTTTAATTAATATTCATTCATGTGATATATTTTAATTAAATTTAATTCATCCATTTCAAGTTTATAATAAATTACACCAATTTAATCATGTTTAATTACTTAAATTATGTTTAAGTCATCAAAATGATATTAAATCTATTAGCGCCGATTTGCGAAAAAATTACCACACGAAAATGATATTTATGCTTAAGTTTATCTAAATAATTAAGATAAAAAGATGATTATAGACCTGAACAATTTATGTAGAGAAAATTAAGTTAGCCTAAAAAAATGAAACATTTAAGTTAGAATTGAAATTTAGAAATGAAGGTTCTCATGGTATTAACACAGTCAGTGGTGAAGTATTATTTGGGTTAAGTATTAATTAAAAATATATTTAATTAATTTAAATTATACATAATAAATTCAAAATAATTTGTTTTCCATAAATATTTAATTGTTACAATTTATAATACAAAAGTAAACAAATCTTAAAACACAATTTCTTTATAATTTTATGAAGAAAATCATCACAAAATTTTAAACATTTAATTTCCTTTTGTAAAAAAAGTTACAAAAAGATATAAAGTAATGCATTAAAAAATTGCATTTTTAATAACAGTAAATTAAATTGCATTTTTAATAACAGTCAATTATGAAGTAACAATATGTCATTATTGCAATACATTTAAATTTCCCCCAAAGTATCAAAACAAATCATTAATACTAATTTAAATGCATATATTTATTATTTTTATACTTTTAATAATAAGAACTTAATGTTTTAAAAAAATCATTAATTATAGCTTATTTCAAATTTTAAATACCACATTTCGTCAGTTCCTTCAGATCGTAACAAAAAAATCATCTTTACAATTAAACATATACCTTAAATATAAAGCTTTCAACCATATCTTCGAAACAAAGATTTTTCTCTGATTAATAAAATTTTTAAGAAAATAAAAATCCCCTTACATGTACACAAGCACCATAGCGCAAAATAGAAAACGCAATTGAAGAGCTTAGTGGAAGAACGTGCTAAGTGACAAAAAGGTGAAAACAAGAAAATGGGGTATAAAGTTTTTCGTTTGCACTAAGATCTGTTGGTAACGGAACTTGTAAAGCATAAAAAATATAATGAACTTTAAGTTGATGATAAAGGAAAAATTTGTTATCGTTAAAAAAATTAGTAATATGTTCATTTACATAAACTTTTCCATTTTTTTCAAAAATGTCACTTAGCACGTTCTTCCACTAAGCTCTTCAATTGTCAAAAGTCTTATCTGGGGTCAACCCCTGAGGTCAACCCACCCATCTGCCACCAACCGAGCGACGGCGACTTTTGGGGAAGACCGAAACGAGAAATTCGCCAAATTTGGCGAAAATTAGAACTGCAATGAGTGGTGAAAAACACCTATTTTAAAATAAATAAGAACCCAGACATATTTTTTCCTACAATCTACAACAAAAATATGATTGTTTGAACTTTACAGCAGATCTCTACACTAAAAACTCAAGGCGCAGTAATTTTTTAAAAAATGAGAAATTTCCCATAGAGTCCCATTGTAAAACGAAAATCTGGGGTGCACCTGAGAGAAAAAGATGACTTCGAACTCTCCCGTAGCGGGGGAGAGCTTTCCGCGTTCCATTAACCCTAGAGTTCAGTGACCTTTTCTTTTTGCTTGCTCTACTTGTAAACAAATCGAAACAAAATCTCGCATGAAGGTTGCGGTTGACAGTTATATAAAAAAAACTATACAATAAAAATTCTGACGTCAATAGTTTGGGTTTGTTTGATATTATGGAAATGAATCAGGAGGGTTGAGAATAGGTTACATTATCGCTGCACTAGAACTACGAGTTGGGACTTCAACGCATCTTTTAACGTAGACATCGTAATCAACGTTGGGATTTATTCAACTTGCACCTCTTCTACGCGGAGTATTATTCGTCTATAGCGTAGAAGGAATATTGGTTTCAGTGCATTCTACTAACAAACTAAAACCTCTTTCACTCCAACATGGAGCATAGGGCATCCGTCATGGTCCGCCACCTCACCCTGTTGGCTGCGATGGTCTTAATATCTCCCCATGACTTGTTAAGTTCTTTCACTTCGTTGTTAATTGTTCGACGCCACGTTGTTTTCGGCTTTCCTCTTAGTATTATTCGTTAATAGCGCAGGAGGATTACTGGTTTCAGTGCATTCAAACCAAACTTAAGTAAATTCTTGCACTCAGTGGTCAGTGTATCTGAGAAGTTCAATTCCTCACAATAAATTTAAAATCATTGTATTTAGAGTATAAAACCATAATAGAAATGGATTTTTTTAAACAGATATTAAAAGTCATGCTGTTCTAAATTAAATGCAAAAAGCATTTTGACCTTAAAAAAGTAAAACATGTAGTCTTAAATGTATATGTTTTTGTGATTAATGTTCAATTAAGAAATCATCATAAAGATTTCATACCAAATTTTGGTTGAGTTAGTTGCTTTCGTTCAGAAAAACTTAAAAACAAAGAAAACGAATAATTGTTTGTGTGATTTTTATAAATAGATAGTTAAAAAAAGTCAACTGTGTACTGTTAAATACAGTTAATCCAGTCACAATGAATAATGGTAAAAGCAAGATAATAAAATAAAATAATTTTATTTGAACAACATATAGTAATTACATTTCCAAAATTATATTCTGAAAGCCTCTATAAAAGGTACTTAATACCACTGTAACAATTTTGTAATGATTTTATTTCTCACTCATTATTTCAACAATACGAAAATTGCAATCAACCTGTATTGATCAGCGAAATCATGAAAATACATTTTAAATTTAACTGTTTAGATTTATCTTTAAAGGGAAAGGATATCCAGAAAGAATACAGAATATTTCAAATATATAGGGCACAACTAATTTTTGATGTAACATATTAAGTTTTCAGACATCACTATGGTTTTAAACACATTTCAGATTTTAATTTCTTTTAAAAAGCTTAGGTTTATAATTTCTATGATGCCATAATTTTCAACCGAGACGAAGATATGTTGAACCATTAATAATGCACAGGGCGAAAAAATTAGTAAGAAGCTTTTAAAGATTCTGTACTTTACACACAAATCAAAAACATAAATTCAATGGAAAAACGTTTAGAAAAAATATCACTGGATAAAAATAATAAAGTGGTAACCGGTATATAGAGCATATACATTGAGACATTTTTATTAATTGCATTTATTTTAAATGCAAACATAAAATAAGGTATAAACTAAAAAAAGTTATAATTGCAAATACTATAACACAAGCAAGCATAATACTATAAACTACAAGGAAACAAAAAATTAGAACAAACCAATTTGAATACTCCATGAAATAAAATATATAGTAAAATGACAATCAGTATATGCGGATGTTCAGTTCAAAAACATAATTTTAATTACGATAAACAACTTAAATAAGTAAAAATAACTATCCCAGTGATTGCCACTTTAAAAGTTTACATTGGGGAAAACACAGTTGAGGGAAAGCAACTACTAATAAAAACCTAGACTTTAACCTTATTATACATTCAACAACATTACTAATCCTTAATTTTTCTATTCTTAAAAAAAAAAAAAAAAAAAAACTGTGCTATTAGTATAATATGCCAATTAAGTTATACATTAAAATAATGAGATATGAACATGTAGGCGATAAACTAGATTTGTTTCAGTTTACCACAAAAGAAAAAAAACATCGAGTAACAAGTTACAAAAAAATATATATACTGTTATAACAATTATAATTTGATACACTAATCTCTAATTGACTTATTATCAAAAAATAAAAGTCATGTTATACTACTGGGAACAGGTATACAATATATTTATACAATAAATGAAAAAAAAAAATGTTAGTTTGCTTTTATAAGTGTTAAATAACTAATAACACCATACAGTTCAATATTTATAATAAAATACTTTATAAATTTTAACACTGAGTATGTATAACTAAAATAAACACATATTTATTCACTGGTATGAGTATTGCTGAATTAAATACAATAATTTAAAAGAAAGCACAAAATAAAATAAAACATAATTATAGTTTATAAAAAGCAATTAACAATCACAGAAGCCACTCTCACAGAAAAATATTCATATCAATAACGAAATGAAAAAATTAATTAAATATTTGTATGACATACTTTGAAAACAAAAGTAATTTGTAAATAATACAGAAAAAGGAAAAAAATCACACACAAATACTGTTATCTTGTTAAAGTTACATGAACAGAAAAAGGAGCTGGCAATAGTTCCCGCCACCCTTATTTGTCACACTTTAGGGATGGAAAACTGAAACCAGTTTTTTTTAACTCGTTTTTGATTGAAAAAAACGTTTTTTTCGTGAGGTTGGTCTAAACCGGAAACCGGTTTTCTGCAGGAAAACCCGTCTAAAACCCGGGGGAAAAAATCTCAAAAACTACCATCCCTAACTTGTTCTAATTTGGTTGGTTGGATAACAAATTATGCGTAAATTTGATTTAATCATTTGTTAAAAAATATGGTAGTTTTCCAGTTTGCAGGAACAAATGTTGCTGAACAGAACTTTTTGATGACAAACATTGATTATCTTGTGACAAAACGGTATGCACACTTAAAGGTTCACAATATACAGAGTTAAAAAATTACCAGCATAGATTCATTTAGCAACATTTTTACATTTTTGGCGATTTTATCGCTTCCACCCAAGACATGGAAAACTTCCAAAAAAGTTTACTATTCAGTGTATGTTACAGTTTCACTGCAAAAGAAATTTGGTCAATTTCAAACATTTGTTCGCCAGCTACTCAATAGATTTAATCACATCAACAAGAAATATAGAGATTCAAATCCTTACTTTCCAATAGAGATAAGGCCTCCAAGAGCAGAAACTCAAATTAAAAAGTTTATCAACTATCCAGAAGAGGCACTTGATACGTAAATTGCAATTGCTAAAGAAAAATATATATGCACTATTAGTTCATTTGTTAATGAATAAACTAGTGGGCTTATCCAATAAAGATATATTGGATGTTTCCAAGTTATTAGTTTTTTTAGAGTTTTAGTTCAACATACATTCCATATGTAATAAAAAAATAGAACTTTTTTAGTAACAATTTCACATGAATAAACTGTAACACTCAGAAACATTTGATTAAGGGAAAAAGTATAAACTTGGGGAAAGGATAACAATTTGACAGGTATGGTAAATCGATCTAACATTTTCAAGCACTCCAATGGGCGGTAATGAACAGATGAGCCATTGTATCATAGCTCTACCCAATATTTTTTTTTTTTAACAATTTAGAAATAACCAAATTGAAGCCAGTTTACATATCTGTTCAGTAATGAACCTTAGTAGCGCATTCTGCCTGTTAGGTGCCAAGTCACAAGAACACCATGATCTGAGATAAATGCAGCCGAGGACATCTCATGTTTGGAGTTGTCTCCTCCGATCAAATCGCTGTCTGTCAAGTTTATTCTCGTGACCAAACTACAAGACGGAAAGAGAACTTTATTTATCTCCTCGTTGATGGCCCTTCGTAAAACCATTCGCACACCATCGACAACAAAATCAATCTCCTTGTACTCATTGAGAAGGAGGATCAAATCTCTGCAGACATCCATGGCGGTGAAACTCAGCTCCATCTTCTCAAATATCATCTGAACCTGTGGGAAATTGTGGATATTTTCCATAAGTATGGCGCAGAAGGCCCCTTTCAATGACAGGTTTGCCAGGCGCGACTCAGAAGATCGCAAGACAAACAGGATTTCGGACATGAACACCGAAGTGGCAACCTTGATCAGTTCCCACACGTTGTACAGGGGGAGAGATGACGACTTGCAAGTGTGCATCAGACGCCGCTCGAAGACACGGCTGAAGCAGATGGCGAGACCTTGAGGTCCCGACACTTCTTTGTGGTACGAATTTAGAAAAGGACACATTAACAAGGGGCAGATGGATCCGTTAAGGCTCACCGGGAACAGTTCCTCCATCCAAGACGGTCCAGAAACACCGATCCTCTTCAGGTACCATTTCGGATCCTTGAAGGGTTGCTTCCTCCGGCAGAGATCGCGCTCCGAGGCCTGGCCCAGGGTTGACAGCTGCACGACTTCATCCAGCGAAAATTGAAAATCGCGTCGAGTATAATCGGCGGTACAGAGGCCCGTTCTTTGGTACAGGCCCATATCATACAGCCACTGCTCGTACAGCACAGCTGGGTTGTCCTCTCGGTCTTTGGTGTAGGCCACTCGCATTAGGTTGAAAAGAAATCTGAATTTAGGGCTATCAACTCTTCGCCAAGTTTCCCCTCCGTTAAACACGACCTCGGGCCTTGTTCTGGTGGCCTTGGCACAGTATTGGCGCATAATATCGAGCATCCAGTCTCGGGCGTTTACTTCGACGGAGCCTTCTTCCATTAGAACCCACAAGCCTCTCAGCCATCTGAAAGCCAATTTCCACCAAAAACTTGGTGTCGATGATATTCGGCGTAAACGTGAACAGGTGTTTCCAAGATTCAGCAAGTCGAAAGGGCATGTCAATTCGGCACATACATTGTACAGAACCAAGTCGGGAAGATCCAGTAAACTGTAGTTAAAATTTGAATGTTCATCAGCCATTTCTAATATTCACTGACCTTGTATAACAATTGCTAACAGATGTTCATACTTTGAATGACATTCAACAAGTGGTATTTTGTCAGGTTAATTGTTAAGTAAACCATTATTTCTATGGTTTTTGAAAAAAAAAACTAGTAATGGAGAAGAATGCTATGCGCTGATTACGTTACGTTGAGTATTATAAAACGTAGTGTATAAAGGACAACAACAAAAAAAAGACAGTTGAAAAAAAAATGAGAAAAGTGAAACCAAAATTATTTTATTTATTTACATTTTGAGTAACAAAAAGTTACAGTTAACATTTATATGTATAATATTTATTTTTTACTTTAAGTAATATTAATTTTTCTCATCATGTGTTCTTTAAATGGCCAATTTTTTTTAATTTAACGTTATTTTACATGCAACTTTTCCTTTTGTTCAATAAAATAAAATCGATTTCAGAATTTTGTTTACTCAACTCCATGTAATTAAATGGATGTTGTGTTTACATCTTCATTAATGAAGTTTCGCTATTGTGGCTAAAGTTGTGCTTAAAACAACTTTTTTCGGTTTCGATTTAATCAAAAATTTACCATCAAATATATTTTCTTTTGCAGTTTTTTAATTTTACTAATGAGATGTGTATTTTTGACTGTGATCAGTTACTTTGGAAGGTAAGATAAAATAATTAGAAACATATAAAACAAGTTTGATTGTGAAACTCATATTTGCATCATGAGTATGAAAATAATGCAAAACTACCAATACCTCATGCAAGTTCCTAACGGTGGTGATCAGAATTTCAAGAACTTTGCTTTCAATAGTTTGCATTACGAAAACTGCATCTGCAAGCGATTGGAAGCAACCGAAATTTACAATAAGCGTCCAGAAAGCTCCGAAACATACCCAAAACGGACAGATGACCCCGAACAATACACTAAACGACCGGAAATTTCCGAAATCCACAAGCGGTGCGAAAACCCTGAAGCCTACAAAAGAGCTGAAGGTGTAAATATTAGTGTGTATAATGACAACAACAACAGTAATAGTAAAGATATCCAAAATACCTTAATAAACTCTCTGAATAAAAAACACTTTTTAGCCAGCAACAACCACCCCAAAATGAACCTGTGTGACATTTGCAAGAAAAGTTTCTCCACCAAGGGCAATCTGCAGAACCACCACGTCGTGCACAGTGGCCAAAAGCCCCACGAGTGCTCGGTGTGTAAGAAGACCTTCTCCCAGAGAAGCACACTGGGCAAACACTATCTGATCCATACGGGAGAGAAGCCCCATGTTTGCAGTGTGTGCCAGAGGGGCTTCAGGCAAGCCAACAACCTGCGGATCCATTTCCTGACCCACTCTGGGGAAAAACCGCATCTGTGCAGCGTGTGTAAGAGGGGGTTCACGCAAAAGATAGCGCTGCAGAAGCACATGCTGACGCATACGGGGGTCAAGCCCCACGAATGCAATGTCTGCAAGCGACGATTCACGACCAAAGGTAATGTTATAGGTCAGCATCTAGGGAACATTTGCTTGAGCCCTGGGAACTCCAGGATATTCCTATCAGATCTTTGCTGAATTTTGCTTCAGCAACGGAGCTCTTCTTATAGGAGAGAGGGATTTATTTCTTGGGGACAGTACAATAGACCCCTGGTCTCAGTGCTTGGCTCTAACAGAGCCCCCCTTCAATGTCATAAGTCAAGTTATAAGTCATAAGTCAGTGGTTCCCAACCTGGGGGTGATCGCCCCCAAGTGGGCAATAATTAGTTGGGAGGGGGGGGGCGATGAGTTTGGGAGAAATCTAAAATAATACATTACAGTAGAACCATTCTCTAACCCCACCCAACCAATCAATTTTTACTATCAACTCTCTTAAATTATTCAGAATTCAGTTTAAAGATCCTAGTTAAGTCACTTTTTGCCTTTAAAAAAATCTATTGAAAATCTATGTACATTTTATTTTTTTTAAATTTGACAATGGCCATATGAAGCTGATTTAAATGTTTTATGTATGGTAGTAATTGTTTTAATTTTAAAACAATAAAACTGCTTTATTAGTTTCATTTTAGCTCAAATTAAAATCAGACATAACATGAACATTAAGAGGGGGGCGATGGGTGTTAGTCAACCTAAAGTGAGAGGTGATGGTTAAAAAAAGGTGGGGAACCACTGTTATAGGTTAACTAGGGGCATTGCGAAATGTTCCTGAACTAACCTATACCTCAGAGTTTTGTGAGACGAGCATTGAGCTAGAAGGGACACTGGAGTTAAGTGTTAGTGTGCCGAAAACCCACTCTCACCCTTTTGAGCGAACAAGGCAGAGAATAGCACATTGAATAGCAACACAGAATAGTGCACCGTATTTATATTAATATGAATATCCAAAGGCTCAGTTACAGTGCCCGGTATGCATGAATACAAATAGCAAAAACAAGGAAATGAGCATAAGAGTCATCATCTGGTCGAAAAGTAACCTGGAATACTACCGCATAGCAACTTCACTGCCGTGAAATTCGTTCTATAAGAACTGCTAAGAGATATCCATTTTCAAACCAACCATAACAAACACAACAGTGCTGTTCACTGGATGTTTATAAAGTAAAGTGAATGCACACATATTTTATATAGGTGGAATCCAAAATTTACGCTTGCACAATTAGAAAACATCAAAATCCCTGTTTAGGTGAAATATAAAACAGACATACACTACCAAATGCTGTAAGTTTCTTCTTTCTTCTTAAGCACTACAAGACAGTTTCAATAAGCTTGAACCATCTTGCTCTATTCAATGACAATATCTTCCAATTTTTAACGCTTAAACTCCTAAAGTTCTTTTCTATGTTGTCCATCTACCTTGTACGAGCCTACCTCTTTTACTGTTTCCTACTGGGTTTTGAAATGTTATCTTTTTAACCGTATTTCCATCAGCATATCTATATAAATGTCCGGGCCATCTTAGTTGTGGTACGTATGTTTAGCATTTAGCCCTTTCAGTCCCAGTGATGCCATTTGGCATCATCAATTTCATTTTTTTCCAAATGTTTATGTCCCGTTATGACATCCAAACACACATCATTCGATTCTTCACACTTTGTTCCATTAGACAATATTTTACACGAATCTCAATAGAAGTCAGAACTACTGTTTTTTTTTTTATTTAGAAAATAGCTAACAAGCGTTTCACCTGAATTTTGAAAAGTTCACTTCAGTTCTACATATCTAAAACACAATTTAAACTATTGCGGTTAAAATAATTACTAAAATTTTTTTAATAATACAGTCAGATACCTTAATATATATGTAACTCGAAGTGTTTTTGGTAATATATATATTTTTATTATATTTTTTTCCACAATTAAAAAATTTTGGCATCATTTCAAAAACCATATAAAAAATTAAAATGAATTTTTCTTCTTATGGAACTCTTATTTTTGACCTAAAATAAGCTTATTTTGTGAATATCAGATGTTTCTGTAGATTAGTGGGGCTGGGGAGCCCAGTCGGTTAAGTACTCGCTTAGCATGCGGAAGGTCCCAGGTTCGGGTCCGGGCATCGCCAAAGTAGCTGCCGACCTATAAACGGCCCGTGCAGCCAAAAATGTCCGACGAATAATACCCCGTGTAAGGGAGTGCATGTTAAATATCCTTCAAATTCCCGACACTGCGTACAATGTCGCCGTTAACGGTTGCGTTGGGTGCCTATTCAGGTGTTGGCTCGTCACCTGACTGTGGTTCTAAAATACGACGCCCGTCGCCAATAGCCCTTGTGTAGCTCTAGTGCGACGATAATTCAAACCTAACCTAACCTGTAGTGTAGTAAATTTTTGAGACTGAAAGGGTAAATTATTTATATAATAAGTGTATTTCCTAACAGGTAACCTCCAGAAACATTACCTCACCCACACGGGAGAGAAGCCCCATGTTTGCGGGATCTGCAGCCGCGGGTTCTCGCAGAAGATTGCCCTGAAGAAGCACCATCTGACGCATACAGGGGAAAAACCCCATGTTTGCAGTGTCTGCAGTAAGGGGTTCACCACCAAGGGTAATGTTAATTGTATTTATTTGATAGTACATGCATATTTATTTACTGTATACTTGTGTATAACCTGACTCTGTGTTGAAGTTGACCCCCCAAATTTAAACCAAAATTATTTTGAAAATCAGTAACCCCTGTATTAGTCGAGATAGAAAATACGGCCAGGTCCTTCTGAGGAAGATAAGAAGAAAACGGTTGAGGACTAACCTTATTATTACTGTTTTTTTTTGCAAGTAAAATTTCAACCCCCAAAAAATAAAACAGCTTTCCAGCTCTGAGAGTCCTTGACATTGCTGACTCTGAATGAAGCTATGTTTTAGTGAAGCTTGAAGACTGGTTAACTGAACTGCTCTGTGCCAGAGCTACACGAGCGAAATAAAAATAATGCATCATTATGGTTGATACCGTGAATAGATACCAATCTTATTTGATCCTCATAAACTAACTGCTTTTGTGTTTTTATGACTTGACTTATGACTTTCTTGGTGGGGGGCAAGATCGCCAAGCACTGCGACTATAAGTCTATTGTACTTAACCCCAGAAATGACACAAGCACAAGAGATACACAAAGAAAGAGACGACACAAACACATAGACAAATAACAACATTTATTGACAGTCACAAACATCCATGCCTGACCGGGATTCGAACCCGACCTCAGCAGCTCCAAAGGCTAGAATCCTAACGAGTGTGCCACCAAGGCGGCTTTGTGTTTTTATTTTTAATAGATAGTGTTTAAACCTTGAGCTTGATTGAAATTTTGTTTCAGTTTAACTATTGGGGATATTTTTTTATCTGGAAATTTGATGCATCGTGTATAAGTCGACCCAGATTTTTACAGCCCTATATTTATCCAAAATTTCTCTTTACACGAGTATGTACTGTATTTGATTTCTTAAGGTTTTGTCTGTGAAAACACTGTGTTTTTTATAAAACTGAAAGTATACATTGTGTTTATTTTACAGGTAACCTGAAGTCCCACTTCAAGCGGCACACCCGTGAGAAGTGTGGAGTGTCGTCTTCCTCCATCGCCCATTCCATCATCGTCCCGGCATCGATTGCCCAATCCCTCATGGTCCCGACTTCGATTGCACAGTCCATTCTAACTACTCAAGGCTCCCCCATGGCCCTTCCGTACAACCTCAAGACCTCAATGTCCCACATTGTTGCGTCTTCAATGCAGCATGGAGCCTCCAACAATCCCTTGTCGAGGACCAACCCCCATCTCCAGGTGTCACCAGTTATGTCACAAGCGCCATCCATGCCCCACAGTTCAATGTCCCATGCCTTCACGACATCCAAGATTCTTGCCAACATGTCACAAAGTACCCCTTCCTCCACATCTCAAGCGATGTCGCAAAGTGTCTCATCTTCAATGATGGCACCCCATCCCTCCATATCCCCACCAATGACACAGTCCTATCCACGCGGCATGCCATCATCCATGGCACAGTCCTCAATGTCGCTGTCACCACGATCCATGTCCTCCATGGTGCAATCGGTTCCATCCTCGATGACTCGAACTCAAGAGTCCATGTCTGTGCCATCCTCGCTGAACCAGTCCCGTGAATCCATGTCACAGTCATCGATCAATCAGCCTGACAAATCCATGGCACAACCGTCCATGGATCAGTCTCAAGAGGCCATCTCTTCCATTTCACAGTCACCCTTGAATCAATCCATGTCACAGTCTGTTCCGTCATCCATGAATCAATCCATGTCACAGTCTGTTCCGTCATCCATGAATCAATCCATGTCACAGTCTGTTCCGTCATCCATGGCCCAATCCATGTCACAGTCTGTTCCGTCATCCATGACCCAATCCATGTCACAGTCTGTTCCGTCATCCATGGCCCAATCTCAGGAATCCATGTCACAGCCCCATTACACCATGGGTCCACCTCATAGACCTGCCGCCGCACAAATGAATAACTCCATGGTCACTAATAGCCAGAATCATGTTCCTGTGCGTTCCGAACAGCCACAAGCAGAACCTGTGTCTCACGTTCAAACACCTCAAATTTTAGGTTCTGGTACTCATATCCACAGAGATGAAAGTTCTAAAGGACAGCACATTACTGTTTTATAAAACTGTTCTTTTATAATTTATTGATAAACCATTTGAAATAATTGTAATATTGGTATGCAATATTTTCTGTTTTATATTTGGTACAGGTTGTTTTTGTTTGTTTACACTTTGTTGAATTTGTTGTTTGGTTTTTATTTTTGTTATCTTATGCTAAGGGGTTATATTTAAAAAAAAAAATGTTTTTTCTTCGTTTTGGCTATTGTAAGCATAAAGATAGTAAAACAGTGTGCTCTCCCGCACTTTCTAGAGAAGACATACAATGAAGAACTATTTATGGGATTTTGACCTCTTCTTCACTTTGTCTGGCAGCCATGTTTAGATCCTCTCCAGGAATTGCATAGAATTAAAAAGTACTAAATTTTTTAGAAGCTTATATGTTTTAGTATATGGAAAGTAGTAACTTTTTGAGTTCTTTTTATGGATATTGATTATTCTTTTTCGATTCATGAATCGGAATAATTTTTTGGGTGTTCTATTTCTGTTCAGCATTTTTTTTTAATGTAAAACTTAATTTTCCCAAAAAAACAACTATTTTATTAATAAAATACCCTCCTTAAGTCAATGCCTGACCCACCCCACCTTCATTATACCTTGTCTATCTAGACTGCAAGACTCTTTCGAAAAACTTTTTCCTCCCCCATCCCTGCATGTGGTTTTCTTCGATATGGCACAAGCCTGTCCCCCCCCCACACACACACTCTACTTGGGTTTGAACTGTTTGGATTGTTAACCTCACAACAGAACCTTAAACGCATTAGGTTTAGAAAAGCGATGCTCCCCCTGTTTCCTTGAAAACCAAGCGAAGGGATGGGGGAAGAAAGTCTTTTCGAGGCTCGCATAGTAAATAGTCCGACTATAGTGTGCACATAGTTGAATTTTGGGCCATTTGTAACTGTTTATTGAGCAAAATTGAGTTTGAAATGCAAATTTTGTCGCTGAATAGAAATATATTTATCCAAAAAACCATCCTAGTTTATGAATTACAAAAGTATAATCAACATAAAAAAAATCAAAAAGCTCTTAAAAAAACAATTTTATTACTGCTATATTCTTACAAAACAGTGGAGAACGAAGTCAGCTTTTAATCATCCATGTCTCCTTTAGGAAGTGTACAAACGCACACTGTTTGACTATCTCTATGATTGTAGGACGGTAAGAACTATTTCTTTTGTATTTTTGGATGGTCTAAAATTTTGAGACCTGGGGTCGATATGGACCCCAAGTAAGTTCGAAACAGAATAGCGCAAGTTCTGCCCGGTTAAAACAAATCATATATATTAATTTTAGTTAGACAAAATTGATATTTTCACTCTAGAATATTGTTACTTATTTATCTTTAATAAGGATAAGTGATATCTTTTTTTAAAATTTATGTTGTGCATGTACATTTAATTTTATAAATTTTGTATTATTTATATTTTGTTATATTTATATATTTGACAGTCTATAAAATTATTTTTGAAACTGAAGGCTAAATTGACAAACAGAGGACTAAATTTCAAACAACATTAGAGGATAAAATCCTGCTCTGATTTAATGACAGTTTCAATGCTTTGTTCATTTGGAACTGTACTATAATTTTAAACAGTTAATTACATTTAAAACTGCTTGTAAATACAATTTATGTGGTTGATAATGTTGATAAATGCCTAAATTTAGTGGATGCTCTGAGGTATGAAAATTATAGTGGTAGACTACGAAGACTTCTAATGCATATACTAGCAGAATTTTGTACATTTTCCTCTTTGGTAAATCACACTTGCATCTTACTTGGTTCACCATATGCATCAATTTTTAACTTTTTTTTTTCATTCTTAAGTATTAAGTTGGATTAAAATGAGGAATATTTGTTTCAATGCACAGAGTTGACTTAAATTTAAGTATATATTTTTGAATTTGGGCTCATTACTATATTCAGTTAAAATCTTTGGTTAAATCATCATTTTACAAATGGATATTATGTGTAGCAACCTAGTTTTGCATCTTGTTGGCCAATAACATAGTAGTTTAAATATTATGGGGAAAATGATTATAATCACACACACAGTTACTTTTAATAATGATGTCATTATTAATAACTGAATTAATCACTTTCACAGTTACATGTATATAAGTAACCAATGTTTATAACATGAATATAAGTGACTCAGTTTTATAACTTTGCGATGGTTTTTCCTGTAAGTGTGTTGCGTTACTAATTAACCAATTATAAAGAAAATTAGTTGTACGAAAGGAAAACATAACATTTATGCCAGTGAAAATTATTAATTTCTTTTGTCTGGGAATTTAAAAGTTATGCTAGCACATTGCAGTTGACAATTTCATAACTTTTATGTCTTCTAACCTGTTTGAATTCATTTGTTTTATGCAAACACATATAGATAGATAAATGAGAATGTTTATATGAATGCTAGTGTACTTTTAACAATCATAAGGAGATATAAGTACAAACAATTTGTAAACTATCAAAACAAAGTATTTTAGCTACCAATTAGTGAAAGTGTCAAAAAGTATTTATAGTTGTAGGTACTCTTATTAAAACCTCTCTTTAATGTAGTAAAACATACTTCAAATCACTTTTCTGTTTACCTTAATTGTTTTGGATGATAGTGGTTCATCCTTTTTTAAGACCACGATTCTACATTATGCTGGACTAATAGCATAGGGTCTGTTCAATAGGATTCAAAATCATTTGCCAAACAATATTTATTTGTATAGCATGCTTTAATTTATATGTATTTTTTATGTACTTAAGGATTATAGATTTTTTTTTAAAGATTCAAATATTTAAGTCATAGTATAAATTAGCAGTTGTTACTAGTACCTAAAATGCATTTGTTTAATCTCATGCACATTTTCACAATTTAAACAAAGTGGAATGTTTCTTCAGGTGTTGTGCACAGAAACTATAAGTTTAAGGAAAAAACTTACATAATTTAATATACTTTATTTACCTATCCAAAACCTAAAATCTTCTGTTCTTACATTTGCATTGTTTGAGAAAGTAGTAAAACCTATTTTCTTACACCAAGATATGTAGCTATTTTTAAAAATAATTTTGTACATTTATTTCTTATCAATGTTTTATTTCAAATCATAATTATTCATAAATTTGTTTTTATTGATGCTATACAATATCAATTATATGAAATATATTTAACTTCGTAAGAAATATATGTAAATGTGCTTTCTTAATTTTACGATGTGATATGCCTATGTTTTAAGTTTATTTTTTTAAGTATTGTGTTTGACTTTATTTTTTCTCTATGATTATTTTAACGTGGTTTTTTTTTCTTAAATTTATTATGTTTTAAGAAGGTGTGGATCTTTTTTTATTTATTTTTAGAAGTAGCAGTTTGACATTTCAACCCTCTGAGGGATAAGCAAATTGGCTGAAGCGTACACTTGTTTCCAGAGGTTTGAATTAAAAATTTTAACTGGAAGTATCTTAACTTAAAATTATCTTAATTTTTAAAAAAATCATATTACTTATGTACACTCCTTACCAACCTAAGTTGGGTAAATAGAAATATGCTAGGGAGAATGATTTTCATTGCTTTTCCATGCTTTAAATTTTTAAATTTACTCAAATTAAAACATTTTGTGTGTGTTTTGCTGGAAAACCTTACAGCCAGTTGACGAATTTATATTTCTGTATCCCTCAGATGGTTTTTAATATATAAAAAAGGTTTATTTTAAATCACCAATATTTCTAAGTTCTAAGTTGCCCATTATTGAATTAACATTAGTAAAATAATAAATTTCTGCATTTTTAAAAATTAATCTATAAGGACGATTAAAATAATATGGCTGAAAAGTCACGTTAATTCAAAATTCCTTAAAGAAAAAACTGACAAAATTAGTTTGGAATTTCCATGAAATAATTTTTTTATTTATCTTTATAAGATCGTTTTCACATTCTAATATTTTTACTCTAGTCCTTTTTCTTTGTTATATTATATGTCAAATGAACTATTTGTTGATGAAGCTGTCCAGTATTGCTGTTAGTATTGTGTTCCTAATATAAGGCCACTTGTTTAAAGTTGGTGTTTATAAGAAAAAAGTGCTTGTTTTACACCGAGTAAAAAGTACTACTAAAATGTGCGAAATAAAGTTCCTGGTGGTAGTAAAGTATACTATGCGTCCTCATTTGTTTAATTTTTTTATTAAAATGTCTATTTTTTTAATGAACGATTAGAACAACCACGCCTACGGTTAAGTCACAGCAACGTCAAACGCCGTCTTTTATCCCTTAAACAAGCCATAGCCCGGCAGCAAATTCGTCTTAACTAAAACGACCACAACTGTTGTGATGCCACATTTGCGTCCATTACAGTCAATGCTCACTAATATTAAGACATTTTCGGTATACAAAAGGTCTTACTTTATATATCTATTTTTTTTCAATGGGGTAGCTTTATAGGCGGCATATTCCCCAGAACTGAGAGCCATTTCTTCGTGGCACTATCTATTCGACTCTAGTTACCAATTTTAACGCTCATATTAACATGAATTTAAGCTAACTGTTTATGTTATAGTGTGCCGAAATTTAATTTTGACGAGAACCCATGTTTTATATTTTATCCTCTAACAATATTTACGTTACGAGTTAACTACGAGGAAACTTATTCAAAGCTCCACAACCGAAGCCTCTTTTAGTAATCCAGAGGTTCTTTTGCAAATAACTATTCGGGCTAAAGAGTTTTACTCCCTTTTCGGAATATTTCATATTTGTAACATCTGGAATCGAGGAGGGCTTAGGTTTTACTTTAAATAGCCGGACCAGAGGACATGATCAGAAATTGAATAAATCATGCTCTAGAAGGGAGGTAAGGAAACATTATTTTTCCAATAGAGTCTTCAATGAGTGGATTGCTTTACCAGATTACGTTGTGTATTCAAAGAGTGGAAGATTTTAAGAAGAATTTCGATACTGGAAACTGTTAAGGAATTAGTTCTGTGGCTTTTTTCTAAAATTGTCAATGTCAACAACTAATATTTTTTGACCTAGACCCTTTTTGAACCAAGCCACAGAGTTATATATTTTGGACCAACCTGGCTGGGACTCTGGCCTGTTGTTTGTCGACAATTTTTGAATGTGTAACCTACGCAAAAAAAAACCCGAACAAAGCTCCACCTCACCTAGCATTACTAGGTCCCTCAGCAATGGTTCAATAATTGTTATGCTCTAGAGAAGCTGTAATGAGACGTTGATCTAACCAACCATACCAAACCAATGAGTCAACTTTCTCTTTTAATCTGACAGTTTACTGATTGACTAACTATTAACAACATTGTCATCATCGCTCAAGCAATCACAGCTAACTAGTACAAATTTTCCTGCTTTTTTTGTTACTTTTTAGACGAAAGCAACTCGTTTTATTATTAAAAAAATTTATAATAATATTAATTTAGTAAAAATTCATACATATACTAAATGGTAAATACATTTGGTTAATTAGTTAGAGTTAATAATAACGCTTAAGTCAGAAATCTCTATATCAGTAATTGGAAAATATACTCTCTTATTTCTTGTTAAGATATAACTGTATTTGTTTGAGTATACTTTTGAAATTTGAAAGCAGTATTTTTGTTCAATATACTAGAGCAACACAATACGCACATTAAGTTCAATCTTGCTATTGATTTTTAAGGTTTTTTTTCCTTTAAACAATTTAAAAGGAAATATTTTTTTTTCAAAAGTCTGTAAAATGTATTCTTTTGCATCTAAATGATATTTTTTAGCTTTTATAAATCATTTTACCAATTAAAATAATTGATACAACTGATATAAAGTTTTCAAAATTTTGTTTTGATCTCTCGTATACATTATCTGGAAAGGAATACAGTATTTCAACACTAGAAGAGTTGCACCACGTACTTCAATTAGAGTGTTATTTTCTTATTTTCAGTCAACATTGCTCAGAAAAATAATACGATATAATATATTTTTATTAAATTATACTGCTTAGAATGATATCATTTCGTAATTAATATTTTAAAAGGTTTTCGTTATTAATAATTAAAAAGAAAAATTTATTATCAACAATTGAGTATGTTCATTCAATGTTTTTAATGAACGATATTCATAACAAAAGATGAAAAGAACTCTATTCAGTTTATGGACGCCAATATAATGTATTAGATCGCCAATATTGTATATTTTTCATCTATTAATAACATTTAAATGGGTTTATGTAAAACACGGGTCAAGTGCATTGGAGAATTCCCATTTACGTTTCTTCCTTTTAACATTTTAGTGAAATAATAAGCCTTTAAGGAAAGCTTCCTCTGCATCTTTTTAACAGTTGGCAATGCATTTATAGTCAAGTGCGTCTTTTAAGCATTTGGCGTAATTTATTGGAGTCTCGAAGGCTTACTCTTAGTTTAAGTTTTTGTGCAAACGTCTGAACATTATGGGAACGGTAGATTATAGAGGAAATAATTGTATTAAAATATCTCCTGTCGTTCGAATTGCTGTTGCATCGAACAACTTAAAGCAAACTTGGCAAGTAAAAATGTTTCGTCCTATTCTTGATTTCCTCCTTTTCTTCGGATTGGAAACTTACCCTATTCATGAAGACAGAAGAAATAAAATTCTGGGATACATTTGCGTCCGAATGTTTTATGTATCAAGTGCTGCTTTTGCTATGACCGGAATTTTATTAGTGGATGAAAATGTGAAAGGCATTTCGTTGTATTCCCTTTCGTCCGCCATCATCATGATCGTTGGGTTCGTTTTCAGATGGGCTTTGCAACTTAAAGGAAAGGCCATATTTGGCTTATTATGCGCCATATGCAACTTCAAAGGGGTTGCCCCAAAGAAGTTAGTGACCACAAGAAGAAGACTTCTTTTACTTTCTGTTCTGGTAGTAGTGTTTCAAGGACTTGTCTCCGTGTTTCTTCTACAGAAGATGATCGAAAGTCTTACTAACTCCGAAAAGAGCACGTTTGATGTTTCCAAGACATACAGCGTTATTTTCAAGAACGTCCATCTTGGAATCTGGGCCGGACTTTGGATCTTGTCCGTCTCGCTGATTTACGTCCACAATATCATTCCGTTCTGTCTGTTCGGTATACTGTATGTAGCAATTTCTTGGCGTTTGAAGGAGATCCTGAAAAATTTCAATACTCGCTTGAAAACCTCAAGTCCGAAAATTTCCGAGTGTTCGGAAACCTACTACAGGATTTGTTCTCTGGTGAATTACACTGACAAGACGCTCAACTTTCTGATGTTTATCTCCGTATTCTTCATGTCTTGCATCTTGTATTTCACTGTATTTAACTTTCTATTACCATCTGTCGACGAAAATATCGTCACACCAAATAGAATAATTTCGTTACTGAGTTTGATTTTCATGGTGACTCTCCTTTATGGAATGTTTTATTTCGGGTCTGAAATTCCAAACGTTGTGGCCTGCATCAGCGAAGTCATTCATCCGATGGTTGTTGACAAGGATTCTGCTGGACAAAAAGTAGAACTGCTTCTACGAATCCATCAAGGCTTGTTTCTGACTGTTGGACAAATGGCTGTAATACGAAAAGGTTTGTTTCTTGTACTCATTGGGACTATAGCCACGTACTGCTTGCTGATCAACTCTTTTCCGTTGAAGCATGATGCAAACTGACAAAAGTTTGGAACTTTATCTTAGATGTTTTATGTAATACAAACATATCGAGATAAATTAAATACAGATAAATCGAGATAAATATATGCAGGGTGGCCCAAAAGTAGACTAACAATTAATGCTGTACCATTTTGGTAAGAACTTTGGGTTATTTAGAACAGGTATTTGACACAGTCGTGCTTAGTTTTGTTGGTTGAGGGTTAAAATAAATTCGTACTACAGAGTAAGTTGACTGTGAAATTGTGTGTTTAAACTCAAATTTAATCAATTTACAAAAAAACATATACACTGATATATTAATAATACTTTGCTGTTGCGCAGGACCCTTAAAGTTGTAAGTCGCTCCCTGTGTGTCACAATAAAACTACTTATAATTTACTAAACTAATTATTTGTTAAAGAAGGATTCTAGTTAATTGGTGATAGTCGTCATCAACTGCTCATGCATTTCTTTTCTATTTGGACTTGCGTCACCTGACTGTGGTTCTAAAATACGACGCCCGTCGCCAATAGCCCTCGTGTAGCTCTAGTGCGACGATAATTCAGAACCTAACCTAATCTATTTGGACTTGATCGTTTATAGATTTGCATCATCTGCAGTACGTATTATTTAACACATTCAATATCACCTTGGGAGCACTATAAGTCAAAATATAGCTATGCAATATTAGTGAACCAAATGTAAGTTTGGTTAGGTTTGAATTATCGTCGCATTAGAGCTACATAAGGGCTATTGGCGACGGGCGTCGTATTTTAGAACCACAGTCAAGTGACAAGCCAACACCTGAATAGGCACCCAACTCAACTGTTAAGGGCGACATCGTACGCAGCGTTAGGACTTTGAAGGATATTTAACGTGCACTCTCTTATTTCACGGGGTATTATTCTTCGGACATTTTTTTTTTTTGGATGCACGAGACGTTTATGGTCGGTAGTTATTTTGGCGATGCCCGGAACCGAACCTGGGACTTTTCGCATGCAGGGCGAGTGCCTAACTGACTGGCCTCCCCAGCCCCACCCCCAATAGTAAGTTTGAACTGCACTTCACTTGAGAAACTGTTTCGACAACCTTAAAGAAATATGCGCCTGCAGGAATCAATGAATCGTCAAATATAGAAACTCTTGCTTATACCTTATCCTTACCCTTTTTCAATGTTGAATGTTGATTGGTAGACACATATTTTCAGGCTTGTGTTCTTGGTCGCAAGTACACGCTTATAAACCATCGTCAAGTAGGACAACACAAGGCACACACATACACAAATAGCAGATGCTGCCATCTGTCGCCACCTCCATAATTTAGACATGTCCCTAAAGGGGAGGGGAATTTTCTCCAGGGACCTGTACCAGTGGGAACCTGCGCAATGACCGCCCACAGGACTTTCGGACCCAACAGATTTAACGAGCACGTACTCCGCATATACTCGACAAACAGAAACATCCATGCCTCAACGGGATTCGAACCCGGACCCAGCAACTCCAAAATGTTGAATGATCTATAATCAAAATATTTGAGATGCTAAGAAGTGACAGGCGGACTGAAGTATACTTATTGATTATTAGCAACATTGACATCATCGCACAAGCCACCACTGCTAACTCGTACAAATTTTCGTGCATCTTTTTATCAACTTTTAGCCGAACGCGACTTGTTTTATCATTTAACTACCTATTTAGTAATTTTATATTTAGATTAATTAGAAAAAAGTCATGCATGTATGATGAAAGCATAAGGCTAATTAGTTAGAATTTATAATAACCCCAAAGCCGTTTATCGCTGTCATTCGACAATGTCAGTAATTTGAAAATATAAGTTATCATTTCTTATTAAGATAAAACTATATTTGTTTGAATATAATTGTGAAATTTTAAGGCAATAGTTTTGTTAATTATGTAGTGCTACACAATACGCACACTAAGTTCATTCTTGTTATTGATTTTTGAAGTTTTTTCTTTAAACAATTTAAAGGAATCCACAGTTTTATCAATAATCTGTAAAATGAATTCTTTCTCAAGATGAAATATTGATATTGATTGATATATAAATGATATTGTTCCGTTATGTTTAACTTTCATTACTTATTTTTCCAATCAGAATAATGGATATAGCTATTATATAGTCTTCAAAAATATGTTTTGATCCCTCTTGTTGGTTTTTAGGCTAGCTTGTGGAACATCTTATCAGTATTACACATTATATGAAGAGGAGAAAAGAATTTAATTACAAGAGGAGTTGTACCACATATACTTTGAGTAGATTGCTATTTTACTTATTTTCAGTCAAAACTGCTCAAAAAAATATTTATAAAATATTTTCATTAAATTTTATTACGTAGAATGCATTCATATCATTATTAGTATTTTTAAAAAGGAACTATTTAGTATCGAAAAAACTATGTTATAATATAATTTTTTTAATGTGCGATATTCATAACAAAAGTTGATAAGAACTCTATTCAGTTTATTGACACCTATATTGTATAGATCCCCACTATTGAATACTTTTTCATCTATAAATTGCACAAACATTTGAATGGCTAACCGCGGGCTAAGTGCATGCTTTGGCGAACTCCCCTTCACATTTCCTCCTTTTAGCGTCATAGTGAAATAAGAAGCCTTTACGGAAATCTTCCTTCACCTCTTTTTTACATTTGATAATGAATTTGATAAAGTGAGTCTTTTAAGTGATTGTCTCGATATAAAGTCGCAAAACTTTACATTTGATTTAGGTTGGTCAGTCCTTGTGCAAAAGCCTCTTAAATCTTCTTAAGCCTCTTTTTATTGTAGTCACTAAGGCTTACTCATAGTTTAGGTTGTTGTGCAAACGTCTGAACATTATGGAAAAAGAAGATTATAGAAGAAATAATTGCATCAAAGTATCTACTGTCGTTTTAAATGCAGTCGCTTCGAACAACTTCAAGCAAACTTGTCAAGTCCAAATGTTTCGCCCTATTCTTAATTTCCTCCTGTTCTTAGGATTGGATACTTTCCCGATTCATGAAGACAGAAGAACGAAAATTCTAGGTTGCCTTTGCGTCCGAATGTTTTACGTAACAAGTGCTGCTCTTGCTGCGACCGGAATTTTACTAGTGGATGAAAATGTGAAAGGCATTTCGTTGTATTCCCTTTCGTCCGCCATCATCATGATCGTTGGGTTCGTTTTCAGATGGGCTCTGCAACTTAAGGGAAAGGCTATATTCGGCTTATTATGCGCCATATGCAACTTCAAAGGGGTTGCCCCAAAGAAGTTAGTGACCACAAGAAGAACACTTCTTTTACTTTCTGTTTTGGTTGTAGTGTTTCAAGGACTTGTCTCCGTGTTTCTTCTACAGAAGATGATCGAAAGTCTTACTAACTCCGAAAGGAGCACGTTTGAAGTTTCCAAGACATACAGCGTTATTTTCAGGAACGTCCATCTTGGAATCTGGGCCGGACTTTGGATCTTGTCCGTCGCGCTGATTTACGTCCACAATATCATTCCGTTCTGTCTGTTCGGAATACTGTACGTGGCAATTTCTTGGCGTTTGAAAGAGATCCTGAAAAATTTCAATACTCGCTTGAAAACCTCAAGTCCGAAAATTTCCGAGTGTTCGGAAACCTACTACAGGATTTGTTCCCTGGTGAATTACACTGACAAGACGCTCAACTTTCTGATGTTTATCTCCGTATTCTTCATGTCTTGCATCTTGTATTTCACTGTATTTAACTTTCTATTACCATCTGTCGACGAAAATATCGTCACACCAAATAGAATAATTTCGTTGCTGAGTTTGATTTTCATGGTGGCTCTCCTTTATGGAATGTTTTATTTCGGGTCTGAAATTCCAAACGTTGTCGCTGATATCAGCGAAGTCATTCATCCGATGGTTGTCGACAAGGATTCTGCTGGGCAAAAAGTAGAACTGCTTCTAAGAATCCACCAAGGCTTGTTTCTGACTGTTGGACAAATGGCTGTAATACGAAAAGGTTTGTTTCTTGTACTCATTGGGACTATAGCCACGTACTGCTTGCTGATCAACTCTTTTCCGTTGAAGCATGATGCAAACTGACAAAAGTTTGGAACTTTATCTTAGATGTTTTATGTAATACAAACATATCGAGATAAATTAAATACAGATAAATCGAGATAAATATATGCAGGGTGGCCCAAAAGTAGACTAACAATTAATGCTGTACCATTTTGGCAAGAACTTTGGGTTATTTAGAACAGGTATTTGACATAGTCGTGCTTAGTTTTGTTGGTTGAGGGTTAAAATAAATTCGTACTACAGAGTAAGTTGACTATGAAATTGTGTGTTTAAACTCAAATTTAATCAATTTACAAAAAAACATATACACTGATATATTAATAATACTTTGCTGTTGCGCAGGACCCTTAAAGTTGTAAGTCGCTCCCTGTGTGTCACAATAAAACTACTTATAATTTACTAAACTAATTATTTGTTAAAGAAGGATTCTAGTTAATTGGTGATAGTCGTCATCAACTGCTCATGCATTTCTTTTCTGGATTGGATTGGATTGGTTGACATATATTTTCAGGCTTGTGTGCTTGGTCGCAAGGACCCGCTTATAAGCCATCGTCAAGTAGGACAACACAAGACACACACAAACACATATGACAGATGTTGCCATCTGTCGCCACCTCCACAATTTAGACATGTCCCTGAAGGGGAGGGAAATTTTCTCCAGGAACCTGTACCCATGGTGAACTGCGCAATGACCGACCACAGGACTTTCGGACCCAACAGATTTTACGAGCACGTACTCCGCATATACTCGGTAAGTCTTCAGTGGCACCGGGTCTCGAACTCTCAACCTTCCGATCTGGAGTCCGAGATTGTGACCACTAGGCTCCTTACAGCCCATTTCTTTTCTATTTGGACTTGATCGTTAATAGATTTGCATCATCTGTAGTACGTATTATTTAACACATTCAATATCACCTTGGGAACAATATAAGTCAAAATATAGCTATGCAATATTAGTGAACCAAATGTAAGTTTGGTTAGGTTAGGTTTGAATTATCGTCGCACTAGAGCTACACGAGGGCTATTGGCGACGCCGACGGGCGTCGTATTTTAGAACCACAGTCAAGTGACGAGCCGGTACCTGAATCGGCACCCAACTCAACCGCTAAGGGCGACATCGTACGCAGCGTTAAAACTTTGAAGAATATTTAACGCGCACTCTATTTTAAGGGGTATTATTCGTCGGACATTTTTTTGGCCGCACGGGCCGTTTATAGATCGGCAGTTATTTTGGCGATGCCCGGAACCGAACCTGGGACTTTTCGCATGCAGGGCGAGTGCCTAACCGACTGGGCTCCCCAGCCCCCCAATAGTAGGTTTGAACTGCACTTCACTTGAAAAACTGTTTCGACAACCTTAAAGAAATATGCGCCTGCAGAGGCAATGAATCGCCAAATATAGTAACTCTTGCCTAAACCTTCCTTAACCCTTTTCCAGAATTGAATGTTCTACAAGCAAAATATTTGAGATGCTTAGAAGTGACAGGAGGACTACAATATACTCTCTCAGAAATAACACTTTCATTTTTGACGATTCATGAATCCTCAAGCCTCATTTCGTTAATTTTGAGGATTGTTTCGTCAAACTATCACGTGACTTTTGAGTAAACGCGAATCCTCACTTTAACGATCGTGGTTTGACGATTCTGTATCTTGATTTTGAGGAAACTGAATCTCATTGTCGTACTCACATGCTCAAAAATGACGAAATATTTCTTTAGATTAGACGACATTCGAATCCTCATAAAAATGACGATTCAAATTTCCTCACTTTGAGGAAACGAAAACTCGGAGCATTAGTCAGCAAACGGAATCGTCAAAATTAAGGAAAATTTCGTCGTTTTTGAGCATTCATTTTTGAGAGTGTACTTATTGACTATTGGCAACATTGACATCATCCCGCAAGCCATCCCTGCTAACTCGTACAAACTTTCGTGCATCTTTTTATCAACTTTTAGCAGAACGCGAATGTTTTATCATTTAACTACCTATTTAGTAATTTTAGATTAATTAGAAAAAAGTCATGCATGTATGATAAAAGCATTAAGCTAATTAGTTAGAATTAATAATAACCCCAAAGCCGTTAATCGCTGTCATTCGTCAATGTCAGTAATTTGAAAATATAAGTTCTCATTTCTTATTAAGATAAAACTATATTTGTTTGAATATAATTGTGAAGTTTTAATGCAATAGTTTTGTTTATTATGCCAGTGCTACACAATACGCACACTAAGTTCATTCATGTTATTAATTTTTGAAGTTTTTTTTTTAACAATTAAAAGGAATCTGCAGTTTTATCAATAGTCTGTAAAATTAATACTTTCTCATCTAAATGATACTGTTCCGTTACGTTTAACTTTCATTACTTATTTTTCCAATCAAATTAATGGATATAACTATTGTATAGTGTAAAAAAATATGTTTTGATCTCTCTTGTTGATTTCTAGGCAAGTTTGTGGAACATCTTATCAGTATAATACATTATATGAAGAGGAGAAATTAATTTAATTACAAGCAGAGTTGTACCCCATATACTTTGAGTAGATTGTTATTTTACTTATTTTTAGTAAAAACTGCTCAAAAAAATATTGATATAACATTTTCGTTAAATTTTATTACGTAGAATGCATTCATATCATTATTAGTATTTTTAAAAAGGAACTATTTAGTATCGAAAAATCTATGTAAATATAATTTTTTTTTAAATGTGCGATATTCATAACAAAAGTTGAAAAGAACTCTATTCAGTTTATTGACACCTATATTGTATAGATCGCCACTATTATATACTTTTTCATCTATAAATTGCACAAACATTTGAATGGCTAAACGCGGGGTAAGTGCTTTGGCGAACTCCCTTTCACATTTCTTCCTTTTAGCGTCATAGTGAAATAAGTAGCCTTTACGGAAATCTTCCTTCACCTCTTTTTTACATTTTATAATGAATTTGATTAAGTGACTCTTTTAAGTGATTGTCTCGATTTACTAAAGTCACAAAGCCTTACATTTGGATTTAGGTTGGTCAGTCCTTGTTTAAACGCCAGAACATTATGGAAAAAGAAGATTATAGAAGAAATAATTCCATCAAAGTATCGCCTGTCGTTTTAAATGTTGTCGCTTCGAACAACTTAAAGCAAACTTGTCAAGTCAAAATGTTTCGCCCTATTCTTAATTTCCTCCTGTTCTTAGGATTGGAAACTTTCCCTATTCATGAAGACAGAAGAACGAAAATTCTAGGTTGCCTTTGCGTCCGAATGTTTTACGTAACAAGTGCTGCTCTTGCTGCGACCGGAATTTTACTAGTGGATGAAAATGTGAAAGGCTTTTCGTTGTATTCCCTTTCGTCCGCCATTACCATGATCGTTGGGTTCGTTTTCAGATGGGCTTTGCAACTTAAGGGAAAGGCCATTTTCGGCTTATTATGCGCCATATGCAACTTCGAAGGGGTTTCTACAAAGAAGTTGGTGACCGCAAGAAGAAGACTTCTTCTACTCTTCGTTCTGGTTGTAGCCTTCCAAGGACTTGTCTTGGCCTTTACTTTAAAGCTGATGGTCGAAAGCCTCAACTTCAGAGATTACACTGTCAAATGTTCAAAGAGATACAGCGTCATTTTCAGGAATGTTCAACGTGGAATCGTTACCAAACTTTTCATGTCCTCCATCGCGCTGATGTACGTCCACAATGTTATTCCGTTTTGTATGTTCGGAATACTGTACGCGGCAGTTTCTTGGCGCTTGAAGGAGATCCTGAAAATTTTCAATAACCGCTTGAAATCCTCTAGCCCGAATCTTTCCGAATGTTCGGAAACTTACAGCAGGATTTGCTCCCTGGTTAAGAACGCTGACAAGACGCTCAACTGGCTTATGTTTATCTCCGTATTGTTTATGTCATGCATCTTGTAT
Source organism: Hylyphantes graminicola (assembly GCA_023701765.1). Classification (NCBI taxonomy): domain Eukaryota; kingdom Metazoa; phylum Arthropoda; class Arachnida; order Araneae; family Linyphiidae; genus Hylyphantes; species Hylyphantes graminicola. The sequence goes on along the minus strand of CM043118.1, from coordinate 57,821,859 downwards.
TTCACTGTATTTAACATGCTGCTATCATCAGACTGCTCATCTAACACACCAAATAAAATAAATTCTTCACTGAACATGACTTTTATGGTGTCTCTCCTCTATGGAATCCTCTATTTTGCGTCTGAAATTCCAAACGTTGTCGCCGATATCAGCGATGTCATTCATTCGATGGTTGTCGACAAGGATTCTGCTTTGCAAAAAATGGAAATGCTCCTGAGAGTCCATCAAGGCTTGTTTCTGTCTGTGGGACAAATGGTTATGATACGAAAAGGCTTGTTTCTTGTACTCATTGGGACAATAGCCACTTATTGCTTACTGATCAACTCTTTTGCCATTTAATCCTAATTAATATAAACACTATTATAAAATATTGTACTCTCCCAAATCAAACGAGGGAATTTAACTCAGTCTAAGTTAAATTTCACTCTTTTCAGTGTCGAAAATGCACTTTTATCCTTATGGAGTGGATTTCACTGTTTTGTTTAGTTAAAACACCGACAGGATCGATCACTCCAAACGAGTGATTTTAACTCAGTCTGAGTTAATTTTCACTCCTTTCCAGTGTCGAAAATGCACTTCTCCTATACGAGTGGATTTCACTCTTTTGTTTTAAGAGTGTAGCCTCTCAGTATTTCTATGACTGAGAATTCAATTGCTTTCGGTCAAAAGTCAATACTCCATAATAATTTAGACTTAGAAATTAGAAGACTCTATAACTGCTCGACTTTCTCTAAAACCTCATTATGACGTACCGACATATACTAAGACAATGACAGTGATTGCGCCCTCTAGAAGGGAGAGTATAGGCTTTATAGCCCATTACCCAGCTCGCCAGAAGAGACAGTCACAAGAGACATACAAAGAAGGACGACACAAACACATAGACAAATAACAGCATTTATTGACAGTCACTAACATCCATGCCTGACCTGGATTCGAACCCGACTCCAGCAGCTCCAAAGGCCAGCATCGTAACGATTGAGCCACCGGGGCATAGTTCTTTAGTTTGAGCCTCAGAGTTTTCTCTGACAGAAAGACGGAATAATTTTCAAAAACCACTTTTTTGAGATTCAGCACTCTCCAAAACCTAAAGACACAAAACATCTCCTTTCTGGATCTCAGAATGTTTTGATACCTTAATATTTCGTATTAAGTTGGGTTAAGTTTGAATTATCGTCGCTTAAGAATCCTCCCTTATCCTCGCTTTTTGAATTATCGTCGCTTTTTAAAGAGCTACACGAGGGCTATTGGCGACTGGCGTCGTATTTTAAAACCACAGTCAAGTGACGAGCCAATACCTGAATAGGCACCCAACGTAACCATAAAGGGCGACATCGTACGCAGCGTTAGGACTTTGAAGGAAATTTAACGTGCACTCCATTACACGGGGTATTATTTGTTGGACATTTTTGGCTGCACGGACCGTTCATAGTTTTTTCTTTAATTTAAAGAATTTAAAGGAATCTATAGTTTTATCAATAATCTGTAAAATGAATTCTTTCTCTAGATGAAATATTGATATTAACTGATATTATAAATGATATTGTTTCGCCATGTTTCACTTTCATTACTTATTTTTCATGTCAAAATAATGGATATATCTATTATATTGTCTTCAAATATGTTTTGATCCCTCTTGTTGATTTTTAGGCAAGTTTGTTTAACATCTTATCAGTAAAATACATTATATGAAGAGGAGTAATTTATAAAATTTAACTGAAATGCTTGAAAATTATTCCAAAAAGTACAATACTTAGAATGCATAATGATTTTTAAGTGTTAAAATCGTTTTTGCAGCTAAATTTTTCTTCTTTTGTAAGAAAATCCCTATGATTTTGGCCAAAGTTACCCGCACTGATGGTACAGCTGTGGAAATAAAAAAGTACCCACTTGAGGTTATTTCCTCCGTTAGTCACCCTATAGAATCGGACCTTTTTGAGATTGTGTACAATTAACATTCTGAGTTAATTGCATGTTACAAAATTTGCATAAGGGGCCGTCTTCATATTAAAAATATTGCGATCTTTGAAATTTCCAATAGCAACACCCCTTTTTGAATCCATATTTCAAATCTCTGACCTATGTTAATACGAAATGCCAAATTTTGTTAGTTTTTAAGCATTATTAGAGGAGTTAGAGACGTGCAAAGTTTAGGTCCCATAATGTTAAATGAGTTGCACATAAAAAACTATCCCGATCTATAAATAATTAAGATAATGAAACGAATTTTTTACTGAAAAGAAATTATAATAACCCAAACAAAATGCATTCAATATTGGGGTATTTAAAACAATTTTTATATTTTTAAATAATTATTATATTAATTTTTTTACAAAATATGAATAGAAACCCCTTAATATTTTTAAAGAAATAAATTTAAGACAAGAAGATTAAGCGAAATCCCAATTATAAATTTTTTTTATTCATAATTTGCTGAGTAAATCACAAAATAACTTTTAATTACCCTTTAGGGGACTGTGTATAAGATTACGTGTGAAATTGATAAATAAAGACGGCTTTGCATGCATGCTTGCTTGTCATTTTAAAGATGGTCCCCAAAATTACCACAAGTGATTCGATTGAATAACTCGTCAAATATTCATCCAAATGTAACAAAAACTAGGATTTAAGGGTTTTCGAGAGTGCTTAACATTTCTAAGTTATTAAAATTGGGTGTTGCGATTGGAAATTTCAAAGATCGTAATATTTTTAATATGAAGACGGCCCCTTATGCAAATTTTGTATCGTGCAATTAACTCAGAATGTTAATTGTACACAATATCAAGAAGGTCCGATTCTATAGGGTGACTTACGGAGGAAATAACCTCAAGTGGGTACTTTTTTATTTCCACAGCTGTACCTATTTAATAATTTTATATTTAGATGAATTAGAAAAAAGTCATTCATGTATGATAAAAGCATAAGCTGATTAGTTATAAATATTAATAACTCCAAAGCCGTAAATCGCTCTAATTCGTCAAAGTCAGTAATTTGAAAATATAAGTTCTAGTTCTAATTTTTTATTAAGATTAAACTATATTTGTTTGAATGTAATTGTGAAATTTTAAGGCAATAGTTTTGTTCATTATGCTAGTGCTACACAATACGAACACTAAGTTCATTCTTGTTATTGATTTTTGAATTTTTTTCTTTAAACAATTTAAAGGAATCTGCAGTTTTATCAATAATCTGTAAAATGAATTCTTTCTCAAGATGAAATATTGATATTATTGATATTGACTGATATTATAAATGATATTGTTCCGTTATGTTTAACTTTCATTACTTATTTTTCATATCAAAATAATGGATATATCTATTATATTGTCTTCAAAAATATGTTTTTGTCCCTCTTGTTGATTTTTTGGCAAGTTTGTGGAACATCTTACCAGTATAATGCATTATATGAAGAGGAGAAATGAATTAAATTACAAGCACCACATATACTTTGAGTAGATTGTTATTTTACTTATTTGCAGTCAAAACTGCTCAGAAAAATATTGATATAATCTTTTCATTAAATTTTATAACGTAGAATGCATTTATATCATTATTAGTATTTTTAAAAAGGAACTATTTAGTATCGAAAAATCTATGTTAACATAATTTTTTAATGTGCGATATTCATAACAAAAATTGATAAGAACTCTATTCAGTTGTTTGACGCCTATATTGTATAGATCGCAACTATTGTATACTTTTTCATCTATAAATTGCACAAACATTGAATGGCCAAACGCGGGCTAATTGCTTTGGCGAACTCCCCTTCACATTTCTTCCTTTTAGCGTCATAGTGAAATAAGAAGCCTTTGCGGAAATCTTCCTTTCTTTTTTTACATTTTATAAGGAATTTGATTAAGTGAGTCTTTTAAGTGATTGGCTTGATTTACTAAAGTCACAAAGCCTTACATTTGATTTAGGTTGGTCAGTTCTTGTGCAAAAGCCATGAACATTATGGAAAAAGAAGATTATAGAAGAAATATTTGCATCAAAGTATCGCCTGTCGCTTTAAATGTTGTCACTTCGAGCAACTTAAAGCAAACTTGTCAAGTCAAAATGTTTCGCCCTATTCTTAATTTCCTCCTGTTCTTAGGATTGGATACTTTCCCTATTCATGAAGACAGAAGAACGAAAATTCTAGGTTACATTTGCGTCCGAATGTTTTATGTAACAAGTGCTGCTCTTGCTATGACCGCAATTTTATTAGTGGATGAAAATGTGAAAGGCATTTCGTTGTATTCCCTTTCGTCCGCCATTACCATGATCGTTGGGTTCGTTTTCAGATGGGCTTTGCAACTTAAAGGAAAGGCCATATTCGGCTTATTATGCGCCATATGCGACTTCGAAGGGGTTTCCCCAAAGAAGTTAGCGACCACAAGAAGAAGACTTCTTTTACTCTCCGTTCTGGTTGTAGCCTTCCAAGGACTTGTCTTGGCCTCTACTTTAAAGCTGATGGTCGAAAGACTCAACTTCAAAGATTACACTGTTAGATGTTCAAAGAGATTCAGCGTCATTTTCAAGGATGTTCAACGCGGAATCGTTTCCAAACTTTTTATGTCCTCCGTCGCGCTGATGTACGTCCACAATGTCATTCCGTTTTGTCTGTTCGGAATACTGTATGTAGCGATTTCTTGGCGCTTGAAGGAGATCCTGAAACTTTTCAATGACCGCTTGAAATCCTCAAGCCCGAATATTTCCGATTGTTCGGAAACTTACAACAGGATTTGCTCCCTGGTGAATTACACTGACAAGACACTCAACTTTCTGATGTTTATCTCCGTATTCTTTACGTCATGCATCTTGTATTTCACTGTGTTTAACATGCTGCTGTCATCAGACTGTTCATCTAACACACCAATTAAAATAAATTCTTCGCTGAACATGACTTTTATGGTGACTTTCCTTTATGGAATGTTTTATTTCGCGTCTGAAATTCCAAACATTGTCGCCGATATCAGCGAAGTCATTCATTCGATTTTTGTCGACAAGGATTCTGCTTTGCAAAAAATGGAACTGCTCCTGAGAGTCCATCAAGGCTTGTTTCTGTCTGTGGGACAAATAGTTATAATACGAAAAGGCTTGTTTCTTGTACTCATTGGGACAATAGCCACTTATTGCTTACTGATTAACTCTTTTTCAATTGAATCTTAATTAATATAAATACTATAACAAAATATATTATACACTCTTAAAACAAACGAGTGAATTTAACTCAGTCTGAGTTAATTTTCACTTTTTTCAGTGTCGAAAATGCACTTATCCTATTGGAGTGGATTTCACTCTTTTGTTTAGTTAAAACTCCGACAGGATCACTCCAAACGAGTGATTTTAACTCAGTCTGAGTTAATTTTCACTCCTTTCCAGTGTCGAAAATGCACTTTTCCTATATGAGTGGATTTCTCTCTTTTGTTTTAAGAGTGTAGCCTCTTCGTAATTCTATGACTGTGAATTTAATTGCCTTCAATCAAAAGTCAATGCTCATAAAAATTGAGAATCAGAAATTAGAAGACGATATAACTGCTCGACTTTCTCTGAAACCTCATTATGACGTACCGACATATACTAAGAACTCGCTTACCAAATTTGAGGACATAGCTCTTTAGTTCAAGCCGCAGAGTGTTTTCTGACAAACATGACGGACCAATTTTCAAAAAAACACTTTTTTTTTATATTCCCACCACTCGCTCTCTCTCTCTGAAACTTAAAGAAAACACAAAATCTCCTTTTCGGATTTTGTAATGCTTTCATACCTTAATATTTCCTATTAAGTTAGGTTAAATTTGAATTATCGTTCGTACTAGAGCTACACTAGGGCTATTGGCGACGGGCGTCGTATTTTAGAACCACAGTCAAGTGACGAGCGGGCACATGAATAGGCACCCAACGGAACCGTTAAGGGCGACATCGTACGCAGCGTTAGGACTTTGAAGGAAATTTAACGTGTACTCCCTTACACGGGGTATTATTCGTTGGACATTTTTGACTGCACGAGCCGTTCATAGGTCGGCAGTTATTTTGGCGATGCCCGGACCCGAACCTGGGACCTTTCGCATGCTAGGCGAGTGCTTAACCAACTGGGCTCCCAGGGCATATATTAAGTAATTGAAAGTAAAATGTGAGTTTTTTGTTTTCGTAACAAGATGGTTAGAAATGACTTCATTACTTAATTTGTAACATCACTACTCAACTACAGGGTGTTCCAAAATTGACCGGAATTGTATAGGACGCAATTCCTAAATATATACCCGGCCCCCGCCAATGAAAAACGGCTAACTAATTGGCCGCTCTTTCGGTCGTGCATGAAATCTTGCACTTGTGCTACACAAGAATGTAGAACTTTTAGTTTGGTTTGGTTGAATTTACATCTGATAAAAATGACAGGTTCAACTAGTTTTCAAAAAAAAAATTTGTTTTAGGAGGCTGTTCATTTTGATAGGTTGTTGCATTATTGTTAAAAAAAACTTGATGTTGACCATCAGTCTATACATAACAATTATTGTATTTTGCTTATTTATGCTGGGTAGGTATGCATATATACAGGGAGGTTATAAAATAACGCTCGCTATTCGGAGTTGTCTGTAGCTTTAATGAATAATCCAAGTGCAGAAGACTTTGAGACACTACTAATCAAGAAGGGGGGAAAGAATGGAATCATAAAAAACAAACTCGTCTCTTGACCAGGGTTCTAAATTACGAGGCGTAATTGGATGTGTTGGCCGTAATTAGTCATAATTGGCTACGCCGCGTAATTTAGTACCTTGGTCAAGAGACGAGTTTCGTTTTATTGTTCCCTTCTTTATCGAAAAAAAGAAACTCGTCTCTTGACCAGGGTTCTAAATTACGAGGCGTAATTAGCTGTGTTGGCCGTAATTGGCCATAACTGATGACGCCTCGTAACTTAGAACCCTGGTCAAGAGACGAGTTTGTTTTTTTATGATTAATCTTTTTTGTGATTATTTTTTAAGATTCTATCTTTTTTATGAATCCATTCTCCCCCCCCCCCCCCCCCCCCTTCTTGATTAGTAAGTGTCTCAAATTTTGAAGCATTTGGACTATTCATTCAAGCTACAGACCACTCCGAATAGCGAGCGTTATTTTATAACCACACTGTATATTCCGGTGTGTGTGCATGTGCATGATCAGAGACCCGCTTATAAGATTTCGTCAAGTAAGACAGCCACAGAAGGATTTTTTACTGACAGAGAAAGGAAGTACACCCAGGGCAAAGGCGGGAATTGAACCCGCACCCATTACAGCGCGCGGACTGCTAGCGTTATGGCCTGCGATCCAAACCACTCGGCCATCGATCCCCACATGACATCCTAAATTGTCTCCGTGTTGGTAGATGGTGCGGTTGGTAGGTTCAGTCTCTACCCTACTATAGAACTATTTGGTTCCAACACTTGCACATTTCGACAAACTGTACATTTCTATCGCAAAATGTTTAGCCCCTTCCAATTTTCAAACATCCAGCTCGAATTTGAAACACACCAAATTATTTAAATCGAAATCAAAACACAAAAATTCCATTTTCGTAGTTACTAATTATTTTTAGTAGTTTTAGAAACTGTGATGTAACAGAATCTGCAAATTGTAAAATTACTAGGCAATATGTCGATTCAACCAAACCAAACTCAAAACAAATGCATCCCTTCGTCAACACATTGCTGCACTAGTTCAAGTATGCAACCACGACCAAAACGCGTGATCAATTGGCTTTTTACTATTTTTCGGAGGGGCCGGCTCAATATTTCGGAATTGCATCAATTCCTATTCCGGTCAATTTTGAAACACCCTGTACTAACTGCCTGAAGTTATTGGACCAATACTAGCATATCCAAACAAGGATAAATACATTCTGGAAGTTCGTGACTTAACTAAGACCTAAGTGATCAATTGACTCAGTAGTATGCTAACGTGACATGCTCCCGGCGAATAGACGTTCACCACAGTTCCTAAAGTTAAAGGATATAATATCGAGAAGCGAAAAGCTCGTTTTCCATTCATAATTTCTAAAGAAGGTACACTTTAAAATATTTAAAAATATTTAAATAAATATCTATACATGAAATGATTGACTTTACTTGAAAAATATTATTTCAAAATATATATATAAAAGATTGAATACATTATGAATTGAACACTTGTAAAATACGAGTATTATTAAAAATATAGTTGAAGGAAAATATATTTCGAACCACATTGAAAATTATGAAAATGCTTATAATTCCATGTACTAGAATTTAATCAAAACCAAATCGTATTAATTTATTAAACAAGGGTTCTTTGTATCAAGCACACTTTTCCAAATGTATTTTCTCAGCATCTTAAAACTTAAAAGGCACTAGGTTTGTTTTGATTGATTTTTATTGAAAATATAATAGAATACAACAGTTCACTAATTTGTAGCAGACTTATTTTTATGCAAGTTTCAAATACATTTCAAATAAATAGTAAAGGAAATGGCAAGAAGTTCGTAAAAAAGTTCACCCATAAATAAGTCTTTTTAAATAAATAAAAAAATTCCAGCTTTGATTTCTGAATTTAATTTTTTTGTGAGAGTAATTTCTAAAAAGTGAGCAAGTTTCTGTGAGCAAGTTACGCAAGACAGGTAACACAGTTATATTTTGGTAGAATGTGTTATTCTAAAAAAGAGGTAATTTTAGTTTTCTTTTTAAGGTAGTTTTTCTGAAAGTAAAAAAAAAGAAAGTAGTTGACAGGCATATTTCCCCTTTCTTTATGATTAAATAAATAGTAAAAAGTGACTACGTTTTGAGTATGTGTTTGGTGTAAAAGTAAGAATATGTTCGATGTTAAATTTACAAAAATAATAATTATGAAATAAAAAATAACATTTTAAGTGGAAATTTCTAAGAAGCAGTATTTTTAGGGTATGCAGATGATCTTTAGCATAGCTACAGTAGTTGGTATAAATATGATTTTTTTAACATAAAAATAATCTTATAAGACTAATTGGTAACGGAAATTGTTTGGTAGATTTATATAGATTGACAAGACATACTTCATTTTGCAGTAAAATTTAATTTGTTATTTAACTATCTATAGTTATAAAAAAATAGCAAATAGTTTCCTTTTTATTTTTGAATCGGTTTATTCAAACAAAAACAATGTAAATATAATATGATTTAAGGAAAATGTAGGATGATTTCATAGTTGAAAAGTTAATCACTGGTGAAAAACTGTTCAGACTAGATCTAAATCTTTAAGTGAAAGCCGATAAAAATTCCAATCTATTTAAAATTAAAAAAAAAAATTGTAAAATCTAAATCTGTTTGCAAACATGAATGTTAAAGTTTAAAATAGAAATACCTAATAAGATATTAAATTCTAAGTTTTCATGTTAAATACTTTACTCTAAACACAATAAAGAAGCCAGAAAAGCTGTCCCAAGCATTAATAAAATAATATGATATGAATAACTAATACTACGTATTATTGTTAACCATCAAACAATAATTATTTTAAATTCCACATAATATTGTTAACCTTCAAACAATAATTATTTTCATTACCACCTAACATTGTTAACCATCAAACAATAATTATTTTAAATACCACATAACATTGTTAACCACAAAACAATATTTATTTTAAACACCACATAATATTGTTACCCTCAAACAATGATTATTTTAAATACCACATAACATTGTTAACCATAAAGCAATAATTATTTTAAAGACCATGTAATACTAAAAAGCCTACAATACCGAATATTATCATTTATTTATAACACTAGAAAATGTGCAATGCTGAAGGAATTATTACAATTACATAATATTAAACTTCATAATAATCTTCGTGTTACTCTAGATTTCTGCATTAATAGAAAATGTCAAAATCTTTTATCATACAACGTTTATATAATACACAGTTAACAGAATATTCTATCGTTAAGTAGTAAATGCAGTTAAATTCCAAAATTCTCATTATCCGAATTTATCGGAAATAGTTGCCATCATTGGAATATCACAAATTAGTGTTATAATAAATGTTTCGGAATTTTTTTTTAAACCTTTATTAACATAATGTATGGTAAAAATTAAATAAAAAAATTGATTAAAAATATATTTTAATAAAGGGAAAAGACTAAGGTTTTACGTGTTAAGTTTAAGAATGAACTTAATGAGCAGAAAGATTCTATTGGATTCGGACAGTCGGAGTTCGGATAAATGAAGATCCAGTGCCCTTAAATTCGGATCTATCATACAAAAACATTGTAGTATTGTAGTTTGGATAGTCGGAGCTTGTATAATTGAAGGTATACATACTTAGATTTGGCGCCATCTACGAAGGCATTGAAGATCTACTGTATTTAGATTGGAATTCGTCTTACGAAAGCATTACCACATTGTGCCCTGTCAAAGTCGTTTCTCCTTGTTGATGGTTAACACACAGTGAAAGTCCATTTACATTGACTCAGCATTTGAAAAATAATCAACTCAAAATGTTGTTGATAAACTAAATACTAAAAATCGGAACTCAAGAGTGAATAACGACTAAATAACCCTCTTCCCAGGGGTGGTCAGTTTTTTTTTGTTTTATCTCGGCAGGTGTACAATTGCTTCACGTATTTGTATACTGTAAATGTCGCTTCACCTAATCCTCTTAAGACCCGAGCAAAATCCTACACGTATATGCTTATATATAATCTAAACATACCTTTCATACAAACATATGTGCTAAACGAAATATGTTTTGCAAGGATTTTTTTTAATTATGTTCAATAGTTACTGAAAGACACGCCTTAAGCTCTAAAAATATTTTTTGTTGATGCTACAAATGCAAAAAAAAGAGGCCGTATCACTTATTTGTAGTTTATTTTAACATTGTTTTTGTGCAAAATGCCTTTAAAATTTACTATTAAAAGAACTTTTTGAAGTGTTTGAAAACATATCATTAATTTTTTTAAGAACTCCAATATTGTATTGACCCCCGTTCAACTTTAATATTTTATAGAATTAAATGACTGACACCTGTAATCAAAGGCTGAAAACTGATATTTGGATCCTCTTCTATTAGACCAGGTTAATTTCGAAACTAATTAACATATTAATTGTTTGTGGTAAGGTTTTAAAAAATGCCCCCAAATGGGGATGCCAGGTAGCAAGAGGTTATGCTAGTTAATACAGAAAAAAACCAAGTTTAGATTTATTGGTAAAAGTTTTCTTCTTTACCCCTCATTTCCATATTTCTTCCTTTTTTAATTGTTTATTAATTAGTGTATGATACACATTATTTTTCGATTGATTTAAATTTATAATATATTCTCTAATTGTCGTCAAAAATTTAACACTTGATGATATTTACTTAAAGTATTCAATCGACATTTTTTTTGATAATAAATTTTAAATGACAGTGATTTTTATTCTTGCAAATAAAAAAAATTAAAGACTATTAAAATAGCATTAATATATATTTCGTATTTATAGTTTACAGATATTATTAATGTATACATATAGTTTTTCTTTGAATACATAATACATACTACTAATGCATACAACTACATAATACATAATACATGTTACTAATTCCGTCTTACTTGTGAAATAATTATGTGCATGCATAGTAAAATACAGCCGAACTCATTCAAAAGAAAGATTAAGAGCGGAGAATCTATTTTCTCGTGCTTTCATTTCACTACCTTTTACTCTTTTCTGTATAAATTCTTAATGAATACCCTTATTTTTTTAATGCAAAGCATAATTGAAATATCTAGCTATCGGGGTTTTATCGCCGAGCTCACAATTCATCGCCAAAGGAATTTTAATTCTTCACAATAGGGAACTGCGACATTTTTTTTTCTTGCTTTAAATCGACTGCATAAAGTTCTAAATTGTAATAAAGCTGTGCAAATAGTCCCATTTATTTATTTGTAGTTTTTCAAACAAAAATAACGTACATAACACTTAATGATTTATGAAAAATTAATGGTGATTTCATTGTAGAAAAGTTTAGCGCTGATACAAATCTAGTCAGGCTAACTAATTTACCTGAATAAATAATTTTTTAAAAATAATTTTTAACCCGATATTCAGTTCCATGATAGCCTTATTTAATAAATTAGATCTATTTTAATAAAAATTTAAAAATAGTTTTATTTTCATTGATTATTTAATTATTTATGGCAGGTTTATTTTCATTCACTATTTCATCATTAAAATCAGGTTTATTTTCTCATTTACTATATTTCATCATTTAAAACAGGTTTATTTTCATTCACTATTTAATCACTAAAAACAGGTTTATTTTCATTCATTATTTCGTCATTAAAAACAGGTTTATTTTCATTCATTATTTCATCAATAAAAAATGTTTATTTTCATTCACCATTTCATCATTAAAAACCGGTTTATTTATTTCAACATTAAAAATCGATTTATTTTTGTACAAAAAACATCCCTTAGAAAGGGGTTGTTCTGCTAACTTCATTTAAAGGGATGTTCGATTTTTAAAAAACTGGAGATGGAAAAAACAACTAACAGCAACTGCACTTGTACAATAATTGTATTGACTTCAACTGGGATTGAATTATACTTCCTACGACAAAAATTGTTTATTAACCAATTTCAAAAATAACAATTCTCGTAAAAATAACTGGATCAATAATTCAATTTTAAAACTCATAAATGATAAGCAAAAACTATACATGAAAACAAAAAAGTACCCTTATGATATGAATTTAAAGTCAAAATATAAAAGTGTAGTTGCAGAAGTAAAGCAAAAAATTAAAACTGCAAAGGAAATAAAATATCGTGATGAGTTTATTGCTTGTGGTAAAGATCAGAGAAAACAGTGGAGATTTGTTAATAATCTTATTGGTAAAAACAAAAAGAAAAATATTTTACCGAGGGTTATTACTGAAAATATTGTAAATGATTTCAACTATTTTTTTTATTAATTGTGCGATTGTTAATGTAAACAGTAATTTCAATAATAATATGGATTTTAATACAAATTATACAGAATGCAAATCTTTCTTTCTTTATGAGGTATCCGAAATTGAGATCTTAAATATTGTTAATGCTTTAAATGAAAAAAAAGCTGTCGGGTACGACAAAATTTCTGTAAGAGTTTTAAAAATGCTTCTTAAGTATAAACCTGAAAAAATTGTAAATTTAATAAATCTGTCTTTTAAAGAAGGAGTGTTTCCAGAAAACTTAAAAATAGCTACAGTAACGCCTATCTATAAAGCGGGAGAAATTAATTGTTTGGGAAATTATCGTCCGATTTCTGTGTTACCCATTTTTTCAAAAGTGTTTGAAACAGCAATGAAAAATAGATTGTATAATTTTTTAAATAAAAATAATTTCTTTTCTAAAAATCAATTTGGTTTTATAAAGGGACTAGGAACCGAAGATGCACTCCTAAGATTTACCAGCATAATATATAAATCCTTAAATGATAATTTAAAAACAGTTTCTATTTTTATTGATATTTCAAAGGCTTTCGACTCAGTAAATCATACTATTTTGCTTCGCAAGTTATATGCAACAGGTGTTAGAGGAAAACAGCATGAATGGTTTAAAACTTATTTAACTAATAGAAAACAATTTGTAAAGTTAAATAATATGAATAGTAATTACTTGGTTATTAAAAAGGGTGTGCCTCAGGGCTCAATTTTGGGCCCGTTGTTGTTTATAATTTTTATAAATGATTTTTGTAATTTGTCACTATTTGGAAAATTAATCACATATGCAGATGATACTGTTTTGGTATATTCAAGTAAAAACTATAACTTATTGAAAGAAATGATAAACTCTGATTTAATAAAGGTTAAAAACTGGTTTCAACAAAATGACTTAATTATCAATAGTGATAAAACTAAATATATTAATTTTAATATGATTACTGGTCACGCAGAAGATTTAATTTTTAAATATCATATTTTATGCCAAGGAAATGTTTCAAATTGTGATTGTCCTCTTATAAACCGAGTAGAAAATATAAAATATCTTGGACTATATGTCGATCAAACATTTAAATGGAAATTACATGTAAAAAAGGTAAATGATAAGCTACGTTTTGGTATTTATGCTTTTTACTACTTAAAAAATAATCTCAGTAAAACATTTTTAAAACAGTTATACTTCGCTTTTATACAATCAATAATACAATACGGCATAACCTCATGGGGCGGAGACTACCTAAGTAATATTAAACCGTTAATAAATACTCAATCCAGATTGATTCGAATATTAAACAGTGAACCAGAAAATTTTGAAAACCCGATTTTAACTATAAGACAATTATATGTATACAATAGTCTTCTATATTTATATAAAAACAGATCATTCTGCACCCTTAAAGACCCTGTAAATTACAATTTAAGAAACACAACTTTTTACAATATACCTAAAGCAAATAAAGAAATTTTCCGTAAAAGTTTTATGTATTTAGTACCCAAATTTTTTAACTCTCTGCCTGAACAAATAGTAAGTTTAACTCATAAAAATGCTTTTAAAAAAGAAGTTAAGCATCACATCTTAAATACTGATGTAGACATTCTTTTCTAATCTGTGATATAATTAAAAAAAAATAAGTGACAACTAAATTTTTACACATATATTGTTATTTTATTATTATTTTTTGTAAACAATAGTGAAGTTATGTATTTTACCGTTCTGTAATATGTTTGTGTATCTCGTGTGTCCGATCATCTGCCAGATTTTGTTAGTTTTGTTAGTTTTTGTTTTGTGTTTTTGTTCATGTTTTGTTCCCCTTTTGTTTGGGTGTAATTTGAAATATTGTTAATTTTCTTCAATGGATTTTGATTGTTAATTTTATGTGTTGTCTGGAAGGGCCCGGGGGCCCCTTGACAACCAATATATTTCAGTTAAATAAAAAAGTTTTCTTCTTCTTTTCTTCTTCTTCAATACACAAGCGATACCATAGAGAAGACTCTTAAGAGAAATAGTTTTTTGCACAATCCTTCCGCGGTTGTAAAGAATTCCATAAATTGTTTGTGAATCCATCCAGAAAACATGTTTAAAAACATTAATTTCGCTTAAGGTCTAACAGATTTGTATATTGTTTGAGAAAATTTCGCAGTTTTATCAGAATGAAAAGTGTAATTTAGTTAAATTGTATTCAGATCATTTTATATGTAAATATTTTCTTACGATAGTTTCCAACTAACGGACCAATCGAGCTCCCCCCCCCCCCCACTCTTTTTACTAGTTGTTTTTACCCAAATTAGGTTGACACGGAATGAAGTCTTTGGTTACTAGTCAAAAGTTGGCGGGAAAACCCCAGTAACTAGGCATTCACAAGCATAAATTACGTAAAGCATTAGGAGAATTTTATATCAAAAAATAAAGAAGAAAGCATACTTTTTCGGCGATTACTTTAGCGATAGAGACGTATCATTATGTTTGCAATTGCTGTGTTAATTAAATAAGCGGTGAAAAGGAATATCATTTTCTGTAAGGAAAATGTAGGTATTAGTGTTACAAAAAAATACTTTTGGAAGAGAAAAAGTATTTTAATGATTTAACCCAGTTTCTAACCACTTACCAGTTTTGAACTTACAGGGTTTAACCTTTATTCATTTATCAATTCATGTATTCATTTAATTTTTATTCGCAAAGTATATATAAAATTACGACCAACTGTTTGTTAGTCCTTTAATAAGATGCAAAATGAATGAAGATAAACCATTTGAACACAAACTTGTAGAGGCCAGCGTGGCGAGTGGGTTAAGGCATCATGCAATGGAGTTATCTATTGCAGGTTCTGTCCGTGACGCCGCTTACGAAGTCGCTGTAAGGTTGGTCTCTCGTTTGAAAGCTGAGGAAAAAACAATAAAAAAAATGTGAGCCAAAGTATATTTTTTAATTAAAGCATCTAACATAAAAAAAACTATCGTAAAAAAAGAAAGCAAAACTGGTTTCCGAAACTTTTTAATCAGTACTAATCGTTGTATTGCTACATATAGCTATTTATCAATGCACGTAATATTGTGTTATCTTTAGAAACCACATCAGTATTATAATGTTATCGGTATCTATGATATCGAAAACACAATAATTACTGAAGACAGTTTTAAGCGAACTGAATACCAACAAGAGATTTTTGTATCATTGAAAGAAAAGTAAGTTATATATTTTTTTACTAAACATATATTTTTGATTTAAAGTTTCCGGTTGTCTATTTTTAGCTAGGAGCAATAACCTTCTAGTAGTTATGGTGTAACGATAATTCGACCTAATCCTATTTATCAGACCAGACGCTTTAACGCATCCAAGTGAGCCTTGTAATTTGTAACCGAGCCTGAGTGAAGAAGTCGACACCTAAGCTGGCACCCAACAGAATTTCGAGGGACATTGTAACGTGACGCTTTCAGACTTCGAGAGATTCGGATTTTAGAGAATATCAGTACCAGAGTACTCGGGGAACGCTATGATTTGATCCTCGTAGGGTTTTTTTAATGACACAAAACTGCCTATAAAGTGGAGCGTGTTTATATCTAAGAACCCTCTCAATGAGAGGAAAATATTTTAACAACAGGAAACGGGGTTCCTCATGGAATCTATCAAAAATAACACCATGCGTTCTAAATAAATATTAAACTTAATTGATATCTTAAGATCGTAATTGAATTGATGATTATAAACTTTTAAAAGAGCCTTTCAGACTTTTGCATGGGAATAACTTTAATTTTAAATTTACTGTCGCATATTTGTTCCGAATACATTTGTTGTAAAATTAAATATGGTAAATCCTTAATTGTTTGTTTTTATAAGCAATTCGTTTACTTATTATGAAGTATTGTATAGCAAAAAAAAATATTTATATCCTAGGAAGGTCTAATTTATAATCATCTTTCACAGTTCGAATCTTGAGAAAAGCCGAGTATTTCTGATTGTGTCCAACTAACAATAATTCTAACTATTCTAATTTATTCCCTTTCAGCAAATCATTTCAAAAAGACCTTTATAGAAAGAATTCTTAAGATGGACGATCTACAGAAGAGGGTTCTTCTAACCAAGAACATTTATCTTCTCGTCATGTCCATCATCGCGATCATCAGCTACAGGAACACAAGAATGTCCAAAAACGACGCTGAGGTCGCCATCTTGTGCCAAGTCGTCTGTTGTGTTGTCTCAGCTATCCTCGACTTAAAAGGTTATGTGCGTTGGAGTTTGGTCTTAAATCTTTTCCAGTTGATATGCACTGCTGGATGTTGTTCTGAATCCCTTCAATGGACAGCTGGAACGTCCACGCCTACGGTGACGTCACAGTTACGTCAACCGTGGTCTTAAACCCTACAAGCAAACTACCCAAAATGTTGCTCTGAATCACTACAATGGACAACTTGGATGTCCCCACCTGCAGTGATGTCATAGTTTTACGTCTACCGTGATCTTAAAATCCTACAAACAAGCCACTCGGCAGCTAATTCGTCTAAACTAGAACGGTCACACCTACTGTGACGTCACAGTTACGTCAACCGTGGTCTTAAACCCCACAAGGAAACCAACCAAAAATGTTTTTTTGAATCACTTCAATGGACAACTTGGATGTACCCGCCTACATTGACGTCATGGTTACGTCAACCGTGGTCTTAAAATCCGACAAACAAACCACTCGGCAGCTAATTCGTCTAAACTAGAACGGTCACACCTACTGTGACGTCACAGTTACGTCAACCATGATCTTAAACCCCACAAGGAAACCAACCAAAATGTTTTCTGAATCACTTCAAAGGACAACTGGAATGTCCCCGCCTACAGTAACGTAATATACGTCAACCGATGTCTTAAAACGCCACAAAAAAAAACACCCATCAGCTAATTCGTCTAAACTAGAACGGTCAGCATATATCCATTCTTCCTGGACAAATGACGTCACAGTGAGTGACGTTGCCTGAATGACGCGCGCCACCGAGCGGCGTATGCAGCCGTCTGAAGAACTTTTTTTTTAGTAAATCAAAACAAAAATATCGATGCCGTTATTATTATTTTTTTTTCGCTCTTTCAGTTCAAAGAAACAGTCAACATTGGATTTGCCAGACTATAGCTGATACAATGTTAATAAAAACGTATAGTTCTGCATTGTAATTTTTTTAAAATTACAAACTAAAAATATACCACGAATCCAGAAAAATATTTACTTTACCCAAAGAATCTCACCTTTATAATTTTCGATATTATCCTAAGAGTTGTTAACAAGATATATACGTTTAAAATTTATAATGAATACGTACCAAAATTAAATCTTTATATTTGTTAAAATACAAAGCAAGAAAATAAAAGTTTATTAACAGGATTATTCACAATAACTTGGTTATAAGAATAGTTTTCGAACATTACGTTGTATTATTAGAACTCTAATAAGCTATAAAACATAGGTTAAAACACAAATTTGGTTGAAATGTGTGTATCACAGTATCTGCAAAACAGAAAAAAATAAATACTATGCGCGATTTAAAAACATACTTAAAGAAAGAAAAATTATGCAATATTGCGCATTACGCTTTGACAGCAATAAAATATGAATTAAAAGTGACAATAAAATGACACTACAGTAGAAGCAGTTTATTTTGAATCAAAATAGTATAATGGCTAGTAGTCAGTATTAATATTCAAAGAATATGCCTTTTAATTTCGGAACTTTTTTTTAAACTTTTAACTGTGTTAAATGCATATCAGCTGATCATTAAATTTAGAAACATTAAATATGGTTATTCATTAAAAAAAATGACTTGCCAAATTTTATTAGAAGATAGGGTACTTAGTTGTTAATTTTCAAAGAGTACAAAAGTTAAGTCAGTGTTTTAACTTATTTTATTTAACAGAATAAATGGAAAGAGTACAAAAGTTAAGTCAGTGTTTGAATTATTTTTTATTCAACAGAATATATGGTAATAGAAACAACACAAATAAAAATTATAGTTCCTTGTAATTGTTTTTTTTAATTACAAAATGAAGATATGACTACTTATCACAAATTCAGAACAATATGTAATTTACACAAAGAATTTTTTTATATTAATTTTATCCCAAGAACTGTTAATACACGTGTGCATATTCATTTATAATGAATCCTTTCCAAAATGTAGGCTTTATATTTATATATTCATTAAAATCCTTGCTCAACAATTTTAAATTTAAATTAAATAACTAATGGCTCAACATTTTTTGAACAAATTCATGTCACTGCTTATGAAAAGGACCAATGAAGTATTACTAGGGAATAAGCCTGTCAGCTTTATCTGGAAATTGGTTGGTGGAATGTGGAATGGTTTTTATGTTTAGATAGAAAATAAGTTTATTCTTCTTAGGACCTGCAGTAGCAGTAAATTCTTACACTTAAAATAGTAAATAAAATACACCACATTTCCTCCATATTTGATTTAGAGGACCTTTGTTTTAGCATTATAAAAATATTTAGTGTTTTGCAATGCTTTTTTAGTAATTAAAAGGCCTGCCGTAGCATACAAAATAACGCTACAACTGTTCTTATGCCAAACCCTTAATTAGTATACAAAAAATACACGTAAAATCTTTTGCCGCTTTACTTAGTTGTAACACATTTGTAAAGTGCTGTTCTAAGATTCTAATTAAACCCACCTTCTCTTTAGAAAAATAAAGCAAGAATTGGAAGGGATGGGAAGGTTTATTTACAAGATAATTAACAATGACTTGTAAAAGGGAATGGTTCTCGTGAATTTTGTTGTATTTTTAGAACTCTAATAAGCTATGAAATATGTTAAATAAACACAAATTCAGTTTAAATGTACGCTTAACAGTATCAGCACAATGGTAAAAAAAATTGCACCATTTATAGCATACGAAAAGCATACAAAAAGCCCAATTCAAATTATGTATTATGCTTCGACAGCAATAAAATATGAATTGACACAGTAACAATAAAAAAGTATTTTCAGATTTTGTTACTAACTGAAAAAATGTTTCAAAAGCAAGATTAAATTACAAAGTAGGGCACATTCAGATAACAGTAATTCCTACTTGGGACAAACAGTCAAAGTTAATGCTCAACTTAAATTGCTTTAGTAAGACCGCAACAAATAATCTAAATTACATTTACGCTTCTTCGACCACAAAAGCAAACAAAGCAAAAGTTTCGTTTTCAAGTCAGAAATCACGTGACTGAATAGCGTGACGCACTGTCTACGTCATTCAGGCAACGTCACTCACTGTGACGTCATTTGTCCAGGAAGAATGGATATATGCGAACGGTCATTCCTACAGTGACGTCACAGTTACGCCAAACATTGTGTTCTATTATACAAAAGAAACACGCGCCGCCCTGTTCGAATTGTCCATTGTAGGTTCTGAAAGTATAATTTATTATTGTGTAAGTGTTGTTGTACATTGAAGAAAAAGAAAAAAATCCCTGAATTTTATTAAGTTACATATTTCATGTTTATTTCAATGCTCTGAAATTTTTTTTTTACCGTGGTTCGAAAATACA
Source organism: Hylyphantes graminicola (assembly GCA_023701765.1). Classification (NCBI taxonomy): domain Eukaryota; kingdom Metazoa; phylum Arthropoda; class Arachnida; order Araneae; family Linyphiidae; genus Hylyphantes; species Hylyphantes graminicola. Next base: position 57,801,399 of record CM043118.1, on the reverse strand, counting down.
GTAAAACTCGAATTATAAGCAGTTTTGCTGATTGAGGTACAGAACTGCAAAGACGTCATTGGTTGGAATTTTCTGAAAAAATACTCTTTGTATATTGTGTTGTACAGAAATGTTGAAAATAGATGATATGTGTAACATATATTTAACTTGAAGTCGTCAACCCGCTCAACCCTATGAAAGAATTTCAAGGACATTTAGAAAACTACTTATTTCCTGCAAATTTGTTGTAAGATAAAAAAAAAAAAACATTTGGATTTTGACAACTTACTGCTGTAAGATTCTCTACACTGTGATGTTTAAAAAAAACGTGTGGATGAATGACATCAAAGTCATCTTAATACAAAATCCATTTAGATGTGTGCTTTCATAACATCTTTTTAATCTCAGTTTGAAACAAGGTTTATACACAACTTCTTCCCTGACTTGCAATTCATTTTGAAACAAATTAAGTTATAAAAGTTCATATTTTTAGATAAATGTTCTTTAGTTTGTGTTATGAATCTTCTATTATTGTAAACAAACTATTTTTACAAGAAAAATAAATTGTTTTAAATTCTAAATGCAATTATATAAAAGACATTTATTCATGACTTTTTTGTGACGCTTCTCCCATTCTAAACAGAACAGAAACGAGAATTTTCAGAATTATTACAAACCAATAATTAAATCGATTTTAAAAAAAACTTCCATTATATCCTAAACTTTAGGTTTCAGAGAATTTTAAAACATTTATCACTCAAAGAGTTATCGATGTAGCGTCCAAAGTCTGATTTTGTTGCTCGCAGGTAACTACTCAAAGATAAGAATCAGTTGATAAGCATTCGATGCGTTAGAAACATAACATTTTTTTAATAGCACGGCAGGTACACTATTATTTGAATCAGGTAAGTTTTTTTTGTCGTGTCTATGACGTTGCCGAAATGGGAATGTTAAGTTAAATGAAACAATGTGTTTTGATAATCGCGTCTGCAATTTTTTGGATATTAATGTCATAAAGATCTATTGATGGTGGAAGAACTCCAATGTCTCTCGAATTGGCACCCATTGCCGGGCATTCAAAAATGGGGTATGGTGTAAGCTGCTTATGTGGGGGGTGGGGGCAGTTGTCACAGTTTCTATACACCATCCTGCCCTCTTTGTCAATTTTCATGCCTTTGTGTTATTTAGTTCTTAACCTGGCAATGGTTTTGTGGTGGATATATACATGCATTTAAATTACAAAGATGCTTCGTTCGAATAGATTTTTCTCTTAATTTAGATTTAACGATTGCATTTGCATCTTGAAGATAAACATATAATTATTATTAATGTTGTGATTTCTGGCTTCTTTGGCTAATCTATCAGCATTGTCATTGCCTGCAATGTCAACACGTGCACGCATCCACTGAAAGCGTACAGGTTTTGTTTATGTATTGAAGATCGTGAAGGCTTGAGGTGATTGTAACGTTACGTATCGTTACATTTTTTATATAGAATTCAGGCCTAAAAAAGCAAGGTTCCGTCGAAAGGTGTAACTATGGACCTAGAGGGTAATTTTGACTCAAAAGTTTTTCAAGCTAATAATTTCTCCTTACATACACTCTTTAAAAATGGGTTAGCTTTTTCAATTAGTGGCAACTCTAACTAGATGTATGAGTAAACAATATTCAAGAGGAAAGACAATACTAGGGTTTTATAAGGGGGACCTTAACCCTCCATTGAAGACCTTGTTAAAATGACCTTTTTTATGTACCTTTTTCTCAGAATCTATTGGATATTTTTAATGAAATTTTTACAGTTGTTAAATGGATGTTTGACTATACTTAAATGGAGGCATTTTCTAAATTTTTGTTTGGTTTTTAAATTATGTATTTTTAAGTTAAGAGAGTGTTGTACCTTGGGACAATTTTTACATTTTAATTTTTTTCTTCGATAAATATAGTCAAAATAAAATTTTAAAAGCAGCATTAAAACACACCAATATATTCCTCTATAATATATTTTTTAAAATTCTGGCAGCTTGAAATTAAAAAATTGCCACTCATTTAAAGTAGAGAGGATAAACTGTCCCAAGGTACAATATGATGTTGTACCTTGGGACATACTTTATAATTCAGTCAATAGTCATACACTTGAACTAATTTGTGTCAGGAAATAAACTTTATGTTTTTTTCAATTAAATGCACAAATAAAATTTCAAAATTCAAGAATAATTTAAATTATACAGCAAAATTGCAAGTCCAAATTATTTAACATTATATGAGGATACAATACGCTTTACTGTCCCAAGGTACAACACACTACATGGTTTAAATAAAAGCAAGATAGTGGCCAATCTAAATGCATTATCATTATTTTCTCTTAACCAAAATATTTTAAAATCTTCTCTTTTATGAAGAAATTAAAATGCAGTTGACTTTTTGTAAAAGTATAAAGGTAAAAAATTATATTAGAATGAGAAAAATATTTACTTTGGGGTAATGAAATATTATTTTTTGTCACCAATTCATCAATTCAATGATACTAAGTGTTAAATTTTATTATGATGATATCTGTTGGTTAAGGCTACTATTAGAAATAAACAATGTATAAATATTGCCAATAGATTCTTAGAAATTGTCAGTGTCCCAAGGTACAACACTCTCCCCTATGTGTTTTTTCTGTAAAATTAACAGATTTCTTTACGGTGCATCTAGGTAATCAATAAAAGAATTTTTCTGAAAAAACTTTAATAAAAATAACAGTATTTATTCTGTAAATATGTGTTTTTTTCTATAAAATTACCAGATTGTTTAACAGTGCATCAAGGTAATCAGCACCATGAGCCGAGACATACTGAAATACAATACCCGCAGCTCTAATTTCCAGGTATCGTCCCAAAGCTCTGGAATCCGTATTAGTCCAATGGCGCCATAATGCCGAACTATAATCTTTTATGACTGTTTTCTTGCAAATTATCCGATCATTAAGGGGCTTAACAGAAGAATTTTACTGAAAAACTGTTATGAAAATATCAGTATTTTTCTGCAAATATGTGTCTTTTCTGTAAATATTTGATTTTTCTGTAAATATGTTTTTTTTTTTTTTTTTGTAAAATTAAGATCTCTTACAGTGCACGCAGTTAAGGAACACCATGAGTCGAGACTTGTTGAAGTACAACCCCCGCAGCTCCAATTTCCAGCTATCGTCCCAAAGCTCTGGAAACCGCTGGAGTTCGATTGCGACTCGGCCAAGTGACCACGTCCGAGTGAAAGAGACGGCCAAGAAGAAGACGGTTGTCACTCCTAGAAGATTCACGACCACGACAACTCGGACTAGAACAGTTGACATTAAGCCCCAACCGAAGAGGAAACTAGGTGATCATCTACAAGCTCTTAATTATTAGCTATACACTCTTAAAACAAACGAGTGAATTTAACTCATTCTGAGTTAAATGTCACTCTTTTCAGTGTCGAAAATGCACTTCACCTATTGGAGTGGATTTTACTGCTTTGTTTAGTTAAAACTCCGACAGGATCACACCAAACGAGTGATTTTCACTCAGTCTGAGTTAATTTTCACTCCTTTCCAGTGTCGAAAATGTAATTCTCCTATATGAGTAGATTTCACTCTTTTGTTTTAAGAGTGTACTTATAATACAGTTGGGTCAATAGCTGGAAAACGAACACTCTTGTCCCCCAGCTTTCATAAGTAATAAGCGTCACTTAAGTTCCCACATGTGCTATCTCACTTTGCACAAAGGATCAGATTTACTGTACGGTAACTCTTGGTGCGATTTTTTCGGATTTGGCGATAAATAATTTTTTTGCGTCAACCTGTCTGACTTCGACTGATGATTTGAATTCTTTGACTTCGCAACGACGACGATTCTGCAACCCTATCTGACCATTATTTATTAGCGTAGTATAGAAAGCGTGACTTCATAAGTCGCCTAAATAAGGGATTTTCTCGCAATTGTGGAAAGTTCGCCAAGGGTTACCGGACAGTAAATTTGATCCGTTGTGCAAAGTGAGATAGCACATGTGGGAACTAAAGTGACGATAGGCTTTTAAAAACAAAGTAACGAAGTAAAAAATGAGAATGCAGTTTATAGAGTACAGAACAGAAAGAATTATACCAGATTTTCTTTTTATTCACATTTTTTTTAAATCCACAGAGTGTTAAATGTTACATCCGTGGTGTGTGCCAATTCTCAATATCATGATTTTTGCAGTTTGTATATCCAACTTATAATATATGAATTCACTTTTTAAATTAGATAATAAAAGAAAATAACTCTTTTGGGGAAGTATTAATGTAATAATATTAATATTTTTACCTTTATTTTTTAAAACTGCATTTATTTTACTGTTATAGTGAAATATACTTAAGTCACATCTGTAGACAAAGATAAAAACATATATTAAATCAATATGGTGGTAGTAGAAAGCAGTGTCTTTTATTATTCAAGCTCTATCTGTATTTAAATAAATTGGACCGGGCTAGCCTGGTGGAATGTTGACCTGGCATCGGTTAGCGGTTAGATTGCAAGTTCGATCCCTGCCACAGTATATGTGTAAGAGTCTATAGGCGCGTTTACATGAGCCATCGAATCCATGGAATGTCAAACCCTCCATTAGGGGAGCAAGTGGTCGATCATTATTTCTAACCCAAATGATAGTCTGTGGCCGAATCCATGGAATTGAACGTCAAACCATCCTTCATTGGAGGGTTTGCGAAACCCCAAAATGAACCCTGCAATTCCGGTTCTGCATGGACTAAAATCCCCAGGAAGGAAAAATGGCGGAGATTGCTCTCAATTCCATGGATTCGATGGCTTATGCAAACGCGTCTTGTAAGAAACACACAAGACATTATTATAGATTATATTTTTGTGGATTTTTTTTAAATTTCAAACTTTTTAATAATTCTATTTTTTATTATTTTAAATAATACTTATAATTTTCATTTTAAATTTCAGCTGTTAAAAAGCCGCCAGCGAAGAGAGCTATGATAAAAGTCTCAACCAAGACCAAATCGGGTTCAAAGAAAAAGATCACTATCTCCTCTCGAGTCTCAGTCTCCTGTTCCAAATAATATTCTTCTTCAGAAAAAAAAGTCATTTTCATATTCCTCCGAAACCTACTCCATTGATTCATCTTACTCGGATGACTAATTATGTATATCCTGACCTACAGAGTGGCGCAAATAAAAGTGGCCCCCAGCATGAATATACCAATGCAGAACGATGCCTGGCGAGAAAAACTATTGAATCCGTTTGAAACCCGCCAAGTGGAATTCATAAATTATTAAATCGTTTAATAGCTCAAGTAGGCAAGCCAATTTTTCCATTAGTTGGTTAACGGACTATAGCTACATTTGGACTGTTGGCGAGTTCAGATCTTAGTGCGGGAAGTGTATGTGTTTATAAGATTAATGTACAGAAGAATATTGTTTAGTTACTGGTGAAAAAATTATTCAAACGTTTGTTTGGGCTTAATATTGAAACGATCAATAGCTTCACTTAGCAAGTCTGTTTTCACAATGCTTTTTTAGTTGTTTTTTTTATACTGGGCAGAGTTTCAATCTAATTAATATCTTAATAGCTGGGCTACTTTTATTTGCTCCACACTGTAAAAGTGTGGGTAGGTTCCGGACATATAATAATACCAACAAATGAAATCTTGAAATATCTATATATTAATGTCATTATGCTCAATTAAAGACAATTTAATTACTAATTTTTGCATGAATATTTTTTTTTTGCATTTGAGTATTTTCTTTTACTGCTATCAATAGTAATAATAAAAATAAAGTTTTGTTTGTGGGTATGTTTTTCTTACAGACTCTTAAACTTGACATCTGTTTGACTCGTAGCTTTTGGCACAAATCTGTAGTTCATACTAATGTTATGATTTGACCTTTCAGAGTTCAAAATGTCCTACTTTGGAGAAAATTCGAATTTTCTGAAAAAACTACATCCGCTGTAGGCACCCTTCTAACTTTTTTCTCTCTTTCAACATTTGACAACATTCAACAGTTTTTGACAACATAGTTGTTGTCAAATTGACAACAACTATGATCAATGAAGCCAAATATTGTCTGCAATGCTATTACACCAAAAAGCCTTTTTCTTTCAAATTAACGGTTATTTTTTGCTCATAAGAATGTAGAGTCCTTAATCAAAGGTAGAAGTGCATTGAAAATAAATTAGAATTTAAATTATTATGATTATTACTCACGATAATTTGCTAAAATTGACAAGTAAAGTGAAACATTTCTGGAGGACCTTAACCCTTTCAGTCCCAGTGATGCCATTTGGCATCATCACTTTCAATATTTTTTTTTTCAAAACGTTTATGTCCAGGTACGACATCCAAACACACATCATTCGATTCTTCACACTTTGTTCTATTGGACAATATTTTACATTAATATCAATCGAAGTCAGAACTACTATTTTTTTTATTTAGAAAATAGCAAACAAGCGTTTCACCTGATTTTTGAAAAGTTCACTTCAGTTCCACATATTTAAAACACAATTTAAACTATTTCGGTTAAAATAATTACTAATTTTTTTTTAATAATATGGTCAGATACCTTTAAATATACATATGTCTAGAAGTGTTTTTAGGTAATAAATATATTTTTATTTTGTTGTTTTCCACAGTTACAAAATTTTGGCATTATTTCAAAAACCATATAAAAAATTAAAATGATTTTTTTCTTATGGAACTCTTATTTTTGACCTAAAATAAGCTTATTTTGTGAATATCAGACGTTTCTAAAGTGTAGTAAATTTTTGGGACTGAAAGGGTTAAATTACACACCTTAAGATTAAAATTTAAAATATATGTTTAGTGAAAAATGTAACTCATACAGTTCTTAATTCATTCATAACATACAATAAACAAGTTTAACTAACCCAAAAAGAATTTGCCGATTGAGCAGACTATCGCAAAACATTTATATTTTTGCTCTACATGAAAAAGTCGTGTTACAAGTTGGAGAACTCGGAGGGGGGGAGGGTTCGCGATCGGCCAATGAAATTTTAGCTGTTTCCATCACATTTTACAACACTCTCTCTCTCTAAGATGAGGGATTCTAGCGACTCTATTTGAAATTCAATTAAAAAAAAAACCAACAAAATTTTCTATTTCTGGTAGGGTAGACTGACCAGTGAGTGAACAGGCCCCAGTGAATGAACATTTGGTAAATATAATTGAAAATTAATGATTGAAAATCATTCCACTATATGGATTGGCAACACTGACTTCCTACCATGTAGTAGGAAGCTATCTGACAATGGTTGGTTGTCCTGGTCATTATATCCTGGTGTTCATTCATTGGCGAACATGACGTCTTAAACGTTCATTCACTGGTTAGTCTACCCTAACTTTTCATTAGTTTGTATTCTTAAACTTCTGTTATTGTAAACAAACTACTTTTTTTACGAAAACAACTAAATCTTTGTAGCATGTGAAAGATTCCTGATGGAAGGCTTATTTGGCTTGGGTTCTCTTGGCAAAATTAAATATCGGCATACTTAACATCCACGGAGAGCTCAGATTCACTGTAATATGCTCGTCAAAATTGGTAGCGAGAGTCGCCAGATGGTGTTACAAAAATGGCTCTCAGTTAGGAGGAATATACCGAGTCTGCAAAGGCTTGACCGCCAATATTACAGCCCCATTGGAAAAAAATATTTGTGCTAATCGTAATTATGAAAGGTATAACCTTCATGAATTTTATGAATATAACTCAGCATTCTGAACAGAACATAATCGCGATTTTTAGAAAAATTTAGATGACGAATCGATTTAAAATTACATTCGTTATATCCAACACTTTCGGCTTAAGAAAATTCAAAAACTTTTATCACTCAAAGGTTTACCGATGTAGTGTCCGAACGTCTGATTTTTTAAAAGGTAACTGAAAGATAAGAATCATTTGATAAGAATTCGATGCTTTTAAAACCTAACGATTTTTTAGTGGCTCGGCAGTACAAGTCAACTGGTATCGGGTAAGTTGTGTATCTTTTTCTACAGAATTTAAGTTTAACCTCTAAAGATTCTAGCAAAATCCTACACGTATATTCTTAATCTAAACATACTTTTCATACAAATATGTGCCAAAAAGTATGCTTTTCAAAGAATTTTTAAAAAAAAAATCTGTTTAATAGCTACTTAGGGACACGACTTAAGCTCTAAAAATACACATTTTTTGTGCTATAAATGCAACTAAAAAGGCCGTATCACTTATTTGTAGTTTAAAGATTATTTTAACATTGTTTTAATGGAAAATGCCTTTAAAATTAACTACAAAAATAATTTTTTGAAAAGTTTAGCAAACAAAATTTGAAATAATTTTTTAAGAACTCTAATATCGCATTGACCCTCGTTCAACTTCATTTTTTATAAAATAAATTACTGATACCTGTAATCAAATTCTGAAAACTGATATTTGGATCTTCTTCTATCGGACCTGGTCTATTTCGGAAATAATTAACTTGTTAATTTTTTTGTGGCGAGGTTTTAAAAAATGTCCCCAAATGGGGACTCACAAACAGGTCGCAAGAGGTTAAAATAGCAAGGTTCTATCAAATGGGGTAACTTAGAACCAAGCTTTTAAGTTAATAACTTCTCATTAAATGTACTCTATAAATTTTTTCGCGTTTTTCAATTAATGACAACTTTGCCTTGCCAAATGAGTAAAAAATATCCATGGAGGAAGTCAGTACATAGGGTTTTGTTCGTGGACTAAAGTTAAAATCCAGTGCCTAAGTTCCCTCATTCGATGTTTTTATTAAAAATAGTAAATTTTTGGCTAATGAAACTTATTGATTTAGTTAAGGAACATAACAAAGGGAACTTCAGTTAGTGTATTTATAGCATTAAGTTTCATCGGTAAAAGTTGATGGACAGCGAAGAAAAAGGAAAAAATGCTGATTTTTCTTACTAAATTACATTTCTTGAAAATTCTTACATTTACATCCGAAACCAAAAAAACCCCAAATTTTTTGTCTATTTCTGAATTTTTTTTTTATATTTAGAATGCTTATTTTATATATTAAGTTACAGTTTTTCCTGTTTACTTCAATACTCTGCACTTCTTGACCATACCAAGTAGCACATTAGTGTGGAATCCATATAGGTCCATAGGGGAAATGCTCGCACTACTTTTATGGGGCCCAGAAAGAACAACCCCCTTTAATTTTGATCAAACTACATGGGCCCACCTTGTTACCCAAGTAGGCATATTTACAATTTTTTACCATTAAGAAAACTATTTAAAATAAGAAACAGTTAATTCTTTTTCAGTAAAATATTTTTAAACTATTGATTAAACATTTTTTTACAAACTCTATATAAATAATAATTCACACTGTGTCGCTAATTCAACACTGGCTTCATATGGGAAGTAACGTAATAATCTTTTTGGTTAACCCGTTCACCAATCCATGTGAATCCCAATTACGATGTTTGTCAAACAAATAAAACCACATAAAGCAACAAGGGGCAGTGTCTCATTCTTGTCGCGGACGCGCTTTAGATCCAACATGTGTTACCTGGCGAGGGTTCGAAGAAACCTTGACGTCCTCCTTCGAAATGGTTCAAGGCAGTTTTTAGGCAACAGGTATTTGTTTAAAAAATTCAGAATGTCTGTAAATTGATATTGATTTCTCTTAATTTTGTCCGAAATGTTTTGTAATAAGAAACATCCACCATCCACTTAGCCATTTTTAACGAAAAATTATGGATATATTATACCAATTTTTGCGAGTTCACTGTAAAAAAAATTCCTTAACTTTCCGTATATATACGAGGAACTTTCCTGGCTTTTTCAAGTATCCATCGCTTCGTGATAAGTTTCTGGGATTTTCAGATTTTCCCTTTCAAATATGACAACGTTTGCTATGAACCGCCTCCTCGCTCAAAATCAGTTGTTTTGTAACGTTGTTGGTATAACTAAGTTCATGAAAGGCCGGTCCGTGACCGAGTGGTTAAAGCATCCGCCTCAGGATTCAGCCTTCTTAACAGTGCTGGGGTTCGAATCCCACCTACTGCCAGTCATCCTATAAATCGGATATCTATACTGGGAAAGAGTAGAAAATCCAATTCGTGACGGATGGGCTCGAGTACACGGGGACAGACATGCTCGTTAAATCTGTTGAGTCCAAAGTCCCAGCGTACGATGTCACTCGAAGTTCCTTTGGGTGCCCGCTCAGTTTTCAGAACGGTTCCAGGTATTTTCCAGAGAAGTTGCTGGCCCTAAGTGGGATTGTTTCTATGTTTTTGGGGAAGGTTACTGATATATTCCAGGAACATTACTGGTAAAAATTAGGCAGCTCAGCTGCCCATTATTTGCCAGTAACGTTCCTGAATTTTTTTACAGTGTTGATAGTTCAATAATACAAGGTATATGTTCGAAAAGTTCGGTGATTCATAAATAACATGATAATGTGTTTTTAATAATTTTCACTTTTTTTAAAAATTGTTTTCCGGTCTCCAATAACCCTTTACGGCTGAGGTTTTAAGATCGCGCGTATACAAAAGAGAATGTTCAAGCTTTTGAAAAATATCGATACCGAAGAAGCTGACTTGGACCATTAGTTACGTGAATAATAAAATTATGTGGTTTGTAAGGAGTTGCTGGCATTGATGCTGTGTAAGGCAACTTTTTCGAAAAATCTCTTAAAATGTAGTCTTATAAACTTAAATCAGCGCCATCTGACAGGGTTTTAAAGGGATAACTATCGAGATTCTTATTGAATTCTTCTACTCTCTTCCCATGTACAACATAATCTGGTAAAGCATTCCATTTATTGACAACTCAATTGGAAAAATGTTTTATTAGATTTTTAAAAGCCGAATTCTTTCAATTTCTGATCATGTCTTCTGGTTAGAATATTTAAGTCGAAACCTAAGCCCTCCTCCATGTCTCCCTGATTGGTGAATTTGAAAAACTGAATTAAATCACCTCTTGTTATCCTATTTTCCAGGGAATGCATGTTTGAATACTTCTATGTGATGAAAGACAATCCCTTCAAAGAGACTTTGCAAAGCTTTCAATTTCGTTGGCAACCAGTTTTTATTTCAAGACTTGTTAATGGCGCAGAATCTCTTGCCATTTTTGTTGAATTATTTATAAAACATTTGTCATTTTTCAATAATTAAAAAAATTGTATTTTTGTATTCTGTTTTTATGTATTGGTTTTTTTTGTTATTATTTGTTATTGTAATTTGATACTATTGCTATTTGATTACTATTTTTTGTCATTATATTTTGATACTATTGCTATTTGATTACTATATTTTATTATATTTTGATACTATTGCATTGTTTGTGGCTTTATTACATGTGTTTGTTGCACTTAACTTACGCTAGTAACCCCCGTGGCACATTGGGAGATCTTTTACGTTTTATATAAAATATAGATATATCATTTGAAACCTCTTAAACTCGGCTTTGTAACTAAAGTATTAACGTACCATTTTGTTGTATGCCCTTGGCTTGACACTTGGATTTTTTTTAAAAATTACTTTTCTCCATAAGAATATTTAAAAAACAACAATGTTGATTAAATATTTGTACTTCTATTTACTTCAAATAATAATTCTAAAATTTTGGCAGGTCCGAAGAAGCCTCCACCAGCCAAACGTTCACAGATGAAAGTTTGAATCAAGACTAAATCACGTTCACACAAGGTTTCGAGCTACTCCAGTTCCAAAGAATACTCTTTTTCTAAATTTCTAACCAGTATTTTTTTCTCGTAATAACTATTTTATGTATCTGTCGAGTAACATTGTTGAAATTTACTATTTCTTCTGTTGTATTCATGTAGCGTTTCGCTGAAAACTCTTGGCTTGATACTTGGACCCTTTTACTAAAAATTTATTTTTCTCTACAAGGATAATTTCGTTTAAAAAACTATGTTGGTTAAATATTTATGTTTCCAACACGTATTTATTTTAAATAATAATTTTAAAATTTCAACAGGTTCCAAGAAGCCTCCACCACTCAAAAGAGCTGAGATGAAGTTTTGACTAAATCACGAACAAGGTTTCGACCTCATCCCGAGTCTCCTGTTCCAAACAATATTCTTCTTCAGAACAGTCGTCCTCACATTCTTCAGACGAGTTATCTTTATATTCTCCAGAAGAGTCTTCTTTGGATTCTTCAGAAAAATTATCTTCAGATACTTTAGGCGATTCATCTTCATATACTTTAGACTAATCATCTTCATTCATAAGCTTTAGGCGATTCATCTTCATATACTTTAGACGAGTCATCTTTGCATCCTTTAGAAGAATCTTTGATCTCTTATTTAATAGTGTCGTCTGCATATACTTCCGAAATCTGCTCTCAGGACCATGGCGTGACCAGGGCAAGCATGGCAAGCATGGTACCAAAAAAAGGGCGCCCTACACTTTCCGGAAACGAAAACTTAAAAGCGTTAAAAACATCAAATAGAGAGATAAAAGCGAAAATAAAAATAATTACAATAACAGAACAATACTTAGGCCCCTTATCAATCAAAATTTAAAAATCCAAATTTCAAAAACTATTTTCTTTTACGTGCTTACTATCTAACAGATTGATAATTTTATGAAAGAAGACATTTACTTTCCTCTAGGTTAATTCGTAATGCTTTTAGGTCTTTTCAGAATTATTTTTTTACCATAAAAGTTCTGAAAAATATATGCTTGTAGGCTGATTTAGTTACAATTATGTAATTTTCTAACCAGTATTTTTTCTTCGTAATAACTATTTGACATATCTGTCGGGTACCATTGTTGAAATTTACTATTTCTTCTGTAGTATTCATGCACACCCTTAAAACAAAAGAGGGAATTCCACTCCTATAGGAGAAGTGCATATTCGACACTGGAAGGGAGTGACAATTAACTCCTAAATCGCTCGTAATCGCCCTAAATCACTCCTAATCGCCTTAAAATCGCTCGTTTGTAGTTAAGATTGTTGAAGGTTTAACAAAACAAAAGAGTGAAATCCACTCCTATAAGGGAAGTGCATTTTCGACACCGAAAGGAGTGACAATTAACTCAGACTGAGTTAAAATCGCTCGTTTGTTTTAAGAGTGTACCATTTCGTTGAAAAAGTTTAATTTCCTCTATAAGGATATTTTTGCTTAAAAAACAGTGTTAGTGTTTATTATTTATGTTTATAACAGGTATTTATATCAAATAATAACTCTGAAATTTCAACAGGTTCCAAGAAGAATCCAGCACCTAAAAGAGCTGAGAAGAAAGTTTCAACCAAGACTAAATCACTCTCAAACAAGCTTTTGACCTCCTCCTCCTAAGTCTCCTGTTCCAAAGAATATTCTTCCTCAGAAGTGTTATTTTCACCCTGTCCAGAAGAGTCTTCTTTGTATCCTTCAGAAGAGTTACCTTCATATACTTTAGGCGGTTCATCTCCATATATTTTTGACGATTCATCTTTATACACTTTAGGCGAGTCGTCTTCGTATACTTTACATGAGTCATTTTCATATGCTTTACATGAGTCATCTTTGCATACTTTAGAGCAGTCATTTGCATATACTTCCGAAAGATGCTCTCAGGGCCATCGCGTGACCAGGGAGAGCATGACACCCCCAAAAAGGGCGCCTTACAATTTCCGAAAAAGAAAACTTCAAAAAGTTAAGAACATTAAATAGGGAGATAAAAACTAAAACTTAAATATTTACAATTACTGAGCAATTCGTAGCCCTTTATTGACTAAAATTTGAAAATAAAAATTTCAAAAACTATTTTGTCGCACTTGATTATATCTAACTCATTTTTGATGATTTTATGAACGAAGAAATTCACTTTCCTATATTTTCAATGCTTTTAAGTCTTTTCAGAAGTATTTATTGTCCCTATAAAACTGCTAAAATATACTTGCATATCTTAAAAAATTTTACAAATAAAAATCCTCATTATCCACTGTCCGTCTTAAAGTATTGAAACTTTTAAGTGTATTACGAAGAGTTTTAAACTTTTTTCTCAAACGAAAACTTGAAATTGTATTTTTATTTTAAATGCATTCGTTTAAAGATATCATGAAGGGAGTAATTATAAAAAGTTCTCGTACACTTATCAGGTTATCATAATGTGGGAGCTACATATAACATATCACTTATCCCATGTACAAACCAAAATAACACTTATTTCAATTCAACTTGCTGTCAAATCCTACATTTTTTGGAATTCTGAGCATTTAAAATTTGGTTGGACCCAAATGGAATTGCCATTGAGTTTTTAATATGAATACAATTGTTGATTTTTTAATATGAATGCAAATGTTGAGCTTTTAATATAAATATACAGTTATTGAGTTTTTAATATTAATACAATTGTTGAGTGTTTGATATAAATTCAGGTATTGAGTTTATAACATGAATACAATTGTTTTGTTACAAATATTGAGTTTTCAATATAAATACAATTATTTTGTTACAAATGATATTTTTAATTGTGAATACAATAAATGAGCTATTAATGTGAATGCAATTGTTAAGCTTTTAATATATAAATACAGGTATTAAGTTTAAAATATGAATACAATTGTTTTTTTACAAATGTTTAGTTTTCAATATGAATATAATTATTTTGCTAGAAATGATAATTTTTCAATGTGACTACAATTGTTGAGCGTTTAATTTTAATACAGTCATTGACTTTATAATATGAATACAAACATTAAGTTCTTAATATAAATCCAATAAAACGAAAACGATAATTATACTCTAAATAAAATCAAACTATTTAAGCTATTTTACTGTTTATTATGGAAAACACCCCAGTTTAAAGGGGCTTATTGAATAAATTGTATTCATATTTTACCTGCATTATACTTACTATTCATATTCCACTGCATTATATTTTAGTAACAGTTCTTTTAATTATTAATTTAGTTTTGAATATTTTTGTAGTATTATGTAGTATTGTGAATTTTGGCTGAAGTGTAAACTTGTTTTCACTGCATAATATTTTTAGTATCATCTTTTTAAAATAATTAATTTAGTATTTCATATTTTTGAATTTTATGTAGTATTATGTAGTAATTGTATATTTTGGCTGAAGTGTAAACTTGTTTTCACTGCATTATATTCTAGTATTAATTTTTTGAATTAGTATTTTAGTTTTGAATATTTTTGAAATTTATGTTGTATTGTGAATTTTGGCTAAGTGTAAACTGGTTTTCACTTCATAATATTTTTAGTATCATCTTTTTTAAATAATTAATTTAGTATTGCATATTTTTGAATTTTATGTAGTATTATGTAGTAATTGTATATTTTGGCTGAAGTGTAAACTTGTTTTCACTGCATTATATTTTAGAATTAATTTTTTGAATTAGTATTTTAGTTTTGAATATTTTTGAAATTTATGTTGTATTGTGTATTTTGGCTGAAGTGTAGACTTGGGGGGGGGGGGGGGTTTACTGTATCATATTTTAGAATCAAATTTTATTATTAATTTAGTTTTGAATATTTTGGAAATTTATGTAGTATTGTGTATTATGTAGTATATATATAAATAGTTTTAAAATCCTCCTAAACAGTTTAAATTTTTTTAATGTTATTAATTAAAGTGTTTTTTAAAGAATTTTTGAAAATTGTGTGTTTCTTGAAAAAGTAACAGTTCATTCAAGGGGCTTATATTCGTATATTTCTTTCAGGGGGGGGGGGGGATATTTATTTGAGCCCACATATGGGGGCTAATAGGACATTTACATATTTGTTTAAAATGCTCAGCAACTAAAATATGAAAATGTTTCAACATATGTCGAATGACTCTTTAAATAAATGAATGTTCAGTTTATGAGCTTGTAAAAAAAAAAAAGAAATAAAAATTCTTGTATTTTTTTCTGAAATACAGAGGTTTAAATACAGAGAAAAAAAATTGTCCCAACAGCCCCCACTCTCCCCTACTATAGCGTTCTTGTTATGTAAACCCTGTTCTCTGCAAAAGCTCATTCTATTTTAGAACCCCAGTCAGGTGACGAGCCGGCACCTGAATAGGCACCCAACGCAACCGCCGCATGTTAGGCGGACTAACAGACTGGGTTCCCCAGCCCCTAGATAGTCAGCAATTGCCAAGTCGTTGTAGTAAGCATGCATAAATTTCTGTAGCATAGCGCCAAATACTACACACACACTCACATCAAGGATGGACGCATTCATATCAAGGATGGACGCGGATAGCGGCGACGAAATGCATGAGGCCATAATGCGGGGCGATTGGAAGCGCGTTGAAGAATTAAACGCACGGCAGAATGAGGAGATTCAACGAGTTATGATAGCTAGTTACGGAGTCAAAGTGGGGACGGCACTACTGGCTAAGCTGAACCTTCCGCCCCCAAACGTTGAGCCTCGGCCCGTGGCCAACGAGCAAGCTCCCGACATGGAGACACACAATGAGCCTCGGCCCGTGGCCAAAGTCACTGTCCCCAAAAAATCAAAGGCGGCCAGGAAAAGAGCCGCCAAGAAAGTCAAACTTGCCGGCTCGGAAGTCCCTGACTTGGAGGTGAAAACTAGCGGTGAGCCTCGGCCCGTGGCTAACTGTGAAAAGTTCGATGTAGCCGAGTCAATTGAACTGCCGACGGATCGGTCCGTTCCGGCGGCAGGGGCTGCAACCCCGGATGCCCAATCCCCGGAGGGAAGTTCGGAAGCTCCGACGGCTAAAAAAGTTAAACTCTCCGGCTCGGAGGTCAATGACTTAGAGGCAGACGTTGAGCCCCGGTTCGAGGTCAACGTTCCTGTTTCTAACAAATTCGATGAGCTAGCTGAGCCCATGCAACTGTCGTCGGATCGGTCCGTCCCGTCGACAGGGGTTGTAACCCCGGATGCCCAATTCCCGGAGGGAAGCTCGGAGACACCGACGGCTAGCACTGAGCCTCGGCCCGTGGCCAGTAGACCAATGCCCATTCTCTTCCTCGGAGGAGAAAAGGGTGATGAAGTGGTCAAACGCATCGCTGAGTCGGTAGCGGATGACCTCGGCGCAAAAAACTTTCACAAGTATGTGAAGGTATTTCCACGGTCCGTGGAAGAGGAGGCCAAGATTCTAGCCATCCTTGCCGAGTTGAAGGTCGGTTTTTTTTCCGCCACTCCCGACGAAAGCGATCGCAATTCAAGACGGTCGTCAAAGGGTTGCCCCGCGACACCGATCCATCGAATATCTCCTCCGCGCTCGCCGCGGAAGGATTCATTATCGAACGGGTCGTCCAGCTGACCAAAGCTCGGACAAAGGCCCCCCTCCCGATTTTCCAAGTAGTAGTTGTTCGGACGGGCAACTACAAGGTCCTATTTGAACAAAGCATTCTCCTGGGTAAGAAGGTCTCCTTCGAACCATACAGGAAGATTGCCAGAGTTCCCCAATGTTATAACTGCCAGGGGTACGGCCATGTGAGCAGTCTCTGCCATATGGACCCCAGGTGTAGGTATTGTGGCCTCGGCCACGACTCTCGTGCGTGTCCCACCCGAGAGGTTGATCAGACCCGCCGCTGTGCGAATTGTTGTGGGCCCCACCTCAGTTCCTCAGCGGCCTGCCCGGAGAGGCCAAAGCCCCCCAAAAGGGAGCTTCCAGAGAGTTCCACCAGGTGGCAGAACCGACGTAAGCCACGCCTAGAGGAGGAAGGTCCTACCTCCCTATTGGCTGCCCTGAGATCCGTCAAAGACGCCATTGCTGACGTTTTCGGAGATCTAGAGGCGTTCAAGAAAAACGCAGCTGCCCTGGCAGCCTGCTCCAGCAAGGAGGAGAAGATGTTGGCCCTGTTCAGCATGCTTGCTCCATAGACTCTCGGCTCGCGAGTTCTAGTTTTCGTCCCAGGACTCTCGGCTCGTGAGTTCTTATTCTCATCTTTTAGACCAGCCGGTTCGCCTGGCTATTTGATTCTTGTTTTAAGTTATGCCCTATGGGACGTTTTCGATGAATGTGAAAGGGCGCTTCGCGCCGATGCACAGATTGTTAGTTTACGATTTCAGATTTCCAAATACTACGCCAAGAACGCTTGTTTGGGCACTTGGCAACCCTGTTTTTGTATTGCTTTTTGCCTACCTGCATCTCTATCGTCTTCTTAAGGTAGGCGAATACACAAAATTCTAAAATTTTCATTATTAGTTTAATTTTTTCCAAATTTGGCATGGTGATTTCAAATATAATGAACAATGCTCTTTAGGTGATTTTTATTTAAATATAATTGATTTATTTTAAACGGTGTTTTTCAACTAAAAAAAGGGGGTTGCGCTAACTCTTCCAGTATAAAAAGTTTTACACTAATTTGCCAGAAATTTTTTATGGATGATATTTCAATATATATCTGTGCAATAAACCTCTAACATCTGGTGTTAGAGGTTTAGTTACTAGTTTTCCTAAAGAAAATGTCCAAGTGTAAGCTAATCGTAAAAAAAACTATTTTTATAGTTCATTTATAACCTTTTTTCTTACTAACTTCTTTTCTTGTAATTTGTATGCAACTCTAGAGGGTCATTGCATGTATCAGCTCAAAACGAAGAATTTAACACATAATTAATGTTCATAGGATGAAAATTCAATGTGGTAGACTTAACCTCTAACTTACCTCTAGAGACTAAACCTCTTTTTTTAGTTGAAACACACCGTTTAAAATAAATAAATTATATTTAAATAAAAAAATATGCCTAGATAGTATTGTTCATTATATTTGAAGTCACTATGAAAATTTTGGAAAAGATTGAAGTAATAGTAAAAATTTTAGAATTTTGGGAAATTTTGGGTATTTGCCCACCTTAACTATTTTAACATCTTAAACCCGCCTATCCATCAAATTTTATATCATCCCCCACATCCTGCCTTGTTTTCCTTTTTAGTCGAAATTAGCTTTTATTCTTTGATTCAGATTTGTGTTTTTTTAATGTCATGTCTCATTCTTATGGACTTTTTCAAAGTTTTAAATAGAAGAACCTAGTGTTTGATATAGATTCATAATCGGTTTTAAATTATTTGTGTTGCTTCGAAGAACCATTTTAACCTTTTTAATTAGAATAACCTACTGTTCAGCGCAGTATGGCCTATGATGCCCTTGCGCCATTAAACCTAAACATCCATCCATCCCATCCACCATGCAAACTCCACTGTAGAATAGAGCCAAATACTACGCCAAGAACGTTTGTTTGGGTTTACTACAAAGCGATCAATAGCCTCACTTGACAACCCTGTTTTTGTCTAGCTGCATCTCTATCATCTTCTTAATTCTATGATTTCGCATGACCTCATCAAACATTGAATATTCCGAGTTCCCGCTCTTTTTCACTAGCTTACCCGCGAATTCTAATCCCTTGAAGTTCCTTATCTCTTCATTGCGTTCGACATTAATTAAAGTTCTTGAAGATGGAGAGGGTTTTTTTTACTTCCATGCCCGAAATATGACTGCTAATGTGTAGAAGTATTCATTTTAATTTTTCCGCATAGATGTTTCGAAAAATAAACTGTATTTCGGCGAAAAACTCGACAGGGTTTTAGTTCTTAAAAGAAGCCAATAATTAAAAAAAAATCGTAGTCTTTAACAAAATGTGTTTATCAATAGATAAAAATGTAAAAACACTTTTAATTTCTTTATTAAGATAAATAACAATGTTTTGCGCACATTCCTAAGAACTAATTACATTTACTATTAATTCAAATACATTATAATTGTAATCTTTTCATGGTTTACAATAATTCATTAACATATGTATTCTAAAACATTATAAAGTCTCTTGGTATGTCTGTCTGTATATATCTCTGTCTGAGGAAAGAAATGGATAGATGGACGAATGGACTGACGGACGGACGGACAGACAGGCAAACAGCTAGATAGAAGGTTATTCATACAAGCCACAGAAGGCCAACTATTCTGTTTGATTATTAAACACCGTAGCGGGGTAAGAGACTCACAAAATATATTCAATGGGATACACCATTCTTTTGCTCAATCATATTTTTTGACGTAGAAAATAAAACAATCAATGGATAAAACTTTCAGAATCGGTGCTTAGTATCGATAAGAACAAATCCCTTAAGGGGGAATGGGCGCGCAGGACCGGGGGTCTCCAAACTCAAGTGCCTCAATGTTAATCCAATGGGGAAAAAACTATTTTCTTTGCCACATTTCTCCGGCTGTATTGAATATTTTTACAAGCGGATTTTTTATGTGATAAATGTAGCTAACTTACAGGTCCCGACAATCCCACTTTTTGAAATTAGTACGAATATTTTTTTTAATATTCAATAAATTATTTTACACAAAATATTCGAAGCAATTTCAAAAAGTGGGAAGATAGAGACCTGTAACTCAGCTACATTTATCACATAAAAAAATCCGCTTGTAAAAATATTCAATACAGCCGGAGAAATGTGGCAAAGAAAATAGTTTTTTCCCCATTGGATTAACATTGAGGCACTTGAGTTTGGAGACCCCCGGTCCTGCGCGCCTAATAGTTTAAAGTGTTTATTTAAGAGATAATTTCGGAAATGGTTTAGTAGAAGCTAAAAAATAACACGTCTTTTTATGGTCGACTATCTTAAATACACCACTTTTATGGGAATAAAGAAAGTTTATCATATACAAGACGTCTAAGGTCTTATTTAGCTTTGCGCAAGTGGCTACGATAAGACGCCTTTTGATAAGAAATTTTACACCTAGGTGTGGTATGGTGCGTAATTTTTCAAAGCTAGAAAATATTTGATTGCTGAAAAGGTAAGTATTATTATTTTTTTAAGTATGTGCAAGTTTTGGAACATTATTTTATGATTGTTTCTTAGCAAATCAACAAACAATTATTATTGTTTAAATCATCAAAATTTGCTTTTTTAAGATTTTGCCCATTATATTTATCAAAAGATTTATAAAAAAAAGAACTATTTTTACTACGCTTTACAGTTATTTACTTTCGAGAAATAAAAAGCAAAAATTTGTAGCCGCTTTTATTTTTTTGAAACCGCACAAAACCAAAAAAATTTATTGATGTGTAACTTAATTAGAGTTTTCCATGCTGATGGTTCTTTTTTTTTTAATCTGTAAACATATAGTTATTAAAATGTCAAAAAAATTATTGCAATGTAAGTAAGATAGTTTTTTTTACTGCTTAAGAAAAGTTCTATTGTGTTTTAATTCAAAATAAAATTAATAATTTATAAATATGTTTACAAAGAGTTAAAATTTAATTTAAAAAAAATACTATTATTTTACGAAACATAAAAGTGTATTGTACATAGCTTTGAAACCTATTGAAAATTTAAATTAAAACCTCTATAACACCTCTTTTCTGCTTGTTTTAAATAATATTTTTAGGACATCAATTGGTAATTAATACAAATGCCAAGTTGCATAGTTTTGTACCTATCATTTGTCCGATATTTTTATAAAGTATGCTAAAGAGTCATTAAGAATAGAAATTTAATCTATAAGCTCATTGGTAAATAATTGGAATATTAGTAACAAGGTTAGTTTTTAATTGTGGTTTTTAATTTTTTTAAATGGGAATATTTTTATGATAAACTAAAATTTCTGATTTAGCAACTCTTTAAACTGTTGTCTGTTTTAACTGTTGATTTTCTTACGAATAATTTTTTTAATAATATTAATAAATAAATAAATGGAATTATTGTGGCAACTCAATCTCCTTAAATATCTATTTTTTTCCAAAATATGTTTTTACACTTACTTTTATTTTCATCAATTTGGGATCCAGATAAAGTCAACTAAGCTAAGAATAAGTTTTAAAAAAACATAAAAATTGATTTATAGAGCATTTTTTTAAATTTTATAACTTAAAAACGGAGCATATTAACCGGATTCATTAATAAATCCATAAGCATACAGTCGTGCTTTTAATCCTAAATTTCAAAACACATTCCATAGCAATGGAAAACCAAAAATTGTATTGCTCATTTTGAAATACAACTTTGGAGAACTTTTGAATAACCAACAAGGACGACCTTTAAGAGTTTCAATTGTAATATTTTATTCATACATTAAAAAAAATGAAAACTATGCTCTTTGGTTTAAAAAAAAAAACTGTTTCATTGAGCACATTAATTTAACTATCACAACATGAAAATGCTGCAAATTTTTGCTTTATAGCTAGATTTTTTAAAAAAAAGTTAAACAGTTTACAAATTGTACCAAATATTGATTGAGGAAAATCTGTTAACTTAGAGATCAAATTTCTAAACACTATACAATATTTATTAATTAATTTGTGAGATAATTTGATTAAAACTCATTGTATCTTAAACATATCCAGTGGTGGATTTATCAAGTAGGTTAAAAGGGATTAATGATTAATTTAAGAATTCAATTGCTTAGTTGAGAGTTATAACTAATTTAATTTTTAGGTATGTTAAACGGTTTAATAAGTTTAAGAAAATGTAATGGATTACTAAATTACATGCATCAATTAAAAAAACGTAATGATATATATCCTCTATATCCGTGTCTATAGGGTAAATTGTATTTTTTTAAACTGACATATAACCAATAGAGGACCAGTGGCTTAGTGGTAGTGCTTCGCATTTCCACGCCGCAGGTCCGGGGATTGAATCCCGGATTGGGCGAGGTTGACCCATCCTTTCATCCCTTGAGTGGGTCGATAAAATGGGTACCAAGCTTGCTTGGGAACTAAACACTGGGGGTTCCGCGTGAGGCTGACCACCTTACCGGGACATATGTTTAGCACTCCAGTGCCCTAGGTCATGAAAGTTGAATTGGGCATGGCAGGCCTTGGCCCTGTAATGGGCTGTTGCGCCGGGGAGTTTTCATAACCAATAAGAATAAAGCGATGAATATTATTTTATGAACTCACATGCTACACTAAAGGGCACCCTACATATGAATGTTGATGGGCTAACTAAACTTACAATCCAGATTAACTGAACAGTTATTACCTTTTTTAGGAGGCAATAGTCCCAAGTAAAAAATTTTTTAAACAAAGTTAGAGAAACAAAATGTCGCTTCGTTGGGAAAACTTAAACAAGAAATTTAATATTGCCTTTTGTCATGAACACTAATTTGCAATTTGTTTTGAAACGCCTTAAAATGGTTGCCAAATCCGTACTTTATAAAACAAATTTGTGTATTTTTTTCACACTTTTTTTGTGTTGCATTTTTTTCACTAAATAGCAATGCAATTTTACCACTCACAAAAAAGAATCTTAGAGAGACGTGTGGAAAAAACTTCCACCTGGTGTGCCGGAAAAATACAGAACAATTAACAAATGAAATTTGTTTATTTTATGCGAACAATATGCAATTTAAGACAAACGCTGCTTTTTATCACACCATTTATGAAGGACAACAAAATACTGCCTATTGAATCCAATGGTCATCCAGTGACAGGCGTTAAAGGGGGGGGGACTGTACTGATCAAAAACAAGAGAAAAACTGGATTTTACAACGTATTTCATGAAAAATTTCCTAATTTACATGTTTTAAGCAAAAAATAATTAAAAACACATTATTTTTAAATTTCGGTACTTATTTGAAGTGTGCGCATTTCATATACGACGTTAATTAATCAATTTTAGTAGAAGTAATCTTGTACTAAACCAATTCAATTTCCGAGGCTTATTACATATTTTCAAAAGAAACACAAAGAAAACAAATTTCACAAAGAAAGAATGAGAATTTGCAAACGAAAAATTTATGAACAAGAAATTTACAATTCTATAGAAGAATAATAAACTGTCGAACCCGGGCACGAACAAAGAAACTTAAGAACAACCAACCACTCCAACGCTCTCCAAACTAAGCTATTTGGAAAGAATAGCTTAAAAAATCAGTCAAATTGCTTGTTCGGTGAAAGTCTAATACTCTTTAAGAGGTTAAAAACAGTAGGGGGGGTGGGGGAAAATGAGAGTAAAATCGAGCTTTTTCAAAATCATCTCATTAAACACCTACTTTTTAACTAATTTTCATAGATTTTTTTTGTATATAACATACATTTGAACTGTTTAGATTTCGAATATATAATTTTTTTCCATCACATGCTTCAATATCTGGCAATTTAGGGAACTTAGTTTTATACCCTCATTTTCCCCCAGGGTGGGGGAAAATGGGGGTAGCCCAAATTTAACGATATGATTAAATCAAAAATCATTAATAAAAAGAGCTAATTGAAGCAAACTCATTCCTAATATTTCTCTACACTTTTTTTTCAGAAAAGCTTACTTGGAGATAATAATAATCGTAGAATAATAGAATATTTAAGCAAGAGAGTATTGTCCTCTACTATTAAATTGAGGCTCTGTAAAACTTAACATATTGCACCGAACGCAACAACATAATCTGCATCGTATATTTCTCGAAATTATATTAGTTTCCATCTTTGATTTGGTTTAGTATTTTACATTGTATTTTGTTTCATTTAGTAAATTAATTGCGAAGAACTAATAGCAAATTATTGCTAATTGCTTCTGGGCATATTCCTAAAGATGCATTGATAAACTTAATATATTAAGTTAAATTTTAACAAATATAAAATAAGTTGTTTTATAATGCTGTATATTTTAATAACACTAAAGTGGTTTTTAAAAAATATCCTCCAATATAATCCAATTTAAGTTCATTCCACGACCCAAAACTCCATTATATCTTGAATGCATAGCTAAGCCTAACCATACCACCACTTTACCCCACGACATTAAAAAAATTATAAAAAATTAAAAATTCGAATTTTTCTTAGCTGATTTTACAGAAATACTCTTCGAAAATGTGGCTATTGCATGCCACAAGACTTAAGAGCACAACATGTTTTATAAAATATATAGAACGAAGTTTTTAAGAGTGAATTTTAACAGCTGAAACAAAATTAGCTTAAGAACAAGAATTTCAATGAATTAATGGTGTTGCCAGATTTTAAAAACCAAATAAAAGTAATTAGAGATCATCTAAAAATAATATTTCAAAGAAAAAGTCTAAAAAAAATTAAATGTTTGGTTGAAAAATTTATATTTTTTAACATACCCTCATTTTCCCCCCTACCACCATTTTCCCCCACCTCCCCCTAGATTGTCTTTACTTTAAACAACATATTTTCAGTGACAAAAAAAATTGTTTAAAGAAAAATAACTGTATTTTTGTACACTTTTTTTTGTTTAATATTAAGGTTTTTTTTGTCATAGTGCTGCTATAAGATAATAGGTAAAAATATGGTAATTTACACTTGTTATTCATTTTCAGAAATCATATTCCACGAATAAATATAAAGCAGTACCTTTTCAAAATGCCGCCAAAAACTTCAAAGCAACTTTCAACTACCCAGCAAGTCTTTGGCGCCCAATCCAATTTGAAAGTGAAACAAACAGTGATAAATAGCACTAAAGTGACACCAAAATCAACCACAATCACCCAAAAGAAAGTTACTGAATTCGTCCATCAAGCTGCAAAGCAAACGGGAAGTAGAAAGTAAGCAAAACTTTTCTACCTTGACAATACAATGTCTAGTTCCTAATAGTTCCAGTTTTTATAACTATTTGTTCGAGAACTGTGCATGGATTTTAAAATGGGAGCTGCAATAAAGAAGTAACGTGCATTTATACTGAAAATCTCAAAACATCAAAAAAATTATTAAATTCAACATTTAAAAAAAACTATACACAGTAGAACTTATTCCATGCATAATTTTGTGCACGATTTATATAAGAACCCAGGTTTAAAACTTTAAAATTTTTACTTAAGTAGAAAAAAAGACTTGGGAATTTATTAAACACAATAACTGAAAAAAAAAAACGCGCAACAGAGAAAACAGGTTAAAAGCAGACGAAATACGGTTTAAAACTTCAAGGGATGACTTTAGAAAATGTTTAATAACTTTTTTTGTATAGAAAATATCACTATGAAACTTTCAGTAAATGTTTAGAAAGATATTGTGAATAATAAAAAATAAAAACTGAAAAATCAATATTTCTTAACCAATTTTTGGGTACCGTATGCCTTTAAACTTGGCGACATCCATTAAATACCGCTATTTCCGAACGTCAAAACTACCAACGATTTTTTTTTCAGAAATGGGAGATTTCATCCCCGTTTTTATTATCAAAAATTATTTAAGGCTTCTTGAAAAGTGTATACAAGTTTTGTAAATTGGTACCGATCCCCGAAACAGGATTTTACCACGTATTTCATGAAAAATGTTGTAGTTTACATGATTTAAGTAAATAAAATAATGAAAAACACATCACGTTTAAATTTTTTAATGTTTCATATCCGACGTAAATGAATTAATCTTAGTAGAAGTAATCTTAAACTAATCCAATTAAATTTCTGAGGCTTATAACATAATTTTCAAAAGAAACGCAAAGAAAACAAATTTCACAAAGAAAGAATGAGAATTTGCATACACAAAATTTATGAACACGAAATTCAGGATTATTTTTCTTAAGCAAAAGGCAAGTCCGCAAACCACAATGTATCACACTGTCGTGGTCTGATAAGTTGTTTTACGAATATTGCCCTGCTCTGGCATTCATCAAATTCTTAAAACCTTTGTGCGCAAATACACAAAAAATACAAAAGTGTGAAGCATGTACGAATTAAATTGAAAAAAAGATACTGTTTACAACTGAGAGCATATTTATAAATAATTACTTGAATGTGTACAGTAATTATTTTTCAAATATTAATGTGTGTTATTTTTGTAGGACCAAGTTTTAGAAAACCACCTAAGAACCGCCTAAAGAAGAAAAAGCAGAAAATTAAACTGAAAACTATGCAAAAAACTTCGAAGCAAGCCAGCACTAAACAGTAAAGGAACCAGTTTCTGAAAATACTCTTTATTTCCCTGCCAATTATGCGATTTGTCGCCAATAGATGGGGAAATGTCAACCAAAAATAATAATAATAAGTTTGCTTTTAATTTTTAATTGTGACTAAATTTTAAATTAGGAGAATAAAAGTGCATTTGGAATCAAAATTGAAGATTGGCAGGAAGTCACCTCAATTTTAATCTTATAAAAGACACAATAATCAATCCATAAATAAAAATAGTAAATCATGTGCTCACGGGGTTGCTGATTTTATCTATTTACAAAGAAAGTGGTTCTTTTGTAAAACTGAGATATAACTTTGCAGAAAACTGCAGTAGTTTAACCCTTTCAGTCCCAGTGATGCCATTTGGAATCATAACTTTCAATACTTTTTTCCAAATTTTTATGGCCCGTTATGGCATCCAAACATGCATCATTCGATTCTTCATACTTTGTTCTATTAGAAAATATTTTACATTAATCTCAATAGAAGTCAAAACTACTATTTTTTTATTTAGAAAATAGCTAACAAGCGTTTCACCTGATTTTTGAAAAGTTCACTTCAGTTCCAGATATTTGAAATACAATTTAAACTATTTCGGTTAAAATAATTACTATTTTTTAAGAATATGGTCAGATACCTTAAAATATATAACTCCAAGTGTTTTTAGGTAATATATATTTCTTAATCTTGTTGTTTTCCACAGTTAAAAAAAAATTTGGCATTATTTCAAAAACCATATAAAAAAATTTTTTAATTAAATTTTTTTCTTATGGAACTCTTATTTTTTTTTTTGCCTAAAATAAGCTTATTTTGTGAATATCAGATGCTTCTGTGGTGTAGTAAATTTTTGGGACTGAAAGTGTTAAGAGAAAACGGAATATTTCAGCATGAAAATAACTTAAATATTCAGCTTTTTAACTAGTTTTTTTACAGTGAAAGATGTAAGCAGAAAAATAAAGTTATGGACCAACATGCTGAGTGATTTATTTGTCGCCAATTTTATATTAATATTGGTATTCGTATATATCAATTACAAGTCATGTGATATGTCGATACTATACAATAACTATCTAAAGAGTAGACAAATTAAGGTTGTGAAAATGTCTATATGTAGCTTAGAAAATGTCTATATGCAGCTTAGGCTTAGAGTATCGGACTTCTTGCGTAAAATTATTTGATATATCGCATCTAAAATGCCCAATAAAGGAGAAATTGTCGATATGAAATTATGCATGTGGATCGAAGGAACTATTAGTTCTCTTGAACCTGTTGACTTAAATGCAGAAAATTTATTATTATCACTTAAATAACTGGTGTTTTTAATAATGTATTGTGTGAAGAAAAACTAAACCACTAAATATTTTTATTTTAGCCATCTCATGTTATATACAGAGAAACTGGGAATTAGCCGTTGTTAAACAGGATTGATTAAACAAACATGAAATAATATTGCAATTAAACAAAGATGTGTAATTTTAAGCTGAAATCAAACAACTGTTACTTTTTAACGACATTGGATCAATTTTTAAACTTTGTGAGTGTGCTATTTTACGTTGAAGAAACTGCTCTTATTACGAGACATATTTTTATTTCGGACAACACAAATGTAGAAGACACAACGGTAAAATTTTGCAAGAGCTGGGGCAAACGATGTTAAGCCGTTACATTCTTAGCAAGTTCTGACAAATCTGTCGCCAAGGCGAACACGAATTTATACCCATTCTTTAAATCACTTCAGTTTAAAAAAAATTCAATCATTACAAAAAAAAATAATAATTATTTAGAAGAGTTACGTCATTACAGTGAGTTAAAAGAAATTGAATGGATTTTTATCATCGCATCAATAATATTGGTTTGACAATCAATAATATTGAGCTAATGGTTTGTTGCACAATTACCCAAAATCAGTTTAACACTAACATAAAGATCTCTGTATATATATTTCAATGCTGTTATCTAAAACCAAAGACTTTTTTGAAAGTCAAAATAAAAAAAAATTGTAAAAATTACACCATGAAGAATCAATTAAAAAAAATCTAACCCAATAGCAACATAACCTATTCTCCTAAAATACTACATTCCAATTATGAAGCTTACTTAATATTTCATTAACCAACAGCGACAATGTTGTCCGTGTCAAAACGACGTCACAATCAGCCAGCTTAATTGCTTAAGCTAACTCCCTTGAGAATATTAGGACTTGTTAAACCCTTGTCGGAAGTGTATCTTTGTGAGGTTGGCTGAATTACTTAATTGGGGGGTAATTGCAAAAGGGCGCATCAAAGTTTGGCTAAGATAAAGTTCCCAGATATTGGCTAAAACTAACATAAACAGGAGTCGTGGCCACCTTGACGAAATGGTGATGCACACGTTCCGCAAAGTCCACGTAAGGCTGGTCATTATTATTTTGGTGAACGCTGGGGCCTAAATGGCCCAAAATTAGCACTTAATAGGCGAATACCTAAAATTCACCCAAATTCGAAAATTTTTACTATTACTTTAATCTTTTCCAAATTTGGCATAGTGATTTCAAATATAATGAACAATGCTATTTAGGCATTTTTTTATTTAAATATAATTCATTTATTTTAAATGGCGTTTTTTTACTAAAAAAAAGAGGTTTACGCTAACAAGTCTACCACATTGAATTTTCCACCTATAAACATTAATTATGTGTTAAATTCTCCGTTTTGAACTGATACATGCAATGACCCTCTAGAGTTACATACAAATTACAAGAAAAGAAGTTATTAAGAAAAATGTCATGAATTTAACAAAAAAAAAATTCGATTAACTTACACTTGAAATTCCTTTAAAAAACTACTGTATTTGCACCAAATGTTAGAGGCTTACAGCACAGATCTATATTGAAATAGCATCTGTAAAAATTTCAGGTAAATTAATGTAAAACTTTTTATGCTAGAAGTGTTGGCGTAAACCCCTTTTTTAAGGTGAAAAACACCGTTTAAAATAAATCAATTATATTTAAATAAAAAAAATTGTCTAAAAAGCATTGCTCATTATATTTGAAATCACTATGCTAAATTTGGAAAAGATTAAAGTAATAGTAAAAATTTTAGAATTTTGGGTACTCGCCTACCTTAATTATCTAGGGTGGTATAAGAAATCATTCGGCAATTCGCTAGAACTACAATTGTCTTGAATCTTGAGTAAGTTTTAGTACAGGTTGTTAATGAATGACTCAATTGGAGCGTATATATGAAGAGGGCGCATGAACGATTCATTGATCGTCTCTATCTGCTGTTTAAAAAAATTTACTCACATTTTTTTATCCATAATATAAGATTTCTACGAAAGATTGCTTTCACGTAATGGCAGTCTCTTTATATATTTTCAGTACATAATACACACTTACATACTTCTGATTAAACTTACGAGATGATTTGAAAAGCCCACAGCTTACTCACTTTGTTTAAGAAGTAAAGACAAAACTTTTAAAGTAACTTTTTTTTAAACTGAACTCCAGCTTTGTATTGGGTATTCTAATCGCATAAGAGAATGAGATTATGCATAAGTTGGAACAAAAGTTGTCAATCTCAGTTGCAAACGGAAATTTAATAGAATTCACGGAAATTAAATTTGAATCGTTCTTTTTCGAGGAACTTAGATTCGAACACGCATCTGAAATAAATGCACTTGCAAAATAGTTTGTTCTGCGGGGGAAATTGGGGAGATTTTTCGTTTAACTTGATATGGATAGGCTTTGTTGCAGTCGCTGAAATTTTATCGTATCGAATTTTGTATTTTTAGTAGTAAAAAGGTAATATATTGTTTTAAAAACAGACTGGCTGTCGGCAGTCTAAGCAGTATTCTATAAAAAAAAAATAAAACGATTACTTTTATTGAATTTGAAACATAGTTATGTAAGCATAAATCGAAATTGTTATGTTGAAGGACGAATAGATAAACGTCCTTGTTGTAAGATACTATATAATTCACTGTACAAACTTGGTATAAAGTTACTCCAGTCTTACGAATTAACTTTACACCAAATTTAAGGAGTAACTTTACACCATATTATGTTAGTCAATTTCTAATTTGCGCAACTTTTCTAAATCGCATCCCCAAAATAACCACGTCTCTACTAAAATAAATGTATGAATTAAAAATAAATTTAACATCTTGTTATATATTAATATAAATTATGTGAAAATCCTTAATCCTCTACCACCAGTATTCTAAAGCTAAACTAGTGGCAGCAAAAACTTCCGTCGCCAAATTTATGTATCAACTCATTTTTATTTTGTGGTCTGAAGCTATTCCACAAAGCCGGAAGAAGCACTTGCTACAACCAAGTCATTGCAAATAGTAAATCTCTGTTTTTTTTTTCGGTGTAACCAAGAAATCTTACAATAAAATATTTTATGCTGTTACTTGTTGTATTTCTAACCTTCCACTAGTTATATCTCGCCAAAATTTTACAGTCTTAAAACTAAATTTAACTCGAACTATTGGTACCAACTTATCTTATTAGGCAAAACACTAGAGATACCTCCAATATTTCAGGGGGGAAATCAAATGTAACATAAAAGGAGAAGATTTTTTATGTATTGGTATAATAATCCTCTCCAAATAAAGGACATGGTTTAAAACAACTTTAGCTGGGAAAAACCTTTTGGTTAGGTTTTTTTTTAATTATCGTCGCACTAAAGCTACACGAGGGCTAATGGCAATATGCGTCGTATTTTAGAACCACAGTCAGGTGAAGAGCCAACACCTGAATAGGCACCCAACGCAACCGTTAAGGGCGTCATCGTACGCAGCGTTAGGACTTTGAAGGATATTGAACGTGCACTCCCTTACACGGGGTATTATTCGTCGGACATTTTTGGCTGCACGGGCCGTTTATAGGTCGGCAGCTATTTTGGAGATGCCCGGACCCGAACCTGGGACCTTCCGCATGCTAGGCGAGTGCTTAACCGACTGGGCTCCCCAGCCCAGAAAAACCTTTTGGCGTTAGCACAAACACCCAATACTTTCCTTCGCAACCGTATATTACTTTATAGTAGAGACGACTCAGTTTTGGGGCTAATATATACAAGTTGTGTTGAGATCAAAACCGCCTATATACCTCTTAAACTTGTTTTAGATTATTTCGGATTTTCATAGCAACATATGGTATAAACTAAGAGAACTTTTTTTTTTGCATTTTGATCATCCTAGTGTTTAAATATGTTTAAATACATTCCAATAAAGACAGAACAAATATTTTCAGGACAAAATATTACGCAATTAACACAAATTATGTATATTTTTTCATATGTTTCAATCTAAACCACAAAGAAATAAGTAAAAAATATATTATTATAAAAAAGCGGAAGAATGCAAGAATGAACTTTCGAAGCACACAAAAGAATTTACTGACACACATTTAAGACAGAACTCTTAATTAATGAGGGACGTTTTTTATACAATTTGGAGATTTCTATAACCCACTTGTGGCCCTTTGTGAGAAAAAAAAGTCAATGACTTAAAGTATTTATCTAGCTTTTGTGGCAACATAAAATTTAATAAACGGCTGCTCTAATTAAAGAGAAACTCTGGACCAGAGACTTAAGATACAATGGACTGCGCATCGGTAAACCGAAAAGGTGGCAGACAGAGATCCAAAAAGTCACGTGGCTTTTCTTTTAGTGAAAATTTCCATAATTACAAACAGTCCAGTGCTCTACACTGTTAAACATTCTAAAATGGATGCAGAATTGTGTTAAACAATGCAATATTTGTATAAACATAAACTTAGCGCTTTTTTATACAGAAAAAAATAAATCTATCAAGTTCAATTTTAAGGAGTCCTTTTTGGTATTTCCTCAAACGGTCGCGATAAGATGCCAAACGTTAATATCTTTCTCGCCAAATTGGCGATTGATCTAGTCCCTTCATCATTCGACTTTCTTACTAGCATTTGATTGCCAGTCTATTATATTAATGTCGTAGCATATTGTACCAGCCATTAATAATCATTACGACGGTTTTATAAGCTTATATTTTAATTGATGTTCTGATTAATTGATAAAGTATAAATATTGAAATAAAGAATAATATTAAACTTTAACGTTAAGAAAATTGTTGCAATTATGGAATTACTTAGTTTTGTTTCGTTGTATAAGTGTAGTGAGTTTTTGTGTAGTAAGTGTTTATCTTTTTAGCAGAATATATTGTTTTATACAGAAAAATATATAATTCTTTTCAGATTCAAAATCAGATAAAGTTGTCCAAAAGACATATTTCAAAATTAATTATTAAATAAAATAATTAAAAATGCTGTTTTTAAATAAATCACTAAATCAAGTATTTAGGAGACTTTCCTGCCAGGATCCTTCTTTCAAGATTTTTGGGGATAAAGAAGGTAGTAAGAAAATCTTCCTTTGACTCTGTCTTCTCTCTATGTTAATCCAAGAAATATGATTTTCAAAGTCAAATAACTTCAGCTGCATTAATTATTTGTACAAACGTATTATTATATGATAAACTAGCTGATATACCCGACGTTGCACGGGTAGAGGTGAAAAAATAATTTAATAGTCAATTTAACTATTTTTTTCTTATCTTTGAGTTACGTAAGATATGAAGATTACCCAGTATTTTTTTTCCATTTAATTACCCATCTTGGATATAGTAATAATTAATATCAATTTCTCAAAAATACCTTTGATAATAAGCTCAAATTAAAGAGAATACATATTATGTAAAAAAAATGATCAGTAAGAATTAAAAATGAGCTACTCCAGCAAACAGCAAACAATTTGCATTTTTTTTATAAGTTTATTTGCTTTCTAATAAGCTTATGTTGCTGATACCGTTCGTTCAGTACAAAATCCCGCTACTTATACTACATTAAAATTTAAAAAATGCTATAAAATTACCTGATAATGTCATAGTAATTTCCCATATAAAAACATTTTAGCTCATTTGGCGTGTTTGAAAAATTTGGCGAGGAAAATACGTAGCTACCATTGCACCCATTCAGCTCTGGTGCAAAGACCATCGCACAAACAACCAGCTATTTAAAAAATGCTCTTTTGCACGATTTTTGTAATAATTTGGCGAGTTTGGCAAAGTATTTGGCGAATAAAGGAAGACATAAAACCCTAATATGCATCTGAAGTGCAACGGGCTTCAAAAAACATAGTTCAGTAAAAGCTTAACTATGCTTTTAAGAAATTCATAATTAAAATCATATTTACACAATAAAATAATAGAATGGGAACTGGTAGGATTACGTAACTTGAAACATATCCAACTATTTTTTCAAATCATTAATTTTGTTTCGGAAGGCAATGAACAAATATTAAATAAATTAAACATTTTCGATTTCAATTGTTTTCTAAAAAGTTTTATTTAAATATTTCTGCCTGATGGCATCACGAAAGAGAAAAAATTATCGGATTTGAGCGAAAGTGGTGTATTTTTTCCCTTAAAACGTTCGAAAACGATAGAAGGAATGGTCCGATTCGAAAAATTCTTAGCCTATGTTTGTTCTGGAGATGAGATGAATTTTTGTGCCAAATTTCGTGACGATCTGTTGCGTGGTTCTTAATTTTTTGCTTCCTATACAGACAAACACACAAACAGAAGTCGCCTTTTATGTATACAGATGTAGCTGGCTTATTTACAAGGGTCCATAATTCCACTCTTTCACATTGGTTCAAATATTTTTGTTGCAAAATTATTTATTAAAAATTTAAAAATATTCGAACCAATTTTAAAAAGAGGAAATATAGAGCCTAGCCAGCTACTTTTATAAAGAAAAATTCGAAAAATGTTCAATACAGCCGGATATATTTGGCTTAGAAAATAGATTTTTGTCCATTGGTTTAGCACAGAAAGAAGTCTTTGGTTTGGAGATTCGAACCGAATATCGCTCTCATTCCCGGAGTTGAGTAATCAATAAAGCGAAGTTCTTGAAATCTTTCTCTCTTCTTCTTGAATAACACAAAATATCATACCTAATTTTGCACCGTTATGTATAATGTTATACATATTCCTATATTAGTATGAGTCCAATAAAGCCATATTAAAAAAAAAAAATATTAGTATGAGTTATGCTACAGTGCCTAATTTTCCAGCTTTAGTTTTACTCCTTTTTGTGGTGAAACTTTACTCCATTTCTGTAATGTAATCTTACTGCCTTTGGTTGAAGTTTATTGGAGCTTTATGGCTTAACGTTACTTTATTATAGTGGGGACAGAATTTGCAGCCACGAGTTTTATGGAGTAACGTAACCAAAGTTTTACAGTGATGGGGTTATTTTACTATTTTTATTAAATTCGTTTAAAATAAATTATAATTTTAATAATTTGACAATCGATTGAATTAATTTTTATTTTTAAAATTAAAATTTTACTTAGTTAAAAGTAAATCAGATTATTATATATTTGCAAATAATTTTTTTTAAAAAGTCGCATGGCAACAAAAGTTTTATTCCGACTCAACGCATTCAATTTTATGACTAAGAATTTTTTTTAACATTTGAAATAACTACTTCTATGTTTTCTTAACTATTAGCAATATTTTCTGTTTGAAGTTTTAAAACAAATTTATCGGTTTTTATGCTTCAATATGTAATGCGCAAAGTTTAGGGAAAAAGATAAAAATTTTAAGTGGTTTATTTTGGTAAAAGTTGTTTGATATATATTTCATAAGTGAATTATTTATTGCTCAAGTTAGGAAATATCTTCAATTACATAATATATTTATATAAATTGTATTTGTGCAATAAATTGCATTTAAATTGTGTTTTTATAGTATGTTTGAAATAATAATTTCATGTTCCATGAAAAAATAACATAAAATGATTAACATGATGTATTGGATATCAAAAATATCGGTTTTAATAAGTGCGTTTGATTTATGTCTCTCTATGAATTCGTGAATAATAATTTAATCCATGTGTATTATTAACCTCTTAAGACCCGAGCAAAATCCTACATGTATATTCTTAATCCAAACATACTTTTCATACAAATATATGCTAAAAGTTTGTTTTTCAAAGAATTTTTAAAAAAAATTATGTTTAATAGTTACTTAGGAACACGCCTTAAACTCTAAAAATACATGCAAAATATGCTAAAAGTTTGTTTTTCAAAGAATTTTTTTAAAAAAATTATGTTTAATAGTTACTTAGGGACACTCCTTAAACTCTAAAAATACATGCAAAATATGCTAAAAGTTTGTTTTTCAAAGAATTTTTTTAAAAAAATTATGTTTAACAGTTACTTAGGGACACTATTTAAACTCTAAAAATACACATTTTTTGTGCTATAAATGCAACAAAAAATGCCGTATCACTTATTTGTAGTTAACAGATTATTTTAACTATATTAACGGGTTAATTGTTTGTGGGGCTGTTTTAAAAAATATCAACAAATGGAGGACGCCAGGTCGCAAGGGTAGTAAATTTGCGTACCGACCAATTCCTTAGTACAAATTTTGAAAAATAGACTCTTAAACTATTTTTCTTACTTGGTAACTTACTTGGTTTTTAATTTAAATACTTATAAATTATTTTCAAGAGATGAAAATTTGTAGGTGTCAGTTAAAATTTTGTAAACCAAAAGCATAAAATGATCCCACATTCACTTTTCCCACGAATTCAGCTATGACAGATTAAAGATAATTAAGTTTGCTTTGATCTTCAGAATATCGCTTCCGAAAATCACGATCTTATCTTTTTTTCTGTCATTCCAGATTTTAATTTCTACTGTATACATAAGAGGAGGATGACATCGCATCTGTCGTTTGGGATTTAAACAGCCAATAAGAACGTGGCTTTCAACCACGTGTTTAGTACTGTAAGAGAATCCATCTGTGCAAATATATACTTCCGAAAATGCCATTTTAGACCACAATTCTTTAAAAATATCAAATTGAGTTAATAAATAAATAAAACAAAGAGATAAATTACTTTAATTTATTTTTGGAATATTTTTTAATTATTTTGTATGCAATTATTTTTATTTACAGATACATATTTCTACTTACTGTGTTTCCTCAATTTAGTATTCGCAAAAATTCGATGTCTTAAACTTCATTCATACTAAAACTATTCTCATTGTGTGACCCACTTCTTTGTGAGACTTAAGTTTCGTTCTATGAAAGTGGGTGACAGACAGATAGAAGGGCGGACGGACTGAATGATTATAATACCTTTTAGGTTATAAACGTAGTGTGGAAGCTAAAAGTGGAAGGTATTATAATCGTTCTGTCTGTCACCCACTTCTGGCCCATCGAAACAAAAAGATATTGAAAATCTCAGAAAAAATTAGAATTCAACTCACTTAAATTATTTAAAAATCTGCAAAATTTAATGCTCATTTAAAAAGCATAAGAAACCATTTTTATTAGAATTAAATCACATGATTTGACAATATCTTAGACTTGACCTATTAACGACGACTTTAAAAAATATCATTAACAAACTCATTTTTGACTAAAAACTTTGAATTCTTTAAATTCTTTAAATTCTTTTCGTGTAACCAAAACTTAATTTGTTCTACATAAATAGCTTAGACTATAGTCTTCATGTGTCCTTTATTTCGTTTATTAAGATTAACTTAATAAGATGGTTCATTATTTCATGAAGAATTTTCCTGCGAATTGAAGAGCTTAGTGGAAAAACGTGCTGTGACATTTTTGAAAAAAAAATATTTTTTAATTAATGAACATATTATTCCAACCTTAAAAGATGGCAAGTTCTCAAATTTCATAAACTTTAAATTAAGTATATTTTTTACCGTTTGTAAAACCCGTTTTGAAAGGATTTAAGTGCAAATTTAAAACTTTAAACCGAATTTTCTCAGTCTCACCTTTTTGTCACTTAGCACGTTCTTCCACTAAACTCTTCAATTGTCCGTTAATAGGTTATGATTCAATTTTTATAAGAAGAAGTTGGTTTAAAAAATAGTACCAAATTTGCCGACAGCTGACATCAAGAAAGTAATTAAAATTAAAAAGAAAATTGTACAAAAGCTTAACTTTGTTGATATTTGAAGAAATTTTTAAAGTTTTTCTTTTTTTAATGAAAACACCAAGGGTAAACACGTTTCATCTAATTTTATTGAGCTTCTTTTGTAGCATTATAATTTATTATTGGATGTATGGCTAGAATTTTCTATCATTTCATTAAAAGAATATTTATTATTTACCTTACATTAGACTTTTTAAAGTAAAAAGTTTGCTTACATTTACGTCGCTCTCAAGATAATGACGAATTAACAATAATTTATGCTGTTTTAAAATTTACTCCATAGTAATTATTTTACAATGTTTTCATAACATTCTATCACAGTTTCACGGAAATGTGTATAATCTTTCTATGTTCGTACCAAATAGATTCAACTGAGTTTGACGTAGCATAAACAAACCAAGATGAGGAGAAACACGACCATAAATAACTGACCAAATCACGTGAGTTTCGGTGCAACGACTTAGTGTTTTTTGTCGACAAAGAGCTCGAAATAATGTGTACTTTAAATTTGTTTGTTCTCGGCATACTTAAACATCCAAAGAGAGCTCAGATTCACGTAATCTGTGCGACAAAATTGGTAGTGAAAGTCGCCTAGTTGGTGCCACAAAAAAAAATGGTTCTCAGTTCTGGGGGATGTGCCGAGTCTGCAAAGGTTTGGCCGAAAATGTTGCAGCCCCATTAGAGAGAGAAAAAAAATTGAGACAGATTTGTTTGTATGATTTTAAGTTTTATATGGTTTTTTATGGTGAAAGTCCATGTCCATGTTCATAAATAATTTACAATTTCCTTTAAACAGTTTGATTTTTTAAAAGCCAAATGGTGGAAAAGTCACAAAAAATAGGAATTATTCTCGCCAATTCATAGATTCACCTTAACCATTTTATTCAGGCAAATACCGTTTCACCAGGAATATACTGTTTCACATGCAATGGTAACAGTAATGTTTGCCGTACTTATGGTACCGGATAACCGCAGATTCAAAGTTAAGTCAATTGGAGCTTTCACATGTAACGGAAACAAAAACTGAACTTACGGTTTTACCTGCGGTTTTCAATCAAGTAGTAGCAATGTTTAACAAAAAAATGTTAAACTGCAAGTAGCAACAATGTTAAACTGCAAAAGCAATGCACAGTAGCAAATTTTTTCAGTGCTTCAATTTCACTTGAAAATGCCGTATTCTTCAGTTCACTTGACTACAAATTCCGTACATCAATTCACTTGATTATAATTTCCGCACTTCAATTCGATTGATTACAATTTCCGTACTTCAATTCACTTGATTGCAAATCACAGGTAAAACCGGGGCCTGGATGACCAAGTGGTTAGCATCACAGGCCAGGAGTCTGCGCGCTGTAACGGGTGCGGGTTTGATTCCCGCCTTCGCCCTGGGTGTATTTCCTTTCTCTGTAACAGTAACTACTCTTTCTGTGTCTGTCTTACTTGACGAAGTCTTATAAGCGGTTCTCTGATCAAGCACACAAGCTGGAATATATATGTGGGCAGTTCTACCATAATTTTTAATTTCAGGAAGAAAAAAACTTGAAAAATTTATTTTTTCAAAATCACTTAAAATGTTTGTCAAAAGGTTTATAAGGGTTCCAGAATTACGAAAAAAAGTTCAACAAAGCTCATTTATAAAAAACAAAAAACAATAGTAAGATATGGCAGTTTTTAAAAAACACCGATGCTTAAAAAACCGATCTAAACCGGCCGTACGAAAATAACTGTTTTTCAATGAAGTCGAAATCACAAAAAACTGGTTAGTCTTGTAACTGGTTTCAGTTTTCCATCGCTAGATCATTACAACGGCAAGGACCGGAAGGTATTGACATTCACACTGTTTTCCGGTCTTTATTGTGTCAAAACTAACTCCAGTTTAATAAAAATGGATTTTTTTACTTCTTGTACTCTATTTAAACATATTTATAGAAAAAAAATGAATTATCAAGCAAAAATTAACCTTAAATGGGGGAGACTGTAAGGAAAGCAATAAAGTTATGCCCAAGGGACATAAAATTAAAAGTTATGGTAGAATTGCCCACGTATCTACCCCACCCCCACAGGTAAAACCGTAAGTACGTTTTTATCTTCCGTCCGGTGTGAAAAATTCAGCTGACTTAACATTGCCACTGAAATAATCTAAAACCGTAAGAGCGGCAAAATTTCCCGGTTCCAGAAATGTTAAGTGTGAACCGAGCCTTAATAGAACTCCGATTTATATCATTCAGGTCGTTGTTACGTAATCCCAAACATATTACGGCTTTTGAAAGTGACCAATTTCAATGCTATCCACAAACAAAGGTGGTAATGGCGCATCACAAAATGTCAAAGAGGTGAATTGGAAGATGGATAGGGATAGCTGAATAGAACCCAAACATGAAATGTGCGTTAATTACATTAAGGCTTTTGAGAAGAAAGTAACTCTTTTCGTGCAATTGCATTTGATGATATTCTTACCTTCGTTTGTTAAATAAGTACCCTTTTAAAGTGATAGATAAAGTAAATAAAATAAGGAAACTCTTTTTAATTTTTAAATGTTATACTGTCGAAATTGTAGTAGTAGGTTTCACAAAAAAATGGTTCCTAGTAGCTGCAACGACTGTGTGGTGAAATGTTCACCATCTTTTTGGTATTCGGGTGCACCATTTTTTAGTTTTCGGAAGATTAACCCGATAAATGGTCCAACCAAATACATAAACGTGGTGAAAATTTTCCTCACACAGCAATTGAAGCTACTAGGAATTTTTGTGTTGTTGTTGTAGGTTAGTGTAGTTTTTTAAAACTTAGCGTCAAATTTTTTGTAGTGTATTTTTAAATTGGACACCTGTACTACACTGGAAAAAAATCATCATCATCTAATGTACCATCACAGTGAGGTGTTAAAAGTGCTGCTATCACACAGTGTTGCGAATTCACATATGTTGTAAAGTTTATTGTTGAGTACCGACGAAAACGTTTGCTTCACGGGCCGTTATGGGATACAGACTGTTTAAACAATATTATATTAAGGGGTCTTAGGAGTCTTGAAAATGTGCAAAGAAGGTGCTACAAAGCATAGTTTTCAATTTCAGATAATTTTTTAACTTCTCAATATATAAGTATAATTTTTTATATGCATTTCTATGAGATTTATTTATTATAAAACACATTTTAAAATTTATGAGACTTTAGCCAAAACTAAAATTAATGACAACATAAAACTATTTACAAAATTTGAAAACCTTTAGATAAGGTTTGCGCGCCACATTCTGAGGTCAAAATTGAAGAAATGACCAAGAAAATGACTCTATATTGTACAAATATGTACACACAAAGACTTATACCTAATTTCTGAGCTCAATTTTAATTATAAATTAATTTAAAACTTTTTTTTAAAGAATAATACAAAATTTAAATTTTTGATTTGAAATTTTTTAAAAAAATATTTTCCAATTAAAATTGAGCTTAGAAATTAGGTATAGGTCTTTGTGTGTACATATTTGCACAATATAAAATCATTTTCTTGGTCATTTCTTCAATTTTGACCTCAGAATGTGGCGCGCAAGCCTTATCCAAAGTTTTTTAAATTTTGTAAATAGTTTTATATTGTCATTTATTTTAGTTTTGGCTAAAGTTTCATAAATTTTAAAATGTGTTTTATAATAAATAAATCTTATAGAATTACATATTTAAAAAAATCGAAAACTAGGCTTTTACCTTCTTTGTACATTTTTATATGACCCCTTAGGATGTTCCTATGATTCTGTAAGCCGAGAAAACAGCAATTTGCTTTAAAACAAACATTACAACACAGTGGTAAAAAAAATAACCACAAAATTTGCTATAAGTTTTTTCCCAATTTTTTTACAGTGTGCTACACTTCCATTGTATTGCACCCGTGACACGTATAACTTCACCGCATACAGTATACATGCAAGGAAAAACAACTTTTACAGAGCTGATAATATAGAGCCCTTTTCCTTATTAGTGCATGTAAATGAAAGTGAAGGGTATATTATTTTAGGGGGGGGGGGGGATATACAGGGAGGTTATAATATAACGCTCGCTATTCGGAGTGGTCTGTAGCTCGAATGAATAATCCAAATGCAAAAAACTTTAAGACACTTACTATTCAAAAAGAGGGGAAAGAATGGAATCATAAAAAACAAACTCGTCTCTTGACCAGGGTTCTATATTACGAGGCGTAATTGGTTGTGTTGGCCGTAATTGGCCCTAATTGGCTACTCCTCGTAATTTAGAACCTTGGTCAAGAGACAAGTTTCTGTTTTATGATTCCATTCTTTTTCGAGAAAAAGAAACTTGTCTCTTGACCAGGGTTCTAAATTACGACTTGTAATCAGCTGGGTTGGCCGTAATTAGCCATAATTGGCTACGCCTCGTAATTTAGAATCCTGGTCAAGAGACGAGTTTGTTTTTTATGATTATTCTTTTCTATGATTCTATGTTTTTTATGATTCCATTCTTTTTCCCCCTTTCTTGATTAGTAAGTGTCTCAATGTTTGTTGCATTCGGATTATTCATTCAAGCTACAGACCACTCAATAGCGAGCGTTATTTTATAACCACCCTGTAGTTAAAATTGTATTTTTTGCATACCAGTTTCATACCTAACGGTTTATGTAATTATGTCAGATGCGCACTATCCATAGTATTCATCTTAAGTCTAATAGGCATTTCATGCTTTACTGAAAAAATATTGCACTTATTGTTTAATAGACGATATTGAGACTGACTATACACTCTTAAAACAAACACTCCCAATTTAACTCAGTCTGAGTGGATTTCACCCCTCCAGACTGGAAAATGCACTTCTCCTTTTGGAGTGGATCCTTTGTGTGTTAAACCTCCGACAGGATCACTCCAAACGAGTGATTTTAACTCAGTCTGAGTAACTATGCATGCCTTTAGGGTGTCGAAAATGCACTTCTCCAACTGGAGTGGATTTCACTCCTTCGTTTTAAGAGTGTAGAACTTTTCTGTTGTATTAATCTTTAAAAAATGGAAATAATAAAAGGGGGGAAATTAGCATTGTTTTTAATTATTATCTTGAGTGTAACATACAGAAAAGTCAGAACCAAAAGTAAATTGTACTCCAAATATCTGTTTTTAATTACTCTGCTTGACCCTACCTTCACTGCATACAGTGTACATGCAAGGAAAAACAACTTTTACAGATATGTGTTTATGAAATGATGCATTGAATAAGAGCATCACATTAGTATTTAAAGTTATGTACACGAATTTTACGATAACTGTAACAAAACTAGGGGTGTGTAAGACAACAAGATATTCAATTACTACTCAATAAAATCAATACACACACGCGATTTTCTCGGAAATTTTATTACAACGTCGGACAAGCTGGGAACTCATGTACCAAATTTGA
Source organism: Hylyphantes graminicola (assembly GCA_023701765.1). NCBI lineage: Eukaryota > Metazoa > Arthropoda > Arachnida > Araneae > Linyphiidae > Hylyphantes > Hylyphantes graminicola. The sequence goes on along the minus strand of CM043118.1, from coordinate 57,758,288 downwards.
ATTCTGTGGTGTTGGTGTTTTTTTAGCTGTTTTTCAGCAATATGATTAAAACCTAAAATGTCTAAAATGCTAGATGATATCTACCCTTTTCGCCTGGAATATATTTTTTTGAACACCTTATTTTGACGTCCAACAGGTACTAGGAACTCGTGTTCCAAATTTGAAGTCCGTAATTGTTTCAGTTCGAGCTGTAGAGTGGCTTCAGGATGAAAGATGGAGAAATATTCGAAAACCACTATTTTAGAATCGGAATCCTCCAAGACCGTGTAGAACACACAACATCTCCATTTCTAATTTTTCTACCCAATCGCAATTCATTCATTACCTTATAATTCAATAAGGTAATTATAATTCATTAAGGTAATTGAAAGTAAACGTAGATATTACATAACTAATGTGTCTCTAGATATATATTTTAACCTTAAAAACAGGCCAAAAATGGCGAACCACTCCTACTTGTCAAATCCTCAACTGGACACAACACTTATTTTTCCGTTATCTGAGTCCAGCCAAGTTAATTAATACAGCGCCCACCTCACAAAGTGAAAGGGACCAAACAATTTTGAGTGACTTGAGCTCCGCCCACCTACTTGAAACCTGAGCGCCCATTGGCGAGTATATAAGTGACGTGCGCAACAGCTAGAAGTTCACTTGAAATCCAGATCTCTTCGGATCCTAGTTCACTCAACACTGTTGAATAGAAGTTGAAAAAACTCCAAGAGGTCTAAAGTAAGTTTTTTATATGTTATTTTTTGGCATTAAATTTTTAAAAAAGGCTTCTTTGATTTTCTTTTTTTGTGGAATTTTATAAAAGTTAAATTCAAAAACAGGTTTTTTTAATTGTGTGTTAGTAGAAGAAGTATCTTATGAAAGCTATTCTTAATGGGTCCTATAAAATTCCAATTCGTACTATATGTTTTATTTTACTAAGTATTTTATTAAAAAATTTAATAAGGGAAAATGCTCTGACTTTTCATTAAAACGTGTTTTGATTCTTGCTATTAAATTTTGTTAAATGTTATAATTACGCATTTTACCATTCGCATTTTTTTGAACATTTGATTTAACAAAAAGTATTTTTGCGATACTACCAGAAAAACTTATGCAGTTATCGGAAAAAAAATTGCTAACATTTGAAAAATTATATCATGTAAAGCAAATTAAATTTTAAAAAGTCTTTGTATTTCAACTTCAAAAATTGTAAATTGAAAATAATAACATTATCATTCAAATTTTAGTAAAAATAAAAATGTACATTGGGCTTTTCTGGGGTTAAATAAGTTTAGTTGTAAAAATATTTTTTTAAAAATACCATAACAAGAGTTTTAGCAAAATACGTCTACCATCAAGTCATTTATGAAACTAATGCAAAAGAGTTTAAACGTTTCGTTAAGAAAACTAAGTTATTTTTGCTTCAAGAACCCTCTCGAAACTAAAATAGAAGATTTTGAAAAAGTCGACATTCGTAGAGCATTTGAATCAGTGAATAAGGACAGTAATTTTTGCAGTAATATTTTTTCCAGATTTTAAATACTATTTAACGATCTCGGTCAAATTAACGGTTTAAAATCGGCAGTCATGATGCTAATTTATTAGCATTGCTAATTTAAAACAGTTAATAATACTGAATTTTTTTGTATTATTTAGAGTTTAAATCCCCCCCCCCCACCCCCCAAAAAAAACAGTTACCTGTAAAAAAATTAAAAAAAAACTATATTTTTTTATTCTAAAACCAAAATTTGATTTTTAAAAAATAATTTACCGCCTTAGTATTAAAAAACATATGATTACATATAACCTTCTCAGCAATGCAATTGAATAACGAATTCCTATAACACCATTGCATTTTATTAAAATTTAAAATTTTTATTTACTTAAAATAAATTGGTAACTATAATTCAAAGCTATTATTTGTAAATGTGAACATTTCTGTAACAGAAAAACAACTTTACACAAAGTATGTGTTTTAAGACAATCATAAGGTCCTAAATTCAAAATGGGTGGACAAGTTTAAAATAGAAACCGTTATTTATAGAAGCGAAGTCTTACAAGTTGACCTGGAGTTAAATTATTTGCAGTCGATGCAAAAACAAATACCAGGGCCGAAAAAGAGAGTTTTTTTTTTCTGTTTTCGCATGAGCCCGACGAGAATAAGGCTGCAAAAATGCACTGTACATTACTCACAATGTTTATCAATTCACAATATTTATATTATCCCAATATTTATTGATTTGGTGACACAGATTTTTTGTGTAGTTTTGATTAGTTTTTTCAGCTATAAAATACGCATTTCTGCACTGTGTAAGGTTACCAGGATTTTTGGGGCAACGTTTATATTAATTCTGGAGTAAGCTAACTAGCTCAAATTTGTGAGGAACTTTCCACGATAAGCTGTTATGTCCAGTGGAACATAACAGAGCCTCTAAGTGAATGCACAATTCTCATAAAAGTTGTAAAACAAGAAGGACTGTTGAAAATATAAGGCTCTCTGTTAAGTCGGAATAGAGTAGTTGGTAAAGTAACTTGTCTTGTAAGTAAGTCTTGTTATTGAAAGATTGCAATATTGAATTTTAAATTCGGACGCTTATTTTTACCAGGTATAAAACTATTAAAAACGTTTTTGTTTTTGTTACTAATGCCACTTGGGTAATCCAAGATCTTCTCGCGAAGCGGGCAAGGATTAAGGCGAAGGGGTGCGATTCCTGAGGCGAGATCCAGATGGTAACAGATGCTGTCATCTATCGCCACCTCCGCAATTTTGACATGTCCCTGAAGGGGAGGGAAATAGCCTCCAGGGACCTGTACCCGTGGTAAACTGCGCCATGACCGACCACAGGACTTTCGGACCCACAGATTTAACGAGCATATGTTCTCCGCATGTACTCAGGACAACACAAATCCATGCCTTACCAGGGATTCGAAGCCGGGCCCACTCGCTTGGCAAGTGAGGGTCAAAACCACCATACTAGCTGGGTGACCAGTATTAAAATAAATATAAGATATAGTAACAAAATATTACACTAGAAGGAGTTAAACTCCATTTTAGATAAGAAGGCGGGCTCAGTGCCACTATTTTTTACACATTTTCTGAGGTCACTGACTTCATTTTACCGCACTATAGAGTTGTATATTTAAGCTTTTCCGTTAAAGTAAAAAAATATATTCTATTGCATACTAAATATTACATTTAGTACAATTCAAAAATAAATACATTACAAAAAAATTCTAGCAGCGAAGTTGCCAAAAAATATACATAATCCTTCAATAAAAATATATTGACGGATTTTTTCTTGAAAAAGCAACACAAAAAAAATCATGCATAAATGATATTTTCTCTGTGTCATGTATGTTTGTTTTAAAAAGTAATCTAATGAAGAAATGCTCTGTTTTCTGCAGATTTTGTACATCAGATTTTTTTCTAATTAAACGTTCACCTCTTATTTTCTATTAAAATTTCTCGCATCTTAATTGGAATCAATTAATTTCTCATAAATCTATCATTAATATGTATTTTAATTCCATAATCATGCCATTTATTGCATTCAAGTGACTAATACCTAAAATTATAATCTGATATCAACAATTAAAACATTCCGAATGACTTATTCTCCGTAAAAAGCTGTTTCAGTAGAAAAAAATAACGTAATTATTAATTGTATAAAAACCTTTTGCATATTCCACGTACAACAATTACATTTCAGTAAATGTTGTTGAAGCAAATAAAAATAATTGTGTTCCATTTAATGCCACATTATTCAGGTATTAAAACAAAATAAATGAAATAATTGCACATGGCTTTATGCAATAGCGCGAATTTACTAATAAGATATAATTATGGATAACAATAGAAAAATCACAACTGAGACAATTACTATACGCTTGGGGACCGGGTGGCCGAGTGGTTTGGACCATTACGGAAGCAGCCTGCGCTCTGTAACGGGTGCGGGTTCGATTCACGCCTTCGCCCCTGGTGTACTTTTTCCTTTCTCTGGGACAGTAAAAATTCTTCCTGTGTCTGTCTTAATTGACGAAGACTTTAAAGCGGGTCTCAGATCAAGCACCTAAGCCGGAATATATTTGTACCTACCCCTACCCTATACGTTATCGCATTATTTATAAAGATATCATAATTATTATTTATTTAAAATATATACCCCACATTTTTATGATCAATTTTATGATTCCTATGTGATGAATTCTAGCGTTTTTGCAGTATTTTAATAAAAATGGTTTTTATTCTCTTGTGATCAAACTTACAAACCATAATTATTTTCCCACAGTTTAATCTCAAGTTATTTGACGCATTTTTTTTAATCCCAGAGGTATGTATTAAATATTCCACGAAATGTTTATTCAGTATAAAAGGTCGCTAATATAATGGTTTGAGTTAGCAACCATAAGATTGGAGACTTATATTATTTGACTTAATTTATGCGACAACCCATATTTATAAAATAAGATTTAATGAATATTTTATTTGGAATATTTCAGAATGATGCATTTATGAATGCATTTTATAACTTTTGCTTATTTAAAACTATGTTTCTTACCTTTCCTACCTGAGTTCATACCTTTCTAACAAAAAAAATAATTTTTAAGATCGAATGGATATAACCTGTTTTGGAAGGGGGTGCGGAACGACTGACGGACATCAACCGCATGTCAATACCTACTTTTTCATTTTTTTTTTAATTCTTTGGAATTAAAAAAAAGTACGCTACAAAATATGCACAAAATTATTCCATGTAGTCTGTATATTACTGATACACTTGAATGCAGCCATAGCAAATATAACTTCACTGCATACAGTATACATGCAAGGAAAAACAACTTTTACAGAGCTGATACTAACAGGGGGGTTGGTTGGTAGACATATATTTTCAGGCTTGTGTGCTTGGTCAGAGACCCGCTTATAAAAAATCGTCAAGTAAGACAGACACAACACACATACATACGCGACAGATTAGAAATTCGTCAACAAATAGTAGTTTTATGTCCGTCCGATCGTACAGACAGGTGGACAAAAAGTATGAAAGTTTTGTCTCCGAGGTCATACCTTTCTAACAAAAAAAAAATAAGATTGGATGGATAGAACCGATTTTGGAAGGAGGGTACGGACAGACAGACGGGCATCGACCGCATGACAATACCTACTTTTTTTGGTTCATTCGAATTAAAACAGAAAAAAATAGGCTAAAAATAACATAAGGAAGACATTTAGAGCTTTATCATAGAACCATGTAGAAGTCACTTAACTGATCACGGGTTTCTTGATCATATAGCGATTCTTCACTCAAATGCAACTAATTTCAATTAAAATCTTAACTCTATGTAAATTTTCCTTTCTTCTTCAATTAATTCTTCCGGATTAACTACTTAACAATTTCATTTACTCAATTAATTAACTTAAAAGGAGCAAAAATTACTGCTTTGAGACAGTTATTATTGTTCAGTTGACTATTTTTGATCTAGATTAAAGGTCATACAAAGAGCTTTATAGAAATATTCCAGTTAACAAAAAGAACGAAGTTAATTAACTGTCAACAAGTTAAGACAATAGGAAGAAGATTAGACGTTCACAATGTTAGATTGATATTCAAAAGTTATTATGCCATCAAAGTTAAATATATTCGGCTAACTCAATGTTACTGTAGTGTAAGTCGCAATAAAAAAAAAAGCTTTTTAAATTTGAAAAATAAATCAATTAAACAAAAGCACGTTACATTATTTAGATGTAGATCAGCTATTTTGCTAAATTTTTTTCATTAAATATTTAAAATTCATTAAATTCATTCATTAAATATTTAAAATTATTAGTAATAATCACTTTTAATGCACATGACTTACACTACAGAAAAGGTAGTTTTACAATGAAATTAGCCATTCTATTTATAAATAAAGTTAAGTGAATCGTACTTAAGAAAAAATGTAAAAGATTAGCAAAAATTTGCAAAACTGATACACAGTCAGAAATTTAAAATTAAAATTTAACACCCATTTTATTTATTATTTTACTATGTTTGCCAAACACAGACAGTAAATCCTCAAAATATATGAATGTCATAGTAAACTCAGAGAAAATTTGTTTCTTTTCTGTTTTTAACGAATCGGCTTGGTACTATTTTCCCTTTTATAACACTTTCGGACAATTAGAATCGAACTAGTAGCTTGATTGTTTTCTTTTAGATAATTACTACAGTTTCTGTGGGACAACCTTCCACGGTCGAGTCAGTTAGATACCCGCCTCTTTTCGAGAAGGCCTGGGTTTAAGTCTCAGATATTGAGTAACCATATTTATACTAGAAATAATAAAAATCCATTCGATCATGGAGGGACAGACATGTGCGTTAAACACATGGTCATTTTACGTTTTTTTTAACCTAGTCATATTTAACAATTAAAGCACCATGTAGCTTTGTAAGGGGTAGGGTAGGTTCATATATATTCGGGCTTGAGTGTTTGATCAGAGACCCGCTTAAAAGCCTTCCGTCAAGTAAGACAGACACATAAAGAATTTTTACTGTCACAGTGAAAGGAAGTACTCCCAAGGCGAAGGTGGGAATCGAACCCGCACCCGTTACAGCATGCAGACTGCTAGCGCAGTGGTCCAAACCACTCAGTCATCCGGTCCCCCTGTAGCTTCGTATTTATGGTTATTTAACCATCAGACGGAACGGTCGTTCCGCCCGCCAATCTCAAAATGACGCCAAGGGCTAAACGGCAGTTATGTATATATACAGAAAACATTTCGCTATGTTAACAGCGAAATTGATTTTATTTTCTACCAGGCAAACTAAACTTCGTAGAACAATAAAAAAAATACAGTAAAGAGGTTTCGTAGATTACTTTCAATAAAAAAAATTTTGGTTATTCTAGAGTCAAAAACAGCGGAGAAAAAAAATATGGAAATTTTCGAAAATGAAATCTTTCGAGCAGTTTTAGTCAAATTTTGACCTAATTTTTGAAGTGACCTACAGCCATTACTAGACCATTAATCTGGAAGCGGTTTTTACTAAAAGATTCAGAATGCCGCAATTCAGCCCCTTTCATAGGTTTGAAGTTTCAAAAATATGTCTTTCTATTTTTAATTAATTAAAATCTATTTTACTATTGGCGGTATGAATGCGCGATAAACAAGCCGTCCTAGCGGCCAAGTACCTCCAAAAACGAGGCCAAACGAGGTTTGCTATATTTTCATCAAAGAGCGTCAGAGTTCAAAAACACAACGATCAAGCCGCCATTACAGCTTTCAAATATATGATTAATCAAATATCTGAATCAACAGATTAAAAAAAACCTTTAGAATTCTAATTAATAAACGGAATGCGCCATTTAATTTTTTTGGCGTTTTAATTTAAAGAAAATATATCAACAACGATAATGGAATGAATGATAATGGAATAAATGTAAACATTCATATTTGGTTGCCAGATTCAGTTCATATTAATATTCAAACTTTTTAAACACTTTGCTTTTTCTATGAAGAGTAAGAAATAACATTTTTTGGCTCTCGGAAATTATATAGCTCTCAATAAACATTGAAATCTTGTCGTCAATTTTGTAGTCATAAAGTGTCTGTGTATTTTATTATTTTTTAAAAAAAACTACTGATATCCCCCCAAAAAACTTCGTAAAAGTAAACAAACGCCAACCTCAAAAAAAAACTATGCATTTATTTTATAACAAAAAACAAGTCATTATGAAAGTTGTAGCTAAAAAAGCCCTGATATAAAATGAATGCCAATCTCTTATTTAAAACTTCCTGGTCATAATTAATAGTATAATTTAAGTTTCACTGCCATAAAAAAAAACTGTTTGAGGTTGGTGCCCATCTTAATCCCCTAACAAAACTAAGTCACGCAAATGAACTTGAATTACTAAATCAAAATAACGAAGGATACTGTTAAATTTTTTTAAACAAATATATAATCTCAATACATTTATATAAAGGTATAGAGGGTGGTTAAGATGGGGCACCAACCTCAAACAGTTTTTTTTATGGCAGTGAAACTTAAATTATACTATTAATTATGACCAGGAAGTTTTAAATAAGAGATTGGCATTCATTTTATATCAGGGCTTTTTTAGCTACAACTTTCATAATGACTTGTTTTTTGTTATAAAATAAATGCATAGTTTTTTTTTTTTTGAGGTTGGCGTTTGTTTACTTTTACGAAGTTTTTTGGGGGGATTAAAGTATTACAGAGTTTAAAAACTATTTAAAGTAACATAATTTGTAAACCCTAAGAATGGACAACTACAATAAGACTTGAACAACTATCCCTTAGGGGACTTGCTTCGGCAAATGTTGTCTTATCCTCAAACCGTTATCTTATTCAAACCACCCGACAGCTAATTCGTCCAAATTAGAACAGTCACGCCTATAGTGACGTCGCAGCTACGCCAATCATTGTCTTATACCCCACAAACAAGCTACACCCCGCCCCATCCGAGTCGTCAATTGTGGTTAAGTAGCTCTACCTACATGCAGCTGACGATTATTTAATCTCAATTTTTCAAAGATAGTTCTAACAGCGTAACCTTTCATTATTTAAAATTGTAAGAAAAACACCTAAAACTGAAAATTATCTGAAGCTGTAAATGGTGCAGAACTGCGTATTTTCACATTCAAAATACACATTCTTTGACATAAAAAAAGAGAAAATATATATACTAAGCTTCTAAATGTGAAACCGTTGTCGGAAATACATGAAATGCGTAACACTAAATTTCTAAATATGAAACACTAAACTTCTAAAAGTAAAACACCAAACTTTTAAATGTGAAACACTAAACTTCTAAATGTGAAACACTAAACTTTAATGATATGAAGCTGTAAATGTTGTAGAACTGTGTAATTTCACATTCAAAATACACATTCTTTCACATAAAAAAAAGAAAGAAAAATACACAAAACTTCTAAATGTGAAAACGTTGTCGGAAATACATGAAGTACAGCTGACGCATAAATAATGCAAAGTTAAAGTGCTTTAACAAAAATGTTCATTGCTTTTAAAAAGCTAATAAAAAATAAAATTGGCTTAAAAAACAAATTTAAGACACAAACTTATACTTAGGGACATTTCTTTGAACTATGAAAATGTTAACAAGAAAATAAATTAACGTTTTTATAAGTAAGATTAATGAATAAAAATATTTTTGTAACAAAACCTGTATCAATGACAACATTAAAAGCTTAATATTTAGAGAAAAGCTGTTTTTTTTAATTAATTATTTCATAAGACAGAAAGAAATGTATTATTAATTCAATGCTTTCGCAAATACGTTTTTCACTAATTTACAAATGCAAAGCCTTAAATCAATTTACTATAAGGCGTTTTTTGTAATTAATGGTCGAACCCCTGCAAAAAAGTGTTTCTGTTTTTCAATTTACTATGCTGAATAATCGCCTGTGTATTTAAACAAAACTGTTTTAAATTAACTTCTTTCCTAACTCTAGGTTAAAATAAATTGTATTTCTGAGATAATTATAAAAGTAGCAATCAAAGTGAGTCGATGGCTTATAGAGTCGGGAAGTTTGTCTCTAGCGCTGAAACAATTTAAATTTATTCTACCCAACAAATATTTCAATATGTACATTTATTTTAATCAAGACTCTTTGCCTTTACTAACATTTAGAGAAAAAATTGCAATTTTCGCATTTCAGATTATTAATATTTGTAGCATTTTTATGCTGATTTATCATTTAAATTTACACATAACAAATAGTAATTTGCATACTTCTTTAATTTAGGATGATAAAATGAAACGTTATTTAAAAAAGAATTTATTTTAAAAAATATTTAAAAAACCACCTAGGTTTCATAACTGTTTCATTTATTTCCCCGTTTTCAATTATTTTTTTGTATCCGTAGTTTATCCTTAATTTACATATCTATTTACTTCTTCCATTAAAAATACGTTGAAAACAATTTTTAATGTTTTCAAATAAAATAAATGAAAACCACTGAATTCAATAGTTTTAGGATATGAATATTTTCAATTCCGCAAGCTTTTTTTTTTATATACTTTCTAGACATTTTTTTTAATTATCTTTAAATATGTACATTAATATGATCCAGAGTGGGTAGTTTTAAAAAATTATTTATAACTGACGCGACGCAATAATTTATTTTAAACACAACTTACGGCGAAATAAATTTCTATCGTTTATTTTTAAAAATACTAAAACTTTTAAATTGACAAATTAATTTTGCATTATGGAATATAATCATTATTTTCGCAAGAAAATTTAGTTGTTATTCATTTTATATTATTTTTAGATGTTTTTTATCTGTGAAAAAACAAAACAATTTTGTGTTGACAAAATTTAAAAATTGCTTTTACCCCCCGATTAAATATTCGACTAAATTGGTTTGTAATTACATTTTCCAGTAACCATCAGTATTTTTTGTATTATTTTATTGTCACTGGATAAAAAAAAATTAAATTTCTTTACTTATCAAAGAAAAATATTTTAATCGGTAGCCTGAAAAAAAAAACTTGCAAAAACATAGCAATACAATTTAGGGAATTTTTCCATAATTAAATTCCAAAAACTGACTAGTTTATTTATTACTGTAAGGCAAACATTTTGTAGACACTTCAAACTTTTCATCTTACACTGCGTCATAACTCTTCAGGTATCCATTGGAGTTTTTTTAGATTATTTAACTCCATGTTTTCATATTTGCACTACCTTCTATGTCATTGGTTGTTTCGATTTTACTGTCAAAATGTTCATTTTTTTTGTCCGCTTATTTTCCATTTTTAGAGTTCTTTACGTATAACTTGCTATTATTCCTGCAATTTATTAAACTTTATTAAACTCTTAAAACAAAGGAGTGAAATCCACTCCAGTAGGAGAAGTGCATTTTCGACACTGGAAAGGAGGGAATTTTAACTCAGACTGAGTTAAAATCACTCGTTTGGAGTGATCCTGTCGGAGATTTAACACACAAAGGATCCACTCCTCTAGGAGAAGTGCATTTTCTAGACTGGAGGAGTGAAATTAACTCAGACTGAGTTAAAATCACTCGTTCGTTTTAAGAGTGTAGTTTTGTTAATTTGAAGTATATGCAAAGCATCACCAAATACGCAAAGCAAGCATTTAGAAAATGTCAAAAGTTACCAAATTTTTTTTAAAACTTGGTTAAGATTATTATTTCGTCTTATGCGGGAAAAACAAGCGAAATAGAGGGACAGCAATTCGACGTGATTCACGAACAGAGAAATGTCTTCAGTTGTACTGAAAGATACGTCTGTACACAACATTCGTTTCAGTAAGGTAAGAAAATACATATTGTATTGCTTTTTTTCCCTCTAATGCGGTTGCAACATCAATCATTTGCAGACTCGGCATATTCCCCAAAACTGAGAGCCATTTTTATGTGGCACCCTCTAGGCGACTCTCGCTGCCAATTTGACGCACAGATTACAATTAATCTGAGCACCCTCTGTGGATGCTAAAGTATGCAGAGATTTAATTTTGCCTAGAGAACCCAAACCAAATGGGCCCTCTAGGGATCTTTTGCATGCCACATAATCACATGACAATGCGCTCCCAAGATTGTCCCATCCATAAAATCCGACGACTCAGCCGGGGCTCGAACCCACGATCTTGCGCTTACGAGACGGACACGTTTACCCTCTCAGCCACTGAGCCACCATATTGTATTGTGTTCAAAGCCCATGTAATTACCAGAGTACCAAAAACGAAACTAATAACGATGGAACTGTTGTCACTCGCCACGTGAAACATCCTAATGGTGATGAAAAATGATAACAATGTTATTAAAGGATAAAAATACATACATAAAACATACGATTTTTCCCAATATTTAATTTGACAAAGCCAATGTAATCATAAAACAATTTCATTTTTGAATATCAAATAGCGAAGCCATTTGAAATGGAAAAATTGGGAAATTGAAAATATGCTAACACGCTAAACAGGAATGTTTAGCCTCTGCTAGGAATTTTAAATCAAATCTTCAAAGTGTCATTTCATTTTATAAAATTTGATCGTTATATTAGAAACCAAAATAGGATCATATGTTATGATTCAACTCAAGAAGTTTCATGATATATTTTACCCGAGTAAGAGATATATTAGACAAGATTGTTTTTAGAACACTTTCAATTTTCAATAATATCATCCAATTTCTCTCGGTTTTCCATTCGAAGCAATCTCCAAAATCCATTCACACACAATAAAATTGAGTTTCTAACCAGAAATAAAAAAAAAATCGAAATATATTCTATCTTTCTGATGAATGAATCTGGAGGTCGGAGCTGAAAAGCTTCTTAGCGAAGATTTTCGTGGAATCTCAAAAAAAAAAAAAAAAATCATCGCACTATCCTCAACCCCACGAAGCTTAAAAACCATGACAACTTTCCACCACACATCGGACGACAGCAATTCGATTCGAGAAATATCTAAATTTTGAATTTTGAAAATGAAAACCACTGAATTCAATAGTTTTAAGATATAAATATTTTCAATTCCGCAAGCTTTTTTTATACTTTCTAGGAAGTTTTAATAATATATTTTTTATTTATTAATGTGCACATTAATATAATCCTGTGGGTAGTTTTAAAAAAATTATTTATAACTTTGAAGCAACGCAATAATTTATTTAAAACACAACTTACGGCGAAATAAATTTCTATCGTTTATTTTTAAAAATACTAAAACTTTTAAATTGACAAATTAATTTTGCATTATGGAATATAATCATTATTTTCGCAAGAAAATTTAGTTATTATTCATTTTATATTATTTTTAGATGTTTTTTATCTGTGAAAAAGCAAAACAATTTTGTGTTGACAAAATTTAAAAATTGCTTTTACCCCCCGATTAAATATTCGACTAAATTGGTTTGTAATTACATTTTCTAGTAACCATCAGTATTTTTTGTATTATTTTATTGTCACCGGATAAAAAAATTAAATTTCTTTACTTATCAGAGAAAAATATTTTAATCGGTAGCCTGAAAAAAAACTTGCAAAAGCATAGCAATACAATTTAGGGAATTTTTCCATAATTAAATTCCAAAAACTGACTAGTTTATTTATTATTGTAAGACAAACACTTTGTCGACACTTCAAACTTTTCATCTTACACTGCGTCATAACTCTTAAGGTATTCATTGGAGTTGTTTCAGATTATTTAATTCCATGTTTTCATATTTGCACTACTTTCTATGTATGGTATGGTATGGTACATATATATTCCAGCTTGTGTGCTTGTTCAGAGAACCGCTTATAAGCCTTCGTCAAGTGGGACAGACACAGAAAGAATTTTCACAGTCACAAAGAAAGGAATAACACATAGACAAATAACAACATTTATTGACGGTCACAAACATCCATGCCCACCAGCTCCAACGGCTAGCGTCCTAACGATTGAGCCAACGGGGTGGCATTTTCTATGTAATTGGTTGTTTCGATTTAATTGTCAAAATGTTCATTTATTTTGTCCGCTTATTTTCCATTTTAGAGTTCTTTACGTATACTTGTATTTATTCCTGCAATTTATTAAACTTTATTGGTTTAAATTATTATGAAGTATGCAAAGCATTACCGAATATGCCAAACAAGCATTAAGAAAACGTCAATAGTTACCAAAAATTGTTTGAAAACTTTGTTAAGATTATTATTACTTTTTATGTGGGGAAATCAAGCGAAATAGTGGGACAACAATTTAACGTGATTCCCGAACAGGGAAAAGGGTTGTACTAAAAGATACGTCTGTACACAACATTCGTTTCAGTAAGGCAAGAAAATACATATTGTATTGCTTTTTTTTTCTCAAATGCTGCTGCACATTGGCCACATTAAGCATTTGCAGACTCATTCCCCGGAACTGAGAGCCATTTTTTTTTGTGGCACCCTCTAGGCGACTCTCGCTTCCAATTTTGACTCGCAGATTACAATGAATCTGAGCGATCTCTGTGGATGTTAAAGTATGCCGAGATTTAATTTTGCCTAGCAAACCCAAGCCAAATGGGCCCTCCAGGAATCTTTTGCATGCCACATAATCGCATGACATGCGCGCCCAAGATTTTCCCATCCAAAAAATCTGACGACTCAGCCGGGGCTCGAACCCGCGATCTTGGGCTAACGAGACGGACACGGTTCAACCTATCAGCCTCTGAGCCGCCATATTGTATTGTGTTCAAAACAAATGTAATTATCAGAGTACCAAAAACGAAACCAATACCTCTGGAACTGTTGTAACTCACTACGTGAAACATCCTAATGGTGATGAAAAAATTATAACAATGTTATTAAAGGATAAAAATACATACATAAAACTTAAGATTTTCCCAATATTTAATTTGAAAAAGCCAATGTAATCATAAAACAATTTCATTTTTGAATATCAAATTGCGAAGCCATTTGAAATAGAAAAATTGGGAAATTGAAAATAATGCCAACACGCTAAACAAGAATGTTTAGCTTCTGGTAGGAATTTTAAATCAAATCTTCAAAGTGTCATTTTATTTTATGAAATTTGATCGTTATATTAGAAACCAAAATATGATCATATGTTATGATTCAACTCAAGAAGTTTCATGATATATTTTACCCGAGTAAGAGATATATTAGACAAGATTGTTTTTAGAACACTTTCAATTTTCAATAATATCATCCAATTTCTCTCGGTTTTCCATTCGAAGCAATCTCCAAAATCCATTCACACACAATAAAATTGAGTTTCTAACCAGAAATAAAAAAAAAATCGAAATATATTCTATCTTTCTGATGAATGAATCTGGAGGTCGGAGCTGAAAAGCTTCTTAGCGAAGATTTTCGTGGAATCTCAAAAAAAAAAAAATCATCGCACTATCCTCAACCCCACGAAGCTTAAAAACCATGACAACTTTCCACCACACATCGGACGACAGCAATTCGATTCGAGAAATATCTATGGAATATTCTGAAATGTTGCAACTTTTTACTTGTTTTCTCATGTGCAAAATGCCCAGAAATCAAAATAGAGAAATTTATATTTCGGCAACGCAGTTTATTTTATTAAGTGTGAAAAAATTCGGAAAATCGTTTTTAGAGTGCAGAAAACAGTTTTCATTGTTAGAAATGGCAATAGAACGTGACTGAAGGTGATAGGTTACGGGTGAAACTTTCTTGTGCATAAAATTTTCCATTAAAGTTTCTTTTTGGTTGGTTTATGGAACAGAAAAATAGAGATTTATAACATTTGAATTTTGAAAAGCTTTGTAAAGTTTTATTCAAGCTTTGCTTTATCCGTAAAGTGCCAGAATCTCAATATTTCTTGTGGCAGTTCCAAAAAGTTAAATTACTGTTTCAAATATTTTTCTAAAAAAATTTTACCATAGTTGACGCATAATTATATCTTAAGAGTAAATTCTAGAAACAATATTTGGAAAAAATGATAAATACGAACAATGCGTTATGTTATTAGTAAATGAATCTACAAAACAAGGTTTTACTACAGGCTAACTACGAAATACTCATATTGTTGATCATTGTCATCAATGTTAATAATCAAGTCGAAAAATGAAAAAAAAAAAAAACATTATTCAGAAAAGAGCATAAATAACGCTTAGTAAGCAAATTTTTGACTTTTACAAGCAATTTCCTGTTCTCCTCTTCCTCTCCACAACTTAAATAAACTTTTAATGATTGAACTCTTGTTGCTTACGACAACATAAAATGTTTTCTTTAAACATTTCGACTTACGAAAACACTCATCAATTTTCATAGAAATACTGTTTTTTTTAATCGGAAAAATAAATCGTTGTTCTTTTTGTGTACTGAACTTAAGATTTCATTGTTTGTAAAATAAAAGTCACTAAAATAAATATTCGGAATGAAGTTATTAAAATTTAAAGGTTTTTCTAGAATGCTTCTGTCCACAATTTTAATATTTTCATATTTTGTAAAAAAATTATTTAGATTTAGGGTCATACTGGAACTGATCATTTAATTAGCAACTTCATAATAATTAAATTTTTTATGCATTGCATTTAGAGTTTTAAAAGTAACTTATTTAAATAGCTTAAATATTAAAAATTAAAAAAGATTGAAAGTTTTTCTTGCCTTAATTGCATAAGAATCGCAGTAGAAGATTCTTACTTAAATCACTTAAATATCTTACAATATTCTGAAATTTCGTTGTACAAAATTACCAAATTAACAATATACAAGCCAACAGCACTTTCACTAATGTTAAAGTTAGTTATAGTGTATGTGATTAACTATTCACACACACACACACATCTTTACATCCAGCCAAAAATAAATAAAACTTAGTGCATATCAAATGGCGAAATCTCCAAGTTTACTAATCTAACTTTTAGGATCTAATTACTGACATCTTAGTTGGGTTTCCAAATATTCACAACTTGGGAAATTTGGGGTTAATCCGCGCGGAAATGAATACGTCAGGTGGTCTGCGGAACGACAAATTTCATTTCGGAACATGAACTGGTTAGGAATGCCTTGAAACGACGAATGTATTCCGAATACTTAAGCATCGTGATAAGAATTATTTCTAATGCTTTCATTGAAAGATCCGATGGATATGACGGAGTAAATGAGTCAAGATATTTCTGTTTATTTGTTATAATACACATAATAAAACATTTATAAATATATTATGCCGAAATTATATGCGGAATTTATAAATTTTTTAAGTTTGGAGACTCAGATGACACTTTATAAAACATTTACTGGAAGCAATAATTATTGCTGACAGTAAATGGTTTTAAAAGTGTCATGAGAGGAAGAACGCGTTATGAGACATTTGTGGAAAAATTAAGATTTTTGTGTCAATGAACATATTATTCCCACATTTAAAGATGTTTTTAAAATCTTTTCTTTTCATGAAATGTAAGTTAAATATATTTTTTTACCGTTTGCAAGTACTTTTTAAACGGATTTAACCCTTTCCTTTCAGTCCCAGTTATGCCATTCTTCATCATCATATTTCTGATAATAATTTTTAAAAAATAATCGGGCTAATATCTATTGTGATTTTAAGTTTGAAGAATCGAATTATGTGCTTTTTGATATTATAAACGGCTATATATGATCAGAAAAACAAATTCTAAGATGATGATGCCAAATTAATCGTTGATACTGAAAGGGTTAATTGCAAATTAAAAACTTGAAAGCTTATTTCCTCGTTTTCATCCTTTTGTCGCTTAGTAGGTTTTTCCACACCCCCCCCCCCCACCACCACCACTGAGCCTTTCAATTTGAACTCTCCCCCCCCCCCTTTATAAGGTTAAAGCATCGAATGAATCTATATAAAAAACATTCGAAACCAAATAATAATTTGAAATCTAACTTTTCCGAAAATATAACAGTAACAATTTTTTATAAACTCCTTACGGTGAAAACATTTACAGTTTGCACCAATCAGTTAAATTCGAAACAATTTCTAAATTAATGTAACATACATAAATATAATTGCAAATTAAAACAATTCATTCGGTTTTTTCTCTTTGAAGTAAAAATATAGTTGAATAGACGGCAAAATAAATACTAACAATACCAGACTATGTACCTCAAAAACCGTTAATGGAAAATATGTCCCTAGTCTAAATAAATTATCGACTTATAATATACCAAACATTAATATATTTCTCGATAGATCCTTAACGGTCATCAAAGTTACTATACATAAGTTGGCTGCGTTAAATTTCGAATGATGGGCTATCAAGAACCAAGACGAGTTATCAAACACTATGTACTTGCTTGGTAAAACACTATATACTTATGAACAAGCACACAAGCTGGAATATATATGTATCATACCATACCATACCATACTATATACTTGCTTGATATTGTTATAATGCTATGTCCACACTGCGACAATAAAAATGACAAGACATTGCGCGCGCATGGAAATGCCTATACGAATTGGTCAGGCATGCGCGCGCACCTACCTCGAATGGACCAAATTGCATATACATTTCCGTGCGTGCGCAATCTCTTGTCATTTTTATTGTCACAGTGTGGACATAGCATAAGAAAAATAAAGAATTATTTAAAAGTCACTAAGCTTTGTTTAATGATAAAAAAATACTCTTTCTTAATAAAAAGTAAGAAATAAAATACTCCAATATAATAATTATCTGACATTGTTTTGCACCTTACTCAAAATGTATTTTAAATAACACATTTAAAATTTACTTTAAATCAGTTCTTCCTTAGTACTCGGGGGAAATCAAATAAAGTTATATTATTGTTGAAAGTCTTTTTGATAAAATCTGTTGAAAAAAAATATTAAAGCAACCAATATTTTTTTTTCTATGTATAAAAGGTTCTATTAACTTTTCGAGCACTTAATAATAATATATATACATAAGGGTTTTTTTTCAACAGATTATGGAAGTGAACAAAAAAGTACTTACCCCTTAATAGATCCTTTTTCCAACTACAGTTATTGAAGAGCTGATTTGCAAATGGCGTAAAGTCAAAAAAAATATTCTAGAATTGGTTTCTTAATGCAAAAGACATAAGAATATGCCTAGCAATGTCTTTTTAATAAGTAGATGTTCCAAGCAGAGTTTGGTAGTATTGAAAACTGAGGGTAAATTTCTAGGTTTATTATTATTTTTTTTTTCGAAATGAAGTAAGTCACTATTAACACTTGTGCCTAAAAGGCATACAGTGAAGAATTTTCTTCGTCCAGAATTAGCCATTTATACCAGCATTCCGAAGTATTCTACGAAGAGTTTCACATAGAAGTTCCATGCGTTTCATTATAATATGAAGTTAGACATTTAATGCAAGTTTTTGAGAAATTTATTCACGTTAATTCGCTGGTATCTAGCTGAGAAAACCTGAAAATGAGCATTGTTTTCCATTCTCTTTGCCTCTTTGAAACGTTTTATTCAGATTGCACATTTGAATAAGATAGATTCACTATAATAGCAAATCCTTTAACTGATTTTCTGGCTTTAAAATGAAATATAGTTAATTTACGAAAGTGTCTAAACCTGTTTATTTACGATCAAGCGTGAAATCTAAGAAAAAAGTAAATAGAATAAATAATTGAGAAATTAAATACTAAAATCAAACGATTTTGTGTATTTTTCAATTAGAATAAAAAAGAGCTGCAAAAGATATTTTTATAATGAATTTAATGAAGTAAGAAGACTTTTGTGTGATCATTTTGTGAAATTTTGTATTTATTTATTTTTCTCTGAAAAATATTGTCTTTTTTAAAATATCGAAATTTTTTGTGAAGAACTATTTAAAGACAGTATTTAAAAATATTCAAATAGTGAAATTGTTTACTACGAAGTATATAGCAGAATATAGAATTATATTTAGAATTTCTGCAAATTTCTCCAATTTACAAACAGTTTTGGGAGCCTATGTATGTCAGAATTTTTTTAAGAAATAATTGCAGTAAAAAAAGTACTTTTAGGCAGTTGATACATTCATTAAAAAAAACATATTTGTATGCATTTCTGACTTTCATTGTGAAAGAATTTAATTAGCAAAAATATCGTCTGAATTTAAATTAATGTTATCATGTTTTTGAATCAAAACATTATGTTCATCAGAGCTAAATACTTCAGCTATATTTTGCCTAGTGGGGTTAATTCGTAAATAATACAAATGAGTAATTCGAAAAAAGCTGTTGTTTTTTCTCAACACCCTAGAAAATGTTGTAATTATTACCCATAGATAAGAAAAGTTATCTTTTGGGAAGTTTTATTTTTTCTTAAAATTCATAATAAGTCCTACATAACAAAATAGCGTTTCCTAAAATGCAAAAAAAAACCTAACTAAGGTATGCATATACCTTAGAAAACGGAAAATTGATCAAAATATGTGTCCTGATGTTATTGCATTAAAATATTATATGATTCTTTTTCTTTCAAATGGTACAGGTATATTTCATGTACTGTAAATAGTTTCTAATTTACAGGCAATCTTTTAAAGGCGATTCTATGGTAATCAGTCTTACAATGAAAACCTTGAAAGCATTTTCTGAAGAACTAGTTTTTTCATAACATGCTTGAACTGCGAGCAATATATTTCAAATTAATATGTTTCGATTTAAAAAAAAATTAAGTGTATTTTAAAGAGTATGAATCAGGGCATGTGGCCATACTTTTTATAGCAATTGTAACTAATATTGATTTTTTTTTCAGACTTTCAAAAAAATTAAATTATTAAAAAAATCATATATTTTAAAGTTAGCCAATTCAAACTATCATAATTAAATAACTATTTTGCTTAAAGCTTAGATAAAGTATGATCACATGCCTAGATATTTACTGTTTTCTTTTCTGCAAAAATTATGTAAAACCACTAATTTGAATTGTCATTAAGTTGCTCGCAGTTTGGCACAATTAAATTAATTAATTGCTAATTATTTTATTAATTAATAATATGTTTTCTTGCAGTAAAATATTTTTATCTTAGTTTTTATGTGCCTGATCTTCTCACAAAGTTTTAGAATTCTAACTCAAAAATTAAAGAAAAAGTTGTCCAAGGTATATGCATACCGTAAAGCCATTTGGAAGTTAACTCTTCGCCGAAAAAAAAATCAGAATTTATAAGTTTTAAAACAATGTTTCTTTCAGATGCTATTTTCTTATGCTACAACTACTAAAAAACTATTTTATCCTAATTTGTTTTTATTTGAATTTAAAAAACGAAGGATCGACGTTGAAACAAACATTCCGTCAACAAATTAATCAAAAGAAAGTAAAACATCCCAAATTTATACACAAGATACAACGATTTTGCACAAAAATGAGAAGTAGATCTGCCAAAAATCTAGAACTAATTCTTATAGAGTCTGTCGAAAATGAATTAATTATCTTCTCAAAGTGATAAATCCTTCACCAAATTGCCAGTTTCAAGTATTTGCACACTGCAAGTTATCCGATGCAACCATATTTTAAACCCTCTGCTATCTAAGTATTGTCAACAACAAATGATTCAAGATTATTAATTATTATCTTAACTAAAATTTAAGTTCTATGTAAGGAAAATGAAGGTCTCAGATTTCGTTCTATTTTTTTTTAATTTTTTTTTTTTTACTTTTCATTGAAAAACCAACTATACCAAAACCGACCTTAAGTTTGCAGTATACAAATGTTCTACGAGAAAAAAGGTAAATAGTTCTCATTTTTGAGAGCGAGAATCGAATACAAAAAGGTATTTCCCATTCAATAAAAAAATTTATTTGTTATTTCAAGACATAAATTTATTATTTTTATTAGTTTAGCTTCAGTTAGAGTGTTGTTTTAATTATTTTTTTCCTTGGATTTTGACGTAACAGGGCGCACGAATATCAGGGTCAGATTATCAACCAATCGGAGCAGGCGAAGCTTCGGCTCCAGCCGCGTTGTTTACGCAATTCCTCCGCGTAGAACATTTCTCTGCTGCAAACTTAAGGTCGGTTTTGGTATAAAAAACATTATAAATAACAACTTTACATCGATAACAGTAGCGAACATGACAAAATACAGCACCGAACTTAAGACCGTTGTTCAGAATAATTAAATGTTTCCTAAATACTTCAAATCTACCGTTGCCAAAATATCGAAGTCAAATATTGAAAGTCATTTTTAAATTTGTCCAGTTGTATCTCATACACCAACGTTCAACAGTAATATATTAACAGTTGAGTTGGGTGCCTATTCAGGTGTTGGCTCGTCACCTGACTATGGTTCTAAAATACGACGCCCGTTGCCAATAGCCCTCGTGTAGCT
The DNA here is from genome assembly GCA_023701765.1 of Hylyphantes graminicola. NCBI lineage: Eukaryota > Metazoa > Arthropoda > Arachnida > Araneae > Linyphiidae > Hylyphantes > Hylyphantes graminicola. Next base: position 57,736,551 of record CM043118.1, on the reverse strand, counting down.
TTACTGCGACGATAATTCAAATGAAATCAAACCAATCATCAGTAATATCACCAATGAACGATTTTAAGTAATCAATTATCGCAATGACTTGCGTGACTTAGTGTATCGATATAAATGAGATTTGTGATGGAAAAATGGCAACCTCCAAAACATTTCTTGTTTACTTTTAGACAAAACAAATTATCCAGCATGTTAATATAATATTAGTGATAATAATTAACGACTTTTACATTCATAAAAGTAGTACACACGTCAAGATATAACCCCAAACTTGAACACGTGGTTCAACAAAATCAATGGGAATTTGTTAGGTTAGGTTTTTAGTGGAAACAGAAATATATATGAAAATAAATTCTTTCTCGTGGTTTTGATTGGTGAAACCATGTCACGTGTGAACAGAGGACCAATCAGAGGCCCAGAGCAAGAATGAAAAGTTGGATGGAATTAAATGTTCTCTTAAAACCTTAAAATGCCTTTTAAAACCTTAAATGTCCATTTCAAACTAATCTGATTATGTCTTAAACATTAATGTTTTAGACTGACACCACCAACGAATTATTTGAAATTATTAATGATCATATTGGCTTATATCGATATAAATAAGATGATTGATGTGAAAAAGGAAAAGCTCTTCCAAAAAATAATTCTTGCCAACTATTCTCCTGAATAAATACAAAAATTGTCGACCAACAACAGGCCAGAGGCCCAGCAAGATTGGTCCAAAAAATTTCCAATTTTTTACCAGTCTCCAATAACTATCGATATTCTTTTTGAATTCTTCAACTATCTTCGAATAAACAACATAATCAGGTAGACCATACCATTCCTTGACAGCAAAGACTTCGTAAATAACGACTTTACATCAATAACAGTAGAAGGGACACGTCAAAATAGCCCTTCGAACCCGAGACGCAACCCCCAACAAAATCAATTAAACGTCTTCTTCAAAATCTCGAATCCTCCAACAAGCTGTAATTTTAATGTCACCAGGTCAATTGATCACCTTCTTGAAGCCAGGATCTGAAGAGCCACTTGGGGAGAACTTTATTTTTAGTGTCTTCTTTTGTGTGGCAACACGAAAAAACTATGCAAACTGAAGTGAAGATGTATTGAGCCAATCTATTTCGTGTTCGCTAGGGGGAAGTTAAAAGTTCCAAGGAGTTTGGTGGTAGTTGGGGGAATATTAATTTTTGTGACAAACAGGATCTGCTTTTATTGATTGCAGTATCTGGATCATTATATCAGTGAAAAAGTTTAACCCTCTAATGCATGCTGTTGCCGTTTGGCAACAAGTAAGATAATCCACTTTATTCCAGAAAAGTAGAGCTCCCTCTCGACAAATTTGTGTTTTTTGCATCTATTACATTCCATTTTGAAGTTTTAGTTACCAATAATCCTCATAGATGACAGTAGTAAAAGTGTATTCAAAATTAAAAAGTGAGATTATTAACTGTTGTAAAATTACGTTTTTGGTATTATTCAAAGTATAATAATATTAGTACTAAATGCAATTAAAAGTGGCCGCCCCGGTGGCTGAATGGTTAGTGTACTAGCCTTTGGAGCTGCTGGGGTCGGGTTCGAATCCCGGTCAGGCATGGATGTTTGTGACAGTCAATAAATATTGTTATTTGTCTATGTGTTATTCATTTCTTTGTGACTGTAAAAATTCTTTATATGTCTGCCCCACTAGACGAAAGCTTATAAGCGGTTCTATGAACAAGCACACAACCTGGAATATATATGTATCATACCATACCATACCACAATTAAAAGCTAATAGAGCAAGTTGTTTATATGACTATGTACGTCATGAAAACATCAATTTACTGTAAAATAAACATTACAACACTGTGATGTAAAAAGTAATCACCAAATATGTTGTAATTTTACAACAACAAAAAACAGCGAGTGAAAACAATGCTAACAATAGAATAAATTCAAATAGAAATTCCAGGGTTTTTTTTTTATATTTCATTTTTAAGATTTTTTAATTTTTCACTAATATTGACAATCGTTGATAAATGGCCGACTTTAAAAATACTAAGTTCTGTCCTACAGTAGTTATATGTTAAAATCTGTTGCAAAGTAGCATTAAAATCCTCAGCATTTTACGAGAAAAAAAATTTAAATACCCGTTTCATTAATAAAATCATAAGCTTGGGGCCTGGATGGCTAAGTGGTTAGCATCACAGGCCAGCAGTCTGCACGCTTTAACGGGTGCGGGTTCGATTCCCGCATTCGCCCTAGTTGTGCTTCCTCTCTCCTGTGACAGGAAAAACTCTTTCTGTCTCTGTCTTACTTGACGAAGGCTTATAAGCGGGTCTCTGATCAAGCACACAAGCCGGAATATATATGTACCCTACCCTAACCATAAGCTTTCACTATGTCTTAATTGAGCAGCTGATAAAGCATTTATCTGACATGCTTCAATTGAGAATGACAGTTATTGGTAATGTTAAACTCTAAGATGATGTTTATCAATATTGCTCAAGTGCTTCAAACTCCTAACATGGCTAAGTTGTCGAAATGCAATACATCTTAATTCAGAAACTCTTGGGTGTTTAAATTATTACAAATATGAATTTGTTGGCTTTTAAAATTCGATTGCATTCCTTGAATCCAAATTCCAGCTTATTTTAATACCTAAAACAGCCCTTTAACTAAACAAATATCAAGAAGCAATTTTTTGTTTCAAACATATATTAATAATATTTATAATGTAAGAAATCTTGCTGCGTGTAGTGAAAGTAAAGTCTGATTTACAATTTGAAAATACCGTTGTTTCGAAAAGCAAGACCATATTATTATTTTTTAAATAATACGGTGTTGCGTTATTTCAAACTCTATTTCGAATTCCAGACAAAATATAAACTAAAGTTAAATTAAACATTTCATAAAAGAGTACAACTTGCTTTTTTCCCTAACTACTGTAAGCCGCCTTTTGTCGCAAAACATATTTTATTGTTTACGACATTTCTCCATATCTTTGTCCAACGAAATTTATGATCTTGTTATATCAAGAATATACTTGAGAAGAAGCACCCCTTATTAAAAGAGGATACTAGAAGAAACTTTTGCGATGCTTTCAAGAAGAAGCTATACGTTCGCTTTACTATTTCTTCTATAGTTGTTTTCGTAATAGATTCGTGCTGGATATCTCAAGGGAAAAAATTAAAGGTATCAATATCTAAAGGTACAATATCGTACAATTAAATTACTTTTAGGAACTGGAGAGCCCAGTCGGTTAGGCATTTGCCTAGCATGTGGAAGGTCCCACGTTCGGGTCCGGGCAACGCCAAAATAACTGCTGACCTATAAACGGCCCGCGCAGCAAAATATATTCGACGAATAGTACCCCGTGTGGAGAGAGTGCGCGTTCAATATCCTTCAAAGTCCTAACACTACGCACTATGTCGCCCTTAACGGTTGCGTTGGGTGGCTACTCAGGTGTCAGCACCTCAGTTGACTGTGGTTCTAAAATACGACACCCGTCGCCAATAGCCCTCGTGTAGCTCTAGTGTCACGAATTCGAACTAAACTGAATTAAATTGCTTTTGAGGAGGGACAAAAAAAATCATGATTTGATAATGCATAAATTAGTTTTATTAAATACTTAAAGATTTTTTTAAAAAGACTATACTTCCCGCCACCCTTATTTGAAACACTTTAGGGATGGAAAACTGAAACCGTTTATTTTTTATTTTTTTATAACCGTTTTTTTTTTTCGGTTTTGACCAAAAAATCGGTTTTTTTATTAAGCCGGTCTTAAGGTTCAGTAAAACCGAAAAACCGGTTTTTGAAACAACGGATTTTTTCTAAAAAAACCGCAATCCCTACCTTTTCTTATTTAGTTGGCGGCGAGTATATAATACATTATTTTCATTAGCATTTTGCCTACCAAACCAATTTTTTTCATCTTGATGAAAGAAGAAAGAAAAAAGTGGATAAGAAAACTAAAAGTATTTGATGATAAGTTAAAAGTCTCCTTTTTTAAAAGAAAGGATTTAATGACGCACCAATAGACCGTGAGAACGATTCGCTTAACAATTAAATTTAGGGTTTATTATTATTCAATTTATGAACGGGGATATTTTTCACATTAGAGTAAAAAATGCAGCATAATTTTGGTGAAAGTGTCAAGTGTTTAAGGAAATCGATTTTCTATTTTTTTTTTGTTGCACTTTCTATAACACTTAACTGTACAAAAGAAATCTGTTCAAATTTATGGCAGAAAAATCTCGAAAAGGTTACAAAGAAAATCTCATTATTGATTTATGCGAGTATTGTGTTATGAGTGAAATGTTTTATAAGTATACTTTTATGAGAATAATATCTTATTATGAGTGAAATAGTTTAATAGTGTAATATTATATTATGAGTGAAGTATTTTATGAGTATATTTTTATGGAGTATAATAATTTATTATGAGTGAAGTATTTTATGAGTATATTTTTATGAGTATAATATTTTATTATGAGTGAAATCTCATTATTTATTTTAGGCTAACAATTTTCTATTTTAAAGCACAAAAATTGTTTTTAAAAGGCAAATTGCAAAGACAAAACTAATTCCTACAAAAAAAACCTGTCCAGTGCACTTGTAACGATAATGTAACATTGTTAGGGTACCAGTACCCAAGAATAGCACCAGACTACAATGTAACGTTTCCATCAAGTGCACTAGCACCCAAAATAGAACTAAACAATTCCGCATTCGAAATGTCAACAAGGCAGGTGGAACATGGTCATCAGACTGAACGAAACCCCTGAAACAATTGAGGGGGGGGAGGGGCGTAAATGTTATTTCTGGTCGAAAGAAACCCTACGCTGAGAATCCCCTCAAGAATTAGACATTACGTCACTTGTTATTTTTTCCTCTAATCGATGACGTCACACATTGAAGAAAATAAACCGCGAACCCGGAAGGCACCGGGTTAGTTCCCGTTGCCATTTTAAAATAAGTAAAATCATTGGAATTGAAAAAACTTTAAGAATGTGGACTAGTAGAAATGATAAGATCGGTATTATATGTCCATATAATGTAAAGAAATTTTATTCTAATTTATTCTAAAGTTCCGAAAAAGTTATTGGCAAATCTTTAAGAAAAAGAACAGTACTTGAATTTTAATTGAAAATAAAATAACTAACAAATATGTTTAAAAAATATATATATATACAGTTTTAGCATGAGTACCATAACGTATTTCGAAAATTCTATATAATTTTTCAAATGTGATTCAAAAGTGGTTTTATAGCCCAAACTAGATATTTAAAACCACTAACTCATTTAAGACAAGTAGCTTCCTATATTTAAAGATCGAAAAAAAATATTTCGAAATTAGTTACTTCGATGAATACTATAAAGAAACAAACATGAAAATAAAAAAGTAAAATATTAACTTATAATTTGTGAACAAGTTTAGTCCCTAGTTATTTACTAAATATCTTTAATCTTTAAAATTTCCCTGATATATTGCAGCGGTCATACGACACATTATAAACACTTGTCCATATTGGATATCCAAAACTTTAAACACATAACCTACAACAGTTGCACAATTAGCTCGCATCTTTACGAAAACCCTTCAAGTACATGTTAAGAAGCTAATTAAGAATTTAAATGCAAAGCCGTGTTTCAGCTTCACCTGAAGTTCATTCAAATTGGCAATATTCTTTTTGCTTTCTAAGAATACGTCTGAAGCATCTCTGTAGAGTTAAATTCGAGGTTAAAACGATTTACTTGTCAGAAATGCGTGTTAAGGTTTTGAGACGTGAAACAAAAAGAGCTAAACCTACTGTAGAATACTACAGAGAATATTTTACAAACGTAAAGTTGTCGTGAATATAGTACAAGAAAAAATACTCTACGGAGCAAGTGTTTCATTTTAGTGATTTTTTATTCTGTAAAATATATTTTAAAGAAGTTCAGTTTGTTTAGAAGTCTTTGTATTATCCTCAGTTATACGCATTGTCCAGTTTTGAAAAATAGATATTTCTAATTAAGTATTTTTTAATTATTCTGTAAAGTATATTTTAAAGATTTATTGTTAAAAAGTCTTTGTAGTTTTCTCAGCAATATACTTTATGAAATGCTGAAAAGAATTCGTTTTAATTAATAATATAAACTTAAAATGTTCCTACATTTGGTAAAAAATATATATATTTAAAAACATCCATTTAGTAATTAACACGTACTCGTAAAAAAAAAATACACAAGGAAATATAGAAAGTAACTCTTTTTCACCAAATAATATTCTAATTTGAATTTTCAACTTACTTATTTTCTTTATTATTTTATTACATTTCCGGTGAATGGTTTTAAAAGCTGCTCACATACTTATTATATATTGATGCATCATTTACGTATATTTCTTTTATAGGTAAGCAATGGCAACAGACAGTTTCCACGCATACTTGGCATTATTTGGAATTCTTTTGTTGGCAACGATCGCACACAGTCAAGACCTGGCATTTGAAGAGTAAGATTTTCATTTATTGAATCTAGATCTTTGTAAATAAGATCCTCGAAATATACTTGAAAAGTTATATATAGAGTTATAAAAGTTAGATATTGAAAGTTTGATACTTCAATTTCTTTTAAAGTACGTTTTACTAGAAGGTAGGCGAAAGACAAAAAAAAAATCAAACTGTTACATAATTCTCAATCTCCTTTGTTATGCAATTCCTCAAATAAAAAATAATTGTGCAGTCGTGTACTTATTTTCATTTTCAGGAATGGAATTTTGCAATAAAATATAAAGTATCACATACTTCATTCTAAAATGTTTTTATAAACAAGGCTGTTTTTGGTGCATCAAGCCATTTGTACACTCTTAAAAGAAAAGAGTGAAATCCACTCCAGTTGGAGAAGTGCATTTTCGACACTGGAAAGGAGTGAATATTAACTCAGACTGAGTTAAAATCACTCATTTGGAGTGATCCTGTCGGAGGTTTAACACAAAGGATCCACTCCTTTCGAGGAAGTGCATTTTCTAGACTGGAGGAGTGAAAATTTGCTCAAACTGAGTTAAAATCGCACGTTCGTTTTAAGAGTGTAGACTCGGTATATTCCTCAGGACTGAGAGCCATTTTTGTGGTAAAATCTTGACAGCTCAGATTACAGAAAATCTGAGCTCATTGTTGATATTTAAGTTTTCTGGAGGTTTTTTTTTTTGGGGGGGAAGGGTACAATGGAATACTAAAGGTTTCTTTTCCATGACACATTATGTAAGCGGCGATTTTCCCATCCTGAAAATCTGCCCACTCAGCCGGGACTCGGACCCACGATCTCGGGCTTATGAGGCGGGCATGTAATACCTCACTGCTACTAAACCGACAAAGAAGAGGTCTTACAGTTTTCTCTTCAGTTTTATAATTGTGTAGTTAAATATTTTATGGAGTGCGAACGAGCAAACATCTAAGTCGATAATTGAAGTGTAAGTACACAGTTTAAAATTAAAACGAATTTATCATCCTGCACCGTTGACCATACTTAATGTTTTGTAATTGAAAACTAGATTAGGTATTTTAATTTAATTTTAAAAATAATTTTATCACTTAATTAAAAACGCAGAACGTTTATCCTTAATAATATTAAATACTTTTATTAAGCCAATGCCATTGTACCGAATTATTTTGTTCTAAGAACGGTTTCGATTTAATATTCACATTTTAAATTGTTTTATGTTGTTACCTTGTTGCGTTGTTATTGTTCAAGCAATCTAAAGTCATTAAAATAATGCTTTACTTGTGTTTCTTTATTTCCTTCATTTTTAGTAATATCAAAGAGTTGCTATCAAAGCGAAAAAATCTGGACATGGTCAGACAAATGGTAGAGGACGTGGACAATCAACTAAACAGGCTACAGTAAGTACAAGGTTGAACTTAATTAAACTAATTGAAATTATATACTTGTTTGGTTTTCTGAAGAAAAAAAATTCAGATTTCTAAGCAAACAAATTCCAAGTCTTTATACCCTAGTAAAACCATCACTTCAGTACTCTCTGAAATGGATGTTGCTTTACTTTATAAAAGTGTGTGTATAACGCGGCGATTTTCTTTTAATAAGAGCTGTAGAAATTAATGTGTTCTTGTAAAAATTAAAATGCATAGTTGCTTTATGGCCTTTTAGTTGGAACTGCCTTGATTAAAATGGGGCATAAAGTTTATACACTCTTAAAACAAACGAGCGATTTTAACTCAGTCTGAGTTAATATTCACTCCTTTCTAGTGTCGAAAATGCACTTCTCCTACTGGAGTGGATTTCACCCTTTTGTTTTAAGAGTGTTCAGTTATTATATTTTAGTATACACATATTAACTACTCCTACACACAAGAAATATTAATTAACTTACACAAGATAAAATACCGGTAATAATTGTAACGAAATAGGGCAATAAATGTTCTCAAAAAAATTTATCCGATTTTATCTGTGTATGTGTAATCACGGCTGTTTAGATTACATTTCTTTGAAGCTACGCCCATCTTGATTCTACGATTTAAGATAGAGATGTCCTCATACACTTTTACTTGTTTTGTAATGTCCAAATGCACTGTATTTGTCTTTGTTTCGTTTTGTACTGTATGTCCAATGTGTCTGTCCTACGTGTGTCCTATAGAAAGCGTACCTGCTTCGTCAACGCCGGCGTGTCCGACTCGTGCGACTACAAGGAGATCTCGAGCGGAGTCAACGAGCACAACCTTTTCAACAGCCAAGACATGCCCGGCAAAAGGAGCAGCTCTCCGGACATCGTGGGTCGGCTCTTGAGATCCATGAGAGCTCGCAACAGGCGATGATCGGGGCGGCTCGGCTCTCGTGTGCTTCTATCCGTGTGTCTATGTGTGTTGACTTCTTGTTGCCACCGGGTAAGGAGAGCCCTCGTACGTCTAATACGGTCCAAAAAAATTGTTGCAAAATTGCACTGGAGAACTCAGGAACTTTCTAGCTGCAACCACTATTCAGAGAGTTGATTTACCACTTTTGAGTTGTTTTTTAAGTAATGGGTCATTCTCAAAAAATGTTACAATTCCAACTTCCAATGTTAAAAAAATAAAGTTCGATTTTATTCAAAATAATTGTTACTATTGAATTCAGAATTCACCTATCTATTGAAACTACATAAAATTTGTATATTTTTTTAATAATTTATGCTATAATTCAAACTTTTCACTTACCGCAATGCTATTATACCGAGAGTTTTGAAACGGACGTTATAAAATATACGTATAGACACCACACTAGAATTGCTCTCAACCATACATTTTGTTCAGTAAAATATTTTCGAAGATAGCAGCGCTCCTGATTTCTTAGTTTGAACTAAGTTTAACGACAACGCTTCTTATTGCTTGGTTCTTTGCAGCGGGATCCTTTGCAAGATGGAATTAATTGGTTTAGTTTTTTAAACGAATGTATTGGAGTAGTTTAGGTTGTGGTCGAAATTTACATACGAAATATTTACGTAAATTTCATATTTTTGTTTTTCATTCGATGAAAAGAAAATGCGGCAGTGACAATTGGAAATAGCAAACGATTTTTTCCTTCTTTTATACAAAAGGAATCGCTTCATTGAAACCTGTGTTAATAACTATATTCTTATATAATTAATAATATAAAATTATATTATTTTTATTTTTAGTGTTTCCAAAAAATAATTTTATAGCTTAACTTTTTTAAAAATTAATTATTTCTTCTTTTGATAGTACTAAATGTATTCGGCTACTTTTTAAAAAGTTCTAAATGGACAGACGATTTTTTCCTCATTTTACAATAAATGATTTCGTTGTTACCAAGATATAAATTTCATAAAATGTTTGCTGCGAAATGCTAAATTAATTTTACATTAAGGATTAAATACTTCAAAGTGTTTTCATTGCATTTAGTTGTTAAGTTAAAATGAATTCGTCATAAACAATATACATGCCTTAATTTAAGCAATATTAATTACTCTGCATTTAATAGCTAATTTATGTTATTTTCGCATCATTATTATGAACCGAATTCTTAACTACCAGCTCGATTCGTTTGTCCGCGCAGGCTTTATTATCTATCAAAAGAAATAAAAGCATCAATGTTTTGCATATCAATACTTCAGTGTGAATAGTCACTAAAAGCATCAATAACTTAAGATCCAATAATATTAGGAATATTACGTGTAACGCGGGGCGACAAAAACCGATGCAGCGATATAGTTTTAAAACAAAAATCAATTAAACCGAACAGCAAATACGATCAGCTAAAAACAAATTTTAATTCGCGCGCGTTTCATACTACTAAAAAAGAAAAATTTGTCTGTGTTGTGTGATTACGTGTCTTAGAAATTATGATTAAGAGCAGTGATCGTAATAATTATAGACTCCGACAATGTTTTAAAAAAATGCTATATGATTAAAAATTCCTCTGTTTAATCAAATATTCAATAATATTTGACCCGCAATTGTTGATAGTTACGAATAAGTACCCATGTCATCTAAAATTCTGTATATGTCAAGCAACAATCAAAACTTTTATGTCATATTAGTTCGTAGTTAAGAATTGGGGGCACTGCGCTCATTAAAGAGTTAGCTTCTTTTTCTACGGTAACAGAGTGGACAGTAACAGAGTGGACATTTTAAACTTTAACATCGCTTTTTGCCATGAATTTTATCTAATTTAAAATTTGTTTTTAGCTCTTCGTTATCAGTTTCTCAAGGGCTTTAAACTGTACTATCACTTTATTCTTAAATAGGCTTCAGTTTAATAAAAATACGGTAACATAGTAGTCATTGAATAATCACACTCTCATTAATTTTTAAAACTTTTATATTTTTCCTCCATAAACTAAAATTTTAAGAGATAATTGTCATGCATTTCAGAAATAAGTGTCTATGGTGGTACTTATTTCAGCAAAAAACTTAAATTTTTTGCATTTTTTGTCGTGAAATTTTGGTAACAGAGTCGACAAAAGAAAATTCTTCGATTCTGTGGGACACCATATATTAAGCTACAAAACAAAACTTTTTTGTAATTAAGAAGTGGTAAAAGGCTTATTTGATAGCTAAGATGCTTCTTAATCATCATAAACATCAATAATTAAGAAATATTTATTTTAAGTTATAATTATCTTCACTTGTTCTTTAATTTTTGGTCATGGAATATGTGAAATTTACCGACTATGCTCCTTTAAAAAAAGTCTCCAACTTTTTTTTTAGTATTTTTTAAATTTTAAAATATGGGTACAATAACTTAAAAGTGCGTTCTTTTATGCAGTTCAAGTGAAAATTCCGTAACAATAAAATTAAAAATATTACAAGCAATGAAAGCTGTGGGACAGCATTTGTAACATTTTTTGAGAATGACTCTAATGGTTTTTACCATAAAATTGGGGAATTCAGGCTCCAAATAGTGATTGCAGCAGAAATTTTCAGGCTTCCGGTGCGATCTTGCAACAATATTTTTAACAGGGTAATGTGTCCGCAAACTTTCTGTTTCGTAATTGTTGCTTTTTATATTGTTCTTTGTGCCAAAAAACGAACTTTTTAAAATACAGGTTTTGTCAAATTGAATAGGACAATAAGAAAACTATTTTTAGACGAATGTATGTTTATTGTAACCAAACTACAGCTACGTATGGACAGATCAACTATCAACCTCTATCAACTATTGTCCTATTCATTTTGACTAACCCTGTATAATCAAAAAATTATCCCTTTCTAAAATATTGCGATATTCGTGGAGACTACAAAGTTTGGATGTTTTGAGAACAAATTAAACATGCTCGGTAAAAGTAACAGCTCTCGGACATCGTGGGTCGGCTCTTGAGATCCATGAGAGCTCGCAACAGGCGATGATCGGGGCGGCTCGGCTCTCGTGTGCTTCTATCCGTGTGTCGATGTGTGTTGACTTCTTGTTGCCACCGGGTAAGGAGAGCCCTCTTACGTCAAACACAGGCAAAAAAAATTGTTGCAAAATTGCACTGGAGAATTCTGGAACTTTCTAGCTGCAACCGCTATTTACAGAGTTGATTTACCACTTTTGCGGGTTTTTTTAAGTAATGATTTTACCATAAAATTGGTGAATTCAGATTCCGAATAGTGATTGCAGCAGAAATTTCCAGGCTTCCGGTGCTATCTTACAACAATATTTTTAACAGTGTAATGTGTCCGCAAACTTTCTGTTTCGTAATTGTTGCTTTTTTTATTGTTCTTTGAGCCGAAAACGAACCTTTTAAACCATAATCAAACCATTGTCATTTCCAAAAATATTGCGATATTCATGAAGGCTACAAAGTTTGAATGTTTTGAGAACATATTAAACATGCTCGGCAAAAGGAGCAGCTCTCCGGACATCGTGAGTCGGCTCATGAGGTCCATGAGAGCTCGCAACAGGCGATGATCGGGGCGGCTCGGCTCTCGTGTGCTTCTATCCGTATGTCTATGTGTGTTGACTTCTTGTTGCCAGGCGCGGATCCAGACTTTCTACATAGGGGGGGTAATCCGGATATTATTATTATTTTTTTTGGGGGGGGGGGGTATAATTCTTAATTTTTCATAAATCATTTTAAAAAATTCATAAATTTGATCAAGTAATTAATTTTAGCAACTATTTTTAATGCAGGTCTCGACCCTGCATAACTACAATTATGACCCATCTAATCTTTTTAAAGAGCGAGCATTCTGTGTTCCAATTTGCTTTAAATAAGAAAACTTGATTTTTTTTAAATCACTGGAGAAGTATTTTTTTTCGGTAAATTAAAAAGAAAAGATCATAGGGGGGGGGGGGGGGGTAGTTACCCCAATCCCCCCCCCCCCCCCCACCGCTGGATCCGCCACTGCTTGTTGCCACCGGGTAAGGAGAGCCATCTCAATGTTACCATAAACTTTTCGGTTTCGCTAATGTTGGTTGTTAGATTGTCATTTGTGCCTAGCGAACTTTTCAAACCAAATCAAACAAAAAGCATTTCCCAAAATGTTGCGATACTTGTGGAAACTGCACACATTTTTAAATGTTTTGCAAAAAATTTTAACATGCTCGGTAAAAGGAGCAGCTCTTCGGACATCGTGGGTCTCGGCTCTTGAGATCCATGAGAGCGTACGGCAGGCGATGATTTTGACAAGGCTCTAGTGTGCTTCTATCAGTGTGCCTATGTGCGTTGACTTCTTGTTTCTACCGGGTAAGAAAGAGCCCTATTAAGTATTAATGTTCCCGTTACCTATTTTGTTTCGTAATTGTTGCTTTTTCGATTGTCCTTTATGCCTAAAACCGAACTTTAAAACCAAAAAACCATAGTTCTTTTTCAAATTGGTCCGATATTTGTGACGACTACAAAGTTTCAATGTTTTGAAAACAAATTAAACATGCTCTTTAAAAAGAGCAGCTCTCCGAAGCCTATGGATCGGCTCTTGAGATCCATAAGAGCGCCCAACAGACGATTATGGGGACAACTCGGCTCTCGTGTGCTCCTATATACGTGTATCTATGTGTGTTGACTTCTTGTTGCTACCATGTGAAAAAATCCCTCTTCGTTAGATGTTATTATTAACTTTTCTGTTTCGTAATTGTTGTGTTTTAGGTTGTCCATTATGCGTATAGAGCCAAACTTTTCAAATCGTAAAACCATAATCATTTTCTGAATTGATGCGTCATTTGTGGAGATTACAAAGTTTGAATGTTTTAAATATAATTTTCTTTTCCCGGACATTGTGTCATTATTATTACATAATTCCCTATTACTATCCTCATTATTATTACATAAAACGTCGGCTTTTATCTGCTTACATATATCAAAAATAACATTAATACTAAAAGAATAAATCTTACACAAAATTACGTTATATTCTAACTTCTTCTAAGAAAATAACTGAGAAGATTACATTCCCTTATTGTATCATTTCAAATGGTCTTTAGAATGAATGCGATTATATTTCAAACGCACCTGTGACCTTATATAATAAATCTTATTTCTATAGAATATCGTCAGTCAACAGAAACTGACATACTAAAAAGTCTGATTTTCTAAACAGCTGCTAGCTGTCTATTCAGGAAATGTTCGTTTACAAGCCATTTAAAAAAAATTGAGTTTCAATAATATATTCCATTAAATAACCCATGAACCTTCTTAAATATTCTTGCGTATTTGTCTCAGTTTCAGGTAAAGAAGATAATTTTAAGCCGCCTCTAAAGTTCGACTCAGAAACTTCTTTTTAGGAAATTCAACTGTATTTACCGGATCAAATACTTTCGGAAATAGGGCCTCTTTGCCTTCGCTTTATCAAAAGAATTTGTATATTCAAGTATACTGACCGGTATGAAAATAAAGTGGCTAGTTCTTTGAAGAAATATTTTAACAAATACGATACCTAAGCTTTCGTTTTCAAAGTCATTCGCCTAGGTATCTTACAATTATTTTTAAGATATTTCTTCTAAGTTACTTTTCGTTTGGTCTGAAAATGGTCAAAAGCAACTTTTCTATAGGTATGTAGATTTTCTTAAAAATATCTATTTGCAATAATGGTGTTTCAACAACAAAAATTTTAACTATTACATCCGCTCAAACTGCTTTGATGACTATTACAAGTTGAATCATTAATATCCATTAACCCTTGATCAGTTTTCAAGATCGGTTTCAAAGTGACATTCTGATTTTCAAAAGCCATTTTTGCCCTTTTCAAATCTTACACAATTATAATAACATATAACTAAAACTTCATTTCCACCCACAAAGCAAGGTCTCTTGTATTCTTCGAATGTTAGAACACTGAAATGTTCTAAATTGTTAGGCAATGGAGCTCCCGCGCTACGAGAAGGGATAAGCTAGGCTAGTAGGGCGTGGGCAAGAAGGGGAGGTTAACTTTCTTCTGTACTTTGAAGGAGGAACAACGGAGTTATTGTCCTTTAATCAATACGGTATTATTTTTAATGGAGGTGTTGCTCCAGTACAAAATTATGAACAGTATAGGGTTTGTTCTTTAAGATGGTATCGTTATTTCGGTTGAAACAGGAAGCTTCAAAAGAAGTTAATTCTTTAAAAAAAAAAGCCGATGGGTTGGAAAACTTATTTTGTAGTGTACCCTACACCGACTTACAGTCATCATGTTTCAACAATTCGCGTGCGCAAAAACTACTCTTTATAAGTATTCAAGTTGAACCTTTAATGATTTCATATGATGCCTTTATAGATCAGTTTTTCTAGATCGTTTTCACATTACATTTTCATTGTCAAAAGTATTTTTTTCCTCTTTTTACAAGTCTTACACAATTTAAATAACTTCTCGGCACAACAGGCCATTAGTGGGCCAAGGCTCGCCGTGCCCATTTCAGCTTACGTGACCAAGGGCTAAGCATATGTCCCGGTTAGGTTGTGAACCCCATTTAACACAATCTAAATGCCCTAACTAAAACTTCATTTCCACCCTCACAGCAAAGTCTCTTGCATGCTCCGAATGCCGGGACTGGACTGCTCCAGCTACGCACTCGATGACAGAGTGAAAGATCTGCTGGTTTCCGGCAGCAAAAAACGCAGCTTCCGATCGCATCAGCAACTGCTGCAGCAGCCGCTCTACAGCTGCGACTTCAAAGTTGGCAACCCGGAGGGCTGTCTGGGAAAGCTCATTGAGGCCGACAACAAAGACAATTCTCACTGGGGCGATCCAGACGGCCCCGGAAAGAAATGAAGTCTTGGTCGTTTTTCTTGAGATTTGTTTTGACTGGATATGGAATCGGATACAGGGCATGGTAATTTCAGATGCAGTTTGGTAATTGTTGGTGTTCCTGTCTGTTTGTGGCATACCTCTACAGCTTTTTATGTTTTCTTGGTGGCAGATATCTAAATCTTATTTACTGTAAACTCACTATTGGTGTTGTTTTGATGCACATCTCGAACTCGTACTTTGCCTATTTTGCACACGTCTCCATTTCGCATTGAGTCATTTTAGTGCACATCAGTAACTGGTATTTTATGTGGTTTTGAGTCAACAAGTACAATTTGAGTAGGCCAAAGAAATGAAGTCCTTGTCGTTTATACTGAGATTTGTTTGACTGGATACAGAATCGGATGGTAATTTAAGGTGCAAATTTTGGATGTTCTTGTCCACTTCGGCGTATCTCTAGACTGCTTTTTATGTTGTCTCGATGCGTATCTCTAGATCTTCTTTTGTGTCGTTTTACTGTATAGTAAGAGTCTATTAACTCACTATTAGTGTTGTTTCGGTGCACATCTCTAACTCGTACTCTGTGTCATTTGCCGATTATTTGTTCATATATTTCTAATTCTTCTTCTGCCCAGATTAGGTAGGGGTAAGGGTAGGGTAGGTTCATATATATTCCGGCTTGTGTGCTTGATCAGAGACCCGCTTATAAGCCTTCGCACATCGCTAACTTGTATTGAAGTCGTCGTGGTTCACATTTCTTTTTCGTGTTAAGTTGTTTTAGTCTCAACTTAGTCATCTCTACCTATAGTATTTTATATTGTTTTTGAGTTAAGAAAGACAACTTTCACTGGAGCCATCCAGGTTTTAAAAAAAAGGGAGTTCTGGTCGTTTGACTGAGATTTGTTTGACTAGATACGGAATCGGATGCAGGGCATGGTAATTTAAGATGCAGATTGGTAATCTTTGGTGTATTTGTCCATTGTGACATACATTATACATTTATTGGTAAACAGCAAGTATTGTAACTAAGAGCTAAATAGGAATTAACAAAGATCAACCCGCTTGGAGCGAATATACAGTAATACAGGTTTGACGAAAGCAAATGATTAACATAAACAGTCTTCTTCTTGAGAGTGAACAAGTGCACATCTCTAACTAGTAATTTATATTGTGTTTGCAACAATACCTGAGGTAATTCTGATGGCCCCGGAAAAAAAATTAAGTCATAATAGTTTTGTTGATATTTGTTTGACTAATACGAAGTCGGAAGCAAAGGGCATGGTTACAATAAAGATTGATAACCATTGTTGATCTAGTTTTTCGATGCACATCTCTATTTTTGATATTTGATTCAATTCCATTACTCGCACTCTCTTTGTCGTACACATTTCAAACTATTTATCGTTCTCATTTTAAATCATACCTCTATACTCTTACTTTTTACTCTATATATCTTTAATTATCACCTTCAACTTGTTTTCCGTGTTGCTTTGGTGCAAATCTTTTAACTTGTATTCTCGTTGTTTTGTCTGTACCTGTGGCGGTTGGTAAACAATCATACGTACTGTGTCCACTAATTTTCTGTTAAGTTGCCTACAAGCACATATTTGTATATTTTGTCGTGTTGAGGTTTCTTATTGCTTTTTCAAAGTACAAACTTAGTTGTTGCGACTGTTTACTGCGTTTTTGTCTAGTTGTCTATTTGGAAAAATCGATAAATATATTCAAACGGCAAGTCAGTTAACTTCTCATATATTTTTTGTTTATGTTAACGTATTTAGTGTGATATTGAAGATTATTTATTGATATTTTCAAAAGTAGGGGAGAGCGGGGCTGTACACATGAGGGCGATTACTTTCGATACATAGCAAATTACAAAGTAAAGGTTATATGAACAAAAGCAATATATAATTGAACTATTTGGATACTGATCATTCATAAACATTTTGGAACTATTCCACAATTTGCATATAAAAATTGGTGATTTAAAAAAACGTTACCTTGTACGAAACAGCCCCGTGGGTCTGGGCTATACCGTACACTTTAAGTTTTTTCTCCACTTAGATATTTTAAAACGGCACTTACAAAAAGTAAAAATATGCTTAACTTAAAAGTTCACAAAAAGGAGGAGTTTGTTATCTTTAAAAGAGGTTCATTGACACAAAACTCATTTTTTTTAACCCTTTCAGCCCCAATGGCAATTCGATATCAGCATTTTAGAAAAAAATTTCTGATCATCTATAGCCATTTATGATATCAAAAAGCACATCATTCAATTCTTCAAACTTTTTCTATTAGAAAATATTTTTTATTAATCTCAATAGATGTCAGCCCTATTATTGTTTTTTAATTATGTTCAGGAACATGATGGCGCCAAATGGCATCCTTGGGACATAAAAGGTTAAAAGTCATTTAGCTAATTCTTACACTAAGCTCTTTAACTGTTAAAAGGTATCTACATATGTTTTTTTTTTTTCAAATGTTGTGTGTTGTGTCGAATGTAGACGCATGAAATGTCTCTCCTTAACGTTTGAACCGTGATTGTATTTCCTCATATTTTTGATAAAACATAAATTGCTATAATATTATTTCAACCTTATCACTAACACACCTTTCTTTTTTCAGTATACTTATGTTAGCTTCATAGCCTACAGCCAGATGCTATTCTCTCTAGCTACCAACCTAGATGTAAAACATAGATTTACCTTCTTTGCTGATTCAATAGATGCTGTATTTTTGACTTTCAAATAGTGCTAATAATAATTTAAAAATTGTAATAATGCATGTCGCCATTGATTCTAAAAATCATGATTTCGTTTTGTCATTAAATTCCATCAGAAAATTAATGTTTTTCGACGCACCCTTCTCTCATGTAAATATGTGTTTATTGGCTGAAAATAAAGATATTCGTTAAAACATCTACAGGTGTATTCATTTTAATACTTCAAGTATGAGGTCTCTAAAAGCAAGAGTCGCAGTCTCCAGTTTTTGAGATAGTAGGAAAGCCATGAAAAACTGCTTAGTTTAACTGCTATATTTATAGGATATCTTATATGAAGAGTACACTGGGAGAACCGTTTTATTTCGCAGAAGGCTTTCCTCAATAGCCTCTTTGGGGATGATAGCGAGAAATCGCCTAAACTGGTGTAAAGAAACCGGTTACTCGCTTTGTTTATCTTTCGCGGAACCCCGGATTCACGCCAGAGATCAGTAACACGTGAGTAACACGTTGGTACCACGATCGAAGAACCGAAAGAAAAACCCGTTTCCTGTCGCCAATGCCCGCCAAGCAGACACATAAGGTAAGACTCCTAAAAAAACCAAGTGGTTCTTCCCGTGTACTCTTCATATATTTAAACTTGCAAATTGTATTCTAATAATTCAGGGAAAGATGGTATTTACTTGCTGTTTACAGATGGTTTCACTTGTTAGCATTCTTTCAAACTAAAAATTATAAACATACTTTTGGATAAGCTATAAAAATAATTAAACACGACTGGATGCAGAAATGTTCAAAGTTTTATAAACAAAAATTTTTAAAAATTTAATAATTTTTTTTTAGGAAAAAAAGTGTACTCCTACCCTCTTAAGGGAATATGAATAAGTTTTCTTCAGACCTGGTACTTTGTCCCTTGTTTTCCATATTTTCCATTGTTCAATTGCTTGGTTGGTAGACATATATTTGCAGGCTTGTGTGCTTGGTCAGAGAAACACTTATAAACCTTCGTCAAGTAAGACGGACACAACACACACACGTGCGTGACAGATGATGCCATCTATCCGCGCCACCTCCACAATTTAGACATGTCCCTGAAGGGTAGGGAAATAGTCTCCAGGGACTCCGCATATACAATTGCTCAATTAATCCATCGTTTTCACCGAACAAAATCCAACCAACATCCACTCAATTTCCGATAATTCTGATAATTCCCATCTTACAACTCTTGCAAAACAGTTTTAATTGCAACCACTCTCTTCTTTAAACTTAAACATTGTTAACATTGTTTTTTTGTTGTTAATGGACTAATTATATGTTTTTTTCTTCCTATTTCGTAGCCCCATGATTCCGAAAATTATGCACGTTTTATAAAGACATAAATCGAACAAAAACAATGAAAAATATCTCGATAATTTTTAGAACTTTTAATCAAAAAATTGCATAGAAGTGTAGCCATTCCTTCAGCTTTAATACTTATAGAACACTGTGATGGTAAGGCAAGTGGTTTCAGTTTCAATACGATTTATTTTTTCGTGTAGAAAAATGTAACAAACATTCAACTACATGCAGATACATTGCCAACTTGCACATTAAATTACTATATTTTATTACATTTGAATTTCGTACAAAAATGCACCACATTAAAGAACCTTTGCTTAGTTTATAGAATAATATTGAAGTAAATTTGATACCAAATAAAATAAGTCTACCCAACTGGCACAAGTGAGTTAAAAAAAGACGCCTTCATTTGGTCGTCTTAAAGCATCGTTTATAAGACGAAATAAAAGTTGCAGAAAAACTGGATATAATAATTAAAATAATATTGAATATGGATGTCAAGAGAGAGAAAAGCTGTACCAAATTTTTGATATTTCCCAGCATGCAACGCTTCCAGAAGGAGGTGTCGCACCTGCATCCGAATATTTCCACTTTAAAAAAACTTCGAGTTATCAGCAAATTTACAAGTTAAGATAAATAAGACATTTTTTAGGGAATTATTTTCTGCTTCGACCTCCTACAGCATCAAAACAAAATTCACCAGCCTCAATACCACAGACAACTGGATCGGCTACGCCTACGGTGACGTCATAGCTACGTCAAGGATTGGCTTACAACCCGACAAACAAACCACGCTCCACCCCTTTCGAATCCTATATTTTATGGTTAAACTAAAGAATCGTGGCCGGATATTTTACGCCAAATCTGGGAACCCAGACTTATTGGTATGATGGAAACCTTTGGTGAAATCAGCAATGGGAAAGTTTCTTATCATGTCACGTTCTCCATACTGCGGTCATTCATTCGTTGTCTCGGCACAAGCCGGGGTTTGTTGTCATTCGACCAGGCGATATTTAAGAAAAAACGCCAATCTGGCCACGATTCTTTAGTTTATCCCATTTTACAACGTCTTTTCAACACATTGTGCAATTTGGGTAGAGAAAGTGCTCGTTCTATTACTCATAACAAATGAATCATTATCCTATAAGCACTTAAGTGTTTCGTATGTAGCACAGTCCTAAACCAAGTGGTCCAGTGTGGCACCAATTCGACAGCAGTGTGCTTGAAGTTTCGCCAGTGATCTGAATTTTTGAAATTTAATAGCTAGTACATAAACAATTAAAGATAGATCATAATCATGTCGAAATTATAAAAACATTTTTTTTTCCTCTCTAACTATTTTCTTCTTTATTTCGCTGTCAGCCATATGCAATTACAATTCGCTTTGATTTCAAATCATTGTAAAGTGACTAGAATAAGCTATAAATTACACTTGAAATATGTCTCAAAATGATTGTTCTTCAATCAATACACAGACTTCAGCAGCCTACACACATGCTCTATTAACCATAGAGATAGTGAAACCGTGTGCACGGTTTTGCTATGTATATGGCCCATGTCTTAAGTAGGTATATCTAGAATGCGAGCCTCGAAAGCATTTTCCTCCCCCATCTCTGCATGTGGTTTTCTTCGAAACGGCGAGCGTGAGTGTCGCAGTTTCTTTTTCCCCCACCCTTCTTGGGTTTGAACTGTTAGGATTGTTAGCCTCAATACAGAACCTCAAAAGCGGTAGGTTTAGAAAAGCGATGCTTCCCCCGTTTCCTAGAAAATCAAGCGAAGGGATGGGGGAAGAAAGTCTTTCCGAGGCTCGCATAGTAAATAGACCGACTATAGTGACTCTTAATAGAATCATCTTTGCAGTGATTCATTTACCGTAGTCACACGTTGTACGCTGCTTCAGTTAGAGATACATTGAAGTAATTAGCATAGTGTTCAAACGTTCTAGTCCGTTTTAGTTCATAGCTGTAGAACACTTCCGATTTGAGCTGCCAAGAACAGTATGGAAATAAAAAATAAATTTGCAAATTCCAGAGCTAGGTTTATTCTACATAAAACGTTACTTTTTTTCATTTATAAATATTTAATCTTTTGGTGGAGTACTCTTTTTAAATATATTATTCGGTGCAGTGAGAACATTTGAGGCTATTTTTTTTTTCCTTTTCAATAAGATTTTTCTTTTATGTTTTCATTTTTTATTTATCAATCCCGATTTAAATATTCATAAAAAGGCAATTTATAAAATTTAACAAATTTTGCCCCATAAATTTTCCATGGTATCAAAATCCGCACTAGTCAAATGATAAATATTCAGAACCTATTTTTAAATACTTTTTATATTTCGTAAAAAAAATGTTTAAATTTTAGGGAATCCTTAGAGTAAGGTTCATTACGAATTTAACCTCTATTGCTTACAAGAGAAAAAAAATTGGTTAGAAATTGAAGAACTTGATTTTCCAAAAAGAATAACGTTTTAGTAGAATAACCTTTACAGCATAACGGTCAACGCTCGCTACTCCGAGGTATTGTTTAAGGGGGAATGGGAGCGCTGCATCGCGGGTCTCCAAAGCAAAGTGCATCAGCGTTAATCCCAATGGAGAAAAAATATATTCTCTGCCACATTTCTCCGGCTGTATTGAATATTTTTACAAACGGATTTTTATGTGATGAATGTAGCTGACTTACAGGTCCTGACAATCCAACTATTTGAAATTAATTCGAATTCTTTTTTAATTTTGAATAAATAATTTTACTAAAACGAATTCGATATTCGAAGCAATTTTAAAAAGTGGGATCATAGAGACCTGTAAGTTATTTACATTTATTATTTTTTTTAAAAAAGCTTGCAAAAATATTCAATGCAGCCGGATAAATATGGCAGAAAAAATAGGTTTTTTTTTCCTCATTGAGGAACTTGAGTTTGGAGACCCCCGGTCTAGCGCGCCCATTCCCCCTTTACAAAAAAAATACTTCGAATTTCCAAAGGATTAGCTGGGTTTGGATCCTTTTCTTCTCCAAGTAAATGAGAATGAGACCGAATTGCCGTGGGTCTCCAAACCGAAATGCCTTTGTGTTAATCCAATGAAAAAAGATTTTCAGAGAGACATTTCTCCGGCTGTATTGAATGTTTTTACAAACTGTTTTCTTAAGTGGTAAAGTGTAGCTGACTTACAGAGCTCTGTAATTAAACTTTTGACATTAGTTCGAATATTTTTTTGATTTTCAATAAATAATTCTACAACAAAATATTCGAATTCGAACCCATTCAAAAATGGGTTGGTTGATTTGAATTGTCGTCGCACTAGAGCTACACGAGAGGTATAGGCGACGGGTGTCGTAATTTAAACCACTGTCAAATCACAAGCCGACACCTGAGTAGGCACCCAACGCAATAGTAAGGGCGGCATCTTACGCAGCGTTGGGACTTTACAGCATATTTAAAGTGCACTCCCTCTACACGTGGGTATTATTCGTCGGACATTTTTGGCTGCATGGGCCGTTTATAGGTCGGCAGTTAATTTGGTGATGCCCGGACCCGAACTTAGGACCATCCGCATGCAAAACGAATGCCTAACCGACTGAGCTTCGAAGCCCTTCAAAAATGGGATCATAAAGTCTTGCAAGTCAGCTACATTTACCACATGAAAAAACAGTTTATAAAAATATTCAATACAGCCGGAGATATTTTTTTCCACATTGGTTTAACTAATAGACACTTTGGTTTGGATGACCTTTAATCTCACACTTGCAACATAGTGCGTAACTTAAAAAGCCTTTGGATTAACGAGCGTGGACAGCATATTTTCTTAATCCGTGTGTGGTAGTGACATACAAGCGACACAAACTGCCAGCAGATCTGCCGCAAGCTTTTCGAACAAATGCAGGATAATTGTGTCCGGAATGTAGCGACTGTTAATAATTTCTTCTTTTTTCGGATTAGACGAGGGTTTCGGATTAGCAAATGCATCCTCCTTCGTCGTCTTTTGGCTCCTTCGGGGGTTCCTGGGGCTTCAGGGGTATAGCTGAGAACAAGGGTTAAGGAAAATAGAACAAGAGAACTATGACCTATAAGTTGGTTGGTTAGACATATACGGGTTGGAGCTCGATTTATTATGAGTTTTGTAAATTCTTGGGTATCAAGCGTCAAAATAAAGAGTTTCGGTTGCAGCAAAAAGGCGGTCTGGTGTCTTTGGTGACTCCATAAAATCAAACAATCATAATGTACTTTAAAATAGGAAGTCATAGCATAAGCAATATAAGGAAAACCTTAGTTTAAGGCATTTGGCGGGAAGTTTAACGCCCAAAGCTTTATGGACACAGAAATTTATGTGACTGAGTGAATGGCTTATACACTCGTAAAACGAACGAGAGATTTTAACTCAATCCGAGTTAATTTTCACTTCTCCTAGAGAAGTGGATCCTTTGTGTGTTAAACCTCCGACAAGATCACTCCAAACGAGTGATTTTAACTCAGTCTGAGTTAATATTCACTCCTTTCCAGTGTCGAAAATGCACTTTTCCTACTGGAGTGGATTTCACTCTTTTGTTTTTTGAGCGTTTATTCGGGTTTGTGTGCTTGGCCGGAGATCCGCTTATAAACCTTCGTCAAGTAAGACAGACACAACATGCACACACATAAGTGACAGATGTTGCCATCTATTGCCACCTCCGCTATTTAGACAGGTACATGAAGGAGAGGGAAAGTCTCGAGGGACCTGTACCCGTGGCAAATTGCACCATGCCGCCCATAGGACTTTCGGGCCCACAGATTTAACGAGCACGTACTCCGCATATACTCTGTGGGTCTTCAGTGGCACCGGGACTCGATCGCGGGACCTTCCGATTCCGAGAACGAGGCCTTCACCACTAGGCTACCCAGCTACCCACGGCCCGGTCTATAAATACAAATGATACAAAACCAGGTAGAAAGAAAAAATTCCCGTCTCTTTTATTCGAGCATAGGTTAGATATAATTATGGTTGCTGAACTTCCACTGGTATTCTTTCTCTACAGTCTTTGCAAGCAATTCATATTTAATAGGTTATCGGATATGAATAGACCTGCTACACGATTGCTATCGAGTCTTTATCAAAGAGTTCTATAGTAGGGTGGAGGAACGACTCGTACTGAGCTGCCATCGGCAGATATGGCTCACTACAGAGCCCGAATAGAGTGGAAAAAGTGCAAGTTAATTTATAATTTTGATACTGAGAAAGGAAGTACATTCAGGGCAAAGGCGGAAATCGAACCCGCACCCGTTACAGCGCGCGGACTTCTAGCGTTATGGCCCGCGATCCAAACCACTCGGCCATCGGGCCACATATGTCATTGGCCCTATATGGTTGGTTAGTTGGTTGACATATATTTTCAGGTTTGTGTGCTTGGTCAGATACCCGCTTATAAACCTTCGTAAAGTAAGACAGGCACAACACACACATACATACGCAACAGATGCTGCCAACTATCGCGCGCCATCTCCACAATTTAGACATGTCCCTGAAGGGTCACCCTATATTGTCTCCGTGTTGGTCCATGGTGCTGTTGCCAGGTTCAGTTTCTACCCTACTTTAGAACTCTTTAGTCTTTATATGCAAAAAATAGTCACTCAACTTCGACTCGTAATAATAAGCAAATGTTCGCGAGTAATTTCGACATTTTAGCGAACGCTTTTCGCTGTCCTAGGCAATTTAGTGCACCGGGTTGCCATATACCCAAGGATGTCCATTTCTTAGAAAGACCGGGATAGCCTGGTTGGTAGAGTGTTGGTTAGGTTTTGAATTATCGTCGCACTAGAGCTACACGAGGGCTATTGGCGAAGGGCGTCGTATTTTAGAACCACAGTCAAGTGAGGAGCCGACACCTGAATAGGCACCCAACGCAACCGTTAAGGGCGACGTCGTACGCAGCGTTAGGACTTGAAGGATATTTTACGTGCACTCCCTTACACGGGGTAATATTTGTCGGACATTTTTGGCTGCACGGACCGTTAAAAGGTCGGCAGTTATTTTGGCGATGCCCGGACCCGAACCTGCGACCTTTCGCATGCTAGGCGAGTGCCTAACCGACTGGGCTCCCCAGCCCCGGTAGAGTGTTGGACTGACATCCCTCAGGTTGCGATTTCGTACTATGCCGGCCAAATGAGGTAAAAATTCTATTCTTTGCCGTAGACTCCCTTTACACGCTAATGATGACTGGTACACGTTAAAGTCCGTGGTGACATCTAAGTCCTTCAAGATCCCAAACCAAATCAACAACCAATTCTGGGATCCTTTGCCAGACATGTCTCTAAAACTAGAAGGATCCACTTACGGTCGGTAGTGCTGCCCTCTATAGTGGATCCACTACGGGCGTAGTTCTGCTCTCTACTGTCGGTAATGCTAACTCTGAAGTTTCGTAAAATCCTGCATTTACAAGCTAAAATTAACGAATTTTTACACGCTTATAGCGAAAATAATATAAAAACTTCTACATGTAAAATTTCGAGCATTAGCTCGAAAAATCTAGTGGCAACGGTTATTTTTCAGACAAAAGCACCCATGTACCACGATTCCTGTTTATAGCAATAGTAGCAGGAAAACTAGCTTCAATTGCCATAAACGGGAATCGCGGGTACCAAAAATCAATAAGAAACCATTTTTAATATGATCCAATCAAATTATGTTATTGTAGTACGCTTTTTTTAATATGTATTTTTAAAAATATCAGGTTACTTATAATTCGATAGTAACATGCATTTTACTTTAGAAAAATAACTGGTTAAAACATTCAGATTTTTTTTTTAAATTCAAGTTCCACAGTTTTTTTAACTCTTTTGATACCGTGGAATTTGGGAAAAGAAAAAGTTTTACTATATATAAATTAATTGTTATAATTTTTTTCAAAAAAATAAAGACAACCATCTTACTAGAAGCACAAGTTCTTTAATACACCTCAATCATTAAAAATTATTGCATTATACTCTCTACCTCCCTTAGTCTAAAATTATGTACAAGCAATAAATATTACAACAATTATTAACACAAATGCTGCAAAAAGATAATTAAAATCGTGATCAAATCAATTGATATATTGTTACTTCAAAAATAAATATAGAACTTGTTGAACGAAAGCATAAGCATCAACACCATAATTGGCAAATAACAATTTTAATAAACCATATCAGAAATACCAGTTAAAATTAAATTAAATTGAAACAAAGATAACAAGACTTATTTTTAAAACATACAGCAGACCGAAAACGCCGCCAGCGGCTTTGCTTCTGCTGGTCCGGCCAAGAGTGAGTGCGTTCGCATTTTCCGGGCTTGTTGTGGTTTCCTCCCACTCACTCTTTCTTCACTTCGCTGAGTTTAAGCAACTACGGTGGTGGCCGAAGAATGTGCACTAGAGCTGCCAACATTCGCAGTCCGGCTGAGTTCACATCATGGTTTAATGCCGACGCCACAGGAGCCCCCCACCAGCGACAGCGAAATTTCAGCCATATCTTGGATTGAAACGTACCGTTCTCCCTGACCGGGTTACTACCGGAGTACGTCCTGGTTGCGGCGACTTTAAAGATGAAGGAGGATGATCAACAGGAGGGTGTGCGGCAGGAGAGTGTTGCTGCTTCCATGGAGCTTCGGCCAAACCCCCTGATTGGCAAACTTCCTCCGCTGCCATAAAAGCCGGCTTGAGCCGCTCAAGATGAATGAAAACCTCCCGGTTACCTCTCAAGATTCTGTAGCCCATCTCTCCACGACTAATGATCTTGAAAGGGCCTTCATACGGAGGTTGCAAGCTTTTTTTTACTCCTTCCACCCGAAGAAAAACGTGACTGCACCTTGCCAACTCTTTGCTTACGAATGTTTTGCTGTTGTTGTGCGTTCTCTGCCCCACCGGGTGAAGATTTCTCATAGATTCACGAAGCTGGTCAATGAACGTTGCCGAATCTTGATTGCCTTTTGCCGGGCAAAGGAATTCACCCGGAATCCGGATGGTCGAGCCATAAACCATCTCTGCAGTTGTAGCGCCAAGGTCCTCTTTAAACGCCGTTCGGAAACCCAGAAGAATCGTGGGAAGGATCGAACTCCACTTGTTGGTTCCATGAGCTCGAATGGCAGCTTTCAATTGTCGATGAAATCGCTCTACCTGCCCATTTCCTGCAGGATGGTAAGGAGTCGTTCGCAGTCGTGCCGTTCCCAAGAAATTGGTGAGAGCTTGGTAGAGGGAGGACTCGAACTGGGTACCTTGGTCTGTGGTGAGTCTTAGCGGTACCCCAAAACGGGCTATCCATCCGGAGTAGAAGGCTTTTGCGACGGACTCTGCGGAAATGTCCACCAACGGAATTGCCTCTGGCCATTTCGAAAACCTGTCCACGCAAGTCAAACAGTACCGGAACCCTTCAGAAGGAGGTAGAGGTCCGACCAAATCGCAATGCACATGCTCGAATCTGGAGTTTGGTGGAACAAAACTACCGAGGACGGGTCGTGTATGTCTGGAAACCTTTGATCTCTGGCATGGCAGACAGCAGCGGGCCCAAGATGAAATGTCCGACCTCATGGATGGCCAAACATACCTTTCACTGACTAACCTCAGCGACGCTCGAGCCCCTGGATGCGACAGAGAATGCAGGCGCAGAAAAACTTCTCTTCGAAATGACTCCGGGACAAAAGGCCTTATATGATCAGTAGAAACATCGCAATACAAAGTGACAGGAGGCTGTCCTACTGGCAAAGCTTGTAATTTCAACGAAGTTGTTAACTTTCCTGCCAAGATATCTTGTAGCTCTAGGTCCTGTCTCTGCTTCTCGGCCATTTCTTTTAAGTCAAACACGGATGGAGTGTCGATAGTATCCAACTGGATTCGTGAAAGAGCATCCGCTACTACGTTATCCGAGCCTTTTAGATGTCGTATATCCGTCGTGAACTGCCCAATAAAATCCAACTGGCGCAACTGACGTGGAGAGCACTTATCTTCTTTCTGCCGAAAGGCAAACGTGAGTGGCTTGTGATCAGAGTAAACGGCAAACGCGCGTCCTTCAACCATATGCCTGAAATGCTTTATGGCCATGTACGCTGCCAAGAGCTCACGATCGTATGCACTGTACTTTGTTTGGGCCGGAGACAACTTTTTGGAGAAAAACGCAAGGGGTTGCCAACCTTGTGCAACTTGTTGATGCAAGGCTGCACCGACAGCCAAATCCGATGCATCTACCACCAGCGCGATTGGAGCACCATTTACTGGGTGGCACAACACTGCTGCATTTGTCAAATCGGTCTTGGATCTCTCGAACGCTGACTTTGCCTCCTCAGTCCACTCTATAGGCCTCTTATCATTTCTTCTCGCCCCCTGTAGGTAAGCATTTAGAGGAGCCTGCGTGCTAGCCGCATGAGGAAGAAAGCGACGGTAAAAGTTGATAATGGCCAGAAAACGACGTAGCTCCTTGACAGTGCTGGGTCTAGGAAAGTCCGTGATGGCCTTCACCTTATCTGCTAGAGGCCTTATTCCTTCGGAAGATATCGTGTGCCCAAGGAACTTCACTTGGGGTTCTCCCAGTACACACTTAGAAGCGTTAAGCCTGACCCCGAATTCTTCAAACCGCTGGAACACCTCTTTCAAGTGCTGTTGGTGTTGAAGGGAATCCTCGGATGCGACCAGAACATCGTCAAAGTACGGCACACAAAACTCCAGACCATAGAGGACTTGATTGATAAAGCGTTGGAAGGTTGAAGCTGCATTCGAAAGACCAAACGGCATGCATAAAAATTCAAACAGCCCAAAAGGAGTAGTCACAGCCGTTTTCGGGATGTCTTCCTCCTGGACAGGAATTTGAAAATATGCCTTCTCTAAGTCCAGCGTCGAGAAAATGCTTTTTCCCTCCAAGACTTGCATACAGTCCTGTATATGGGGTACCGGGTACCTATCCGGAATGGTTACTCCATTCAATGCTCGAAAATCTCCACACGGCCGCCAATCACCATTGCTCTTGGGAACCATGTGTAGAGGTGAGGCCCAGGAGCTTTTTGACGGACGGCAAACACCAGCGCTGACGAGATACTGGAACTCTTTCTTTGCAGCCTTCAGTTTATCTGGTGGGAGACGTCTGGGCCTAGCAAAAACAGGCGGACCCCTTGTTTGGATGCAGTGTTTCACGTTGTGCTTGATGGGGCGGGGTGCGGCTACAGCCTCTGTGAGCGAAGGAAAACGGGATAAAAGCTTGTGAAATTCTGTGTCACCAACCACTGTCTTCACTCCAGCTACTTCTACTGCTGCAACAACTCCTTTCGCATGCATCTTCGTTAGGGGATCCAACAACCTTCTGTTGCGAATGTCCACGAGAAGACCAAAGTGGCGCAAAAAGTCGGCTCCGATTATGGCCTGAGTAACCTCGGCGATTACGAAAGGCCAATGAAATTCTCTACGTAATCCGAGATCCAGCCGAAGTAGCTTCTTACCAAAGGTTTTTATCTTCGAACCATTTGCCGCAAACAAGACCAGCTCTCCTGGGGGCAATCCGTTTTTGTAGCACGAGCGTGGAACAACGGAAATGTCAGCACCCGTGTCCACAAGGTATCGAGCTGACGTAGACCTGTCGGATAAGGAGAGACGCTGTACCTCCGTCATGCCGTCACCCCCATCAGCAAGTGACGGCTGGGCTAGTTTTCCGTTCGGAAGGTGCATGGTTGTTTGCAACTCCGGGCTTTTGCACCAAATCGTCTATGATACCAGCAGACTTCGAAACCTTGATCCACTCGGCTGTTACTAGCAGAGCGCTGGCGGAAGGATCTTCTATTATCTCTGGAACTGGGCCTGGATCTCGACTCCAAGCGGTCCAGCCGTGAAGAAATCTCCTGCAGCATTTCCTTTACAGGGTCTTCTGTCGATGCCTGGTTAACGACTTCTATGGTGGAATTTCCGGAGACTGCCATAACCCCGTCAGCTATCTCTGCCAACCGGTCCAGCTTTTCATTGGAAATGGCGAGGATTTGTTGAACCTGCGTAGGAAGGCGTTGCAAGAACAAACTCTTGAGCAGTTCCTCACTGACTCTAGTACCAGCCTTGCCACGCATCTCCAGAAGTAAACGTGATGGTTTACGGTCGCCAAGCTGTAAACCAGAGACCAGCTCACGTAATTTCTGCTCCTCTGTACAAGCATACTGGCTAGTAAGACGTTTTTTCAAAGCCGAATACGGCGATTGCAGTGGTGGTTGCATAACTATATCACAGACAACCTGTAGCTCCTCCGGCTGCAACACTGAGATCACATGATGAAATTTTGTCTCTTCAGCACTTATCCCCGCCAAAGTAAACTGGCTTTCCATCTGTTGAAACCAAACCTCTGGGTTTGCTCGCCAAAAGGGAGGTGCTTTTACGGATACTCGTGCCACCGCCATGCCCGCCGCTGGAACCTCGTTACCGTCTCCAAGCATAGCTGGTTTCCACCAAGTTGTGCAGAAAAAAAATACAACAGCAGCAGGGTTCGGTTGCAGGAAAAAATGAAAGTTCACTCGATCATTAAGCAGCCGGCGAATAAGCGTACGTCAGCATATAATGCGGTTCAATAAAGTTCTGAGTCCTAAGTCACCATTTGTTGAACGAAAGCATAAGCATCAACACCATAATTGGCAAATAACAATTTTAATAAACCATATCAGAAATACCAGTTAAAATTAAATTAAATTGAAACAAAGATAACAAGACTTATTTTTAAAACATACAGCAGACCGAAAACGCCGCCAGCGGCTTTGCTTCTGCTGGTCCGGCCAAGAGTGAGTGCGTTCGCATTTTCCGGGCTTGTTGTGGTTTCCTCCCACTCACTCTTTCTTCACTTCGCTGAGTTTAAGCAACTACGGTGGTGGCCGAAGAATGTGCACTAGAGCTGCCAACATTCGCAGTCCGGCTGAGTTCACATCATGGTTTAATGCCGACGCCACAGAACTTAATGCTGCATAACATCAACCCAAATTTTTTCAACCAATATAAGTAAGTGCATTGCGTTTTATAACTTTAAACATAGAAAAATTATAATTATATTCAGTCTTGTTATATACAATTATATATTTACAAAAAACGTACATCTCACGTGAAGTGTAGTTGGGCTTTCAAGTTATTGACTACTGGTAAACATGGGCAGTGAAAGAGTCCACTTGGAAAACCAATATGATACATGGTAAAGCTTTTCTTGGTTGGGCAATGTTACAGAGTTTCCTTTAAAACTTGATATAGCATAATTTAGGGCCCTTTAGGTATTTTTCAGGGACAGAAAAATTGTGGGGTTATAGGTACAGCAACAAAAAATAGCACAAATAAAACTAAAAATTGGTGCCCTTAAATTTTGGTACCCTAGGCCAGGACCTTATGGAAAATTAGGCCCTGTATACAGGCATAATTGAAAGAACACAATTAGAAAATACCTTGCAATTATTCATGATCGATATTTAAATCCCACATGTTGACTACATCATAAAATCTGCTCTTTAGTGGAGATGTGTTTAACCTTTTTTTTTAACAAAACAATGAAAACAAAAAGTTTACAGGGTTGCCACACATTTTGGTGAAAAAATCAAGGACTATTTAAGACTTTTCAAGGATATATTTCTACATTTTCAAGGACTGTATATTCAAACATGCAACAACTAAATTTCAAGGTAGTTTTTAAAAATTCATTTAGAAAACGACTAAGAGCTCTCTAACTTTCAAATCCTTGAAAATCTATGGGTTTTTTTTTTCAAGCACTTTTCAAGGACCATGGCAACCCTGAGTTTAACTGGAAAAGCTTGTAAAAATAAGAGGCTTTTTAGCAGTTTTTGAGCAATTTAGAGGCTCTTTAAATAGCTCTTTAGACCATTTTCAAATTTAGTCACAGAGAAGAATTTATTTAGAGGAGGGTTTTAAAGACACATGTACCTTATGACCATCAACCAGTATTCAAATAGGACTAGCCCACCAAACCAGGCTACCAGCAGCCACATTAAGTAATACTAAGGTGCATAGCACACTTAGTACTGTCGTACAAAAACTGTGTTTTTGTGTATTATTCTACTATCAATGTCTAACAGAATTGAACCTCATGTAAGTAGCCTTGTATATTCTTATCTTAAAAGTAAGATTTCAACTGCAATACCTTTCATGTTAAAAATGAGGGTATGTTTACTTTATATATGCAGTATATGTTCACAAAAGACGGCGGGATCTAATAAGAAAATAACCGGTTATTTGGAGAGTATTTGAGATGTTTGATAAAAAAATATATGAAGAACTTAGGGACAAAAAGGTGAAAACCAGAAAATGAGCTTTGAAGTTTTTAGTTTGCACTCAGATATGCTAAAAATAGTGCTTGCATACTGTAAAAAACAAACATATACCAAGCTTAAAAATATATACTAAGCTTGATGTGTACAAAAAAGGAGAAACTAGTAACCTATTGTTAAAGAAGTTAGTCCCCCATTAACACAAAAATCTCATTTTTTCAAAAATGTAACTTAGCATGTTCTTCCACTAAGCTCTTCATACATAATATGATGGATAGGGCAGAAGGGGGGGGGGGGGGAATATATACTGAAACAATAGGAAGATAGTCAGGAAACAATATTTTTAAGAACATCAAAAAATTATCATTCCATGGAAAGGCTAACGAGTTTTTAGGCTAAGATTTTTCAAAACTTTATAGGGTTATATTTTTTAGTGAACTAAGTTACATCATAACTACCCACTTTTTCAATGTCCTAGTCTATTGCACCACATTTAAAGTTTCAATCATACGTACACGATGTAGAAATTACTAGTAAACAAAGAAAATGTTTCAAAACTAAGTACGGAGCAATTATTAGACATCAGAGAAAAATATACATCATAAAAGTTTGTTTTTTATCACAGGGCATATTTTTTTCATCTAACATGTACCTATCAAATTTACAAAATTCTAATACTAGTACAAAAGTCTAATATCAGTATAAAAGGTATTGGCATAGGTTTTTTTTTAATTGCTAAATGCAGAAAAGGTTAATTTCCACAGGAGTATTTCCATACATACCTTTTCTCTCACTAACATACTGAAAGAAAGAGTGTGGATGGAATTCTCCCATGAACCTTTTTTCTTACATTTAGCGATTTGTTTCACAAGAATATCTGAATCATACAAAATAATTCATAAATAATTCTACAATTTAGTTGCACACAAATAAAAGTAGCTACTCTATGCACAAGAAAAAGAGCATGCCGTAAAGTAAAGTAACCCATGCAAAATTATGATAGGCGAAGAACCAAAACAACCTTGGTAGAAATTTTAAAACGTCTCTAAACATTTTTCTGCAATGTCTTGAAAATAAAACACTTTATAATTTAATGTTTGGCATTGCAATTTTAAGTTGTCATCACCATAGGATCAACCTACATGACTTACACTACATAATAGTTTACTTTTTTATTGAAATATTTTGGTGGCTAGCAAAACCAAGAAATGTAGATTAAGAAAGATAAATAGCATTCTCTTACATTTCATTTGGCCAGAAATAAGAGGTTAAAGAGATTTGCAAACCTTCCCAAATTTTTAATTGTAGTTTGGAGACGGAATTATTAAAACAAATGCTAGTAGAATTTTCATTGCAAGTCAGTTTATTTTAAAACATTTAAGTTAAGCAAAAATTTCAAGGGTGTTATATTTCTACCAAGATTTTTTAAACCTGCATATTTTTACAAAGGAAAAAACATTTCATTAAAAAAATGCACAAAATGCAAACAGAAGACTTTTTCGAGAACTATGACTAAGCCTTTTTGCATAAAAACCAGAGCGATTCCACACAAGAAATTAATATTTTGTAACCCAAGTTATGAATATAAGACTCGTAAATCTCATTTAAATCATGAAGTAATAAAAGTATCATTGCCATTATTATTACAATATATTTTTACTGTATTTTAACGAGTTTTGTTTACTCTGCCATAACTACAGAACTGAACTAAATGTTTCTAATGGGAATCGAAAATGACAAAACCAAATTCTTTGCTAACCAAACTTATTGATTATCAAATTTACTACATACTCAACAAGTATTGACTACAATGAGGGCATTCAGTTGAAAATAGAATCATAATCTATTCATTTGAAAGCACATTCAATGAATTCTTTTGTTTTATAGTGCTGCATACTGCTAAAAAAAAAGCCTATATTAAGAGGACTCCCTTGGAAATTCCACATCTTGAAAATCGTAATGTTATTCCTATGGAAAACATTCGCAAGTCAATTACTGCCCCAATTTTAATAAAAGGTTACTAGTTTCTTGTATCATTGTAAAGAACGAAAGGAGTAGATTTTGTAAAATTAATTTGTTTTGTGAAAATCACATATTTAGTATTTTTAATAATTTTTTGAAGTCAGAACTTAATGTGTACTCCATTTTTTACTTACTTCAAAAAATTATTAAAAATACTGATATGTGATTTTCACAAAACAAATTAATTTTACAAAATCTACTCCTTTCGTTCTTTACAATGATACAAGAAACTAGTAACCTTTTATTAAAATTGAGGCGATAATTGACTTGCGAATGCTGTCCATAGGAATACCATTACGATTTTCAAGATGTGGAATTCCAAGGGAGTCCTCTTAAGGCTACAAAAAATTGAAACTTTTTGTGGAATCGCCCAGTACGATGGTCAACAGAAAGCCTGGTGGCAGAACAATGCAATATCACAATAGTGGACTGATTTTCAGGTCAACTAATTTTCAAGTTAGGCATACACTGAGGGACAGTACCAGGAACAGCACACCCTCAGTGTGAACGAAACTTTGCTCTTCATCTAGAAAGGCTTTTTTTTTTCAATGAAATCAGTCCACTAATTAGTACATCACATGGTTCAGTATCCTTTGCTTTCTGTCACCCAATTAATTTAAGTACAAAATAATAATGGACAGCGGCAAATGGCAAGTAGCAAAAGCCAAGATGCAAACAAGAGGCTTCGGTATTTCTAGCACATGCAGCCACCATCTTGTTTGGGTGGTTCGCTGGGAGCATCTTTCAGATCCACATCGACAACTGAAGAAAACGGTTAAGAAAAACAAAAAGACATGCAGGGCCCTTTGCAAAAGAATACTACAATTACTAAGAGCTACTCGATAACTTCCAACTGGTTTCGTTGAATTAACATCAAATCAAAATGCACTTATCAGCAAGCTTACATATTATATTGACCCTGCATATGCTTGAATTATCTATATCCATTGTAATGCGTTTATTAGGGGTCTATCTAGGTTTTTTTACAAGGTCATATTTTTGTGAAAAAATAAATGGTGAAAAGTGATTTTTGTGAAAAATTTCCAGATTTAAATACTTTTGTAAAAAATTCATGAAATATTAAGTTTTATATTTTTAATGTGTATGGAGTATAGTTTATAATAATATTCTTCTATTTCCAGATTTTTAAATCTTTTATGACTGCACTTGAATTCACTGGTGTATAAAGATATTTAAATTGCCAGAATTTTGCAAATATTGAAATCGCCATTGTTTCTGACATTAAAATTGAAGCTATTTAGCAACATTAAAATAGCTAGACTTTTTTCTCGATTAAGATCAAAGTCATTTTCTGATTTCAGACCAGAATTCATCCAAGATTACCATTTGACGACTTAGAGCTTTTGCGAGTTCATGAATGCTACAGCTTTATGATTTTAGAACCATAGTTTCTTGATTTTTGAATACAAAAATAAGATTTGGACATATTTAGCACACACAAAAATTTTGTAAAAGATCAGTTTTCAATCATGGAATTTTGTAAAAGGTCCGTTTTTCGATCTGAGAATTATTTTAAGAGTCCATGTTTAAATCGCAATATTTTGTTTAGGTTCTGTAATATTATCTTTTGCTCAGTTCCTAAAGCATGACAATTTCCAAGCTATTTTTACATTCTGTAATTTTCCCTAAGTACAAACATTTTTTCTTTAAGTTAAGAGCCATTTAGTAATTGCAGAATTCCTCACAATTAACCCTGTACTAAAGAATAAAAATACATGCATAACATAAAAAATACATGACATTATGAAGAAAAAAGTGCTTGGGACATTATATGCAAAATAGCTACTAATAAGCAAGAAAGCTTTACTTGAAGTCCTGTCATGCTTAAAATTATAACTAAAAACTATGATAAAAAGTATGATTTAAAAGTGCTATAGGAGTTAATATTATGATTGCTGTTATATAAGCAAGAACTTTACTTACAGTAAAAAATGCAAATTGTATGTGATTAAAAGGGGAAAAAACTACCGTTTGAGACGAGATATAGAAAAGGATACTGTCCTCTTTTGTTCGCTCAGGTGTTTCCATTCCTGGTAGTGCGGCTGCTACGCGTCGAAAAAGCTAAGAAAAGAAGAAAACAGTTATGCATTAAAATAATTTGTTATACAGTTACCTATATTTATATAACAGTCATGCAGGTTTAATATAAATATGGATTAACCAAAATTAAAACGTTTGAAAATATTAATTAAGAGGACTCCCTTGGAATTCCTCATCTTGAAAATCGTAATGTTATTCCTATGGAAAACATTCGCAAGTCAATTACCGCCACAATTTTAATAAAAGGTGACTAGTTTCTTGTATCATTGTAAAGAACGAAAGGAGTAGATTTTGTGAAATTAATTTGTTTTGTGAAAATCACATTTAGTATTTTAAGTAATTTTTTGAAGTCAGAATTTAATATGTATTCCATTTTGTACTTACTTCAAAAAATTATTAAAAATACTAAATATGTGATTTTCACAAAACAAATTAATTTCACAAAATCTACTCCTTTCGTTCTTTACAATGATACAAGAAACTAGTCACCTTTTATTAAAATTGTGGCGGTAATTGACTTGCGAATGTTTTCCATAGGAATAACATTAAGATTTTCAAGATGTGGAATTCCAAGGGAGTCCTCTTAAGGGGACAGATAACTAAAAACCTTATTTTTAAAACTTTTACAAATAGAATGCAAATCAGTGTGTTTGATAAAATTAAAAACTAATTTTTTATCAAAAATAATTTCTGAGGGGGTTGGCTTTTATTTTAGGTTTTTACAATGCTACTTTTTATTCCTTATAAATAGGTTTCGTTAACTTCAACAAACTTTTTAGACTTATTTTGAAAAAAAAACCTACGCAAGACACCTTATTCCATCACCGACTTTGTGAACTACACAATATGAATGCAGGGGAAAGTTAGAGCTCTAGTTATTATAATGTATAACTTTTGGGAAATTTTGTATCTCACGAAGTGAAAAAAAATTACTGTAAAAATTGAATGGCAGGTTTTTATTTTTGGTTTAAAACTACTGTAACCCAGAGTAGTCTTTAGATATATTTTAGTTAAAATATGTTTTTAAAACTTTGTACTACAACTTTGTAACTCAAGATTTGATGACAGATACACAACAAAATCATCAAAGAACTGTGTTTTATAAACAACAAAACAAGTAAGTTAGACAACTAAAGTAATATTAATTCTTATAAACTTTATGGAATCGAAAACTACAGACATAAAACAAAGTTTTGAAAAAAAAAAGTTGCATTCGGATTTCTAACTGAAGGATGGAACTATCGTAGTAATATGCTTCAATATAAAAAGACAGCCTAAAATGATTTGAACAAAAATCATTTATATATTTAAACTTATAATAAATTTATAAATAAAAACTTATATTTTCCAGAACTTGTGTATACAACTTGTGTATAAATCATATTATAACAACATTTACTAATCTCACTTGCAAAAGTTTAAATTTGTTATACATTTTTAAATGATTTAAAATACTTCTAAATACTTCTACAACACATGACAACTTAAGAGCAAAAAAAACAAAATTTAAAACTATGTTTAGAAAAACTTACTTGTTTAACATTATATCCAGATTTTGCACTAGTTTCTATAAACATTACATTTAGTTCTTTAGCTTTCCTCTCGCCTTCTTCTGTGGTAACTTGCCTGGATTGAAAAAAAAAGTTTAAGTTAATTGAATAACTTTTAATTGTATCAAGGCAGCCAAAGAGCAAAACCGTTTTTAAATAATCAGCAAATAAAAATAATTTGCTATTTAAAAAAAAGGGTTTAGTTTTCCTTATTAGATTTTAAAAAATTTAAACATTCATTAGTTTCTTTAGGCAACGTAACCCTTCTAATCAAAGTTATGCTATTTGGCATCATCAAGTTTCCGTTCACAATTTTAAAAAAATAAATAGGACTGATATATATTGGGATTAAATAATATTTTCTAATAGAAAAAAGTTTGAAGAATCGAATGAAGTGCTTTTTGATATCATAAATGTCTATAGACGATCAGAAAAAA
This sequence comes from Hylyphantes graminicola, assembly GCA_023701765.1. NCBI lineage: Eukaryota > Metazoa > Arthropoda > Arachnida > Araneae > Linyphiidae > Hylyphantes > Hylyphantes graminicola. Next base: position 57,697,578 of record CM043118.1, on the reverse strand, counting down.
ATTCTAAAATGATGATGCCAAATTATCATCGGGACTGAAAGGGTTTAATACAGGCCTATTGCAATTATCCTGGAATGATATTATCAGAATGATGGGAAATTTAACAAAAGCTATATTGAAATTATAAAATTTTTAATATACAAAAATCAATAAGTCATGTTGGTAATAAATATATTTTGATCAGTCAGAAAAACACTTGTTTAAAAAATCTTATATAAATAAGCTAATCATGTGACATAGGACTAATTAAAGTGATGACTAATATTTTTTGCAATTTTATTCATATAAATAAAAAAAAATTAGGAGCGTTTGGTATTCATAAAAATTTACTGCATATTTTAAAGATCTGTTACCACTTAAAAAGTTCTTACAAAGGCTAAAGAAATTACAACTAAAAGGCAATGTCTGTCTTAAAATCCGTCTATCTGAGGCAAGATATGGGTAATCAGAAATATTAATAAATTAGGGACAAGTTTACAATTGTTTAAAAAAGTATTAGTAAAAAAGATCATTTAATTACTAAAAAATGCATGGCCTCTTTAAGGGCTAGATAAAAAAAAACTTTTTTTAAGGTATCTCTAAAACAACTGAAGAACTTAACCATGCCTCAATAACTTATTTAACAACTTACCTATTCTTTAAACTACAGAAGCATAAAAAAAATACTTTATTATAACTTTATAAATAATAATTTGCACAGTTAATTTTTACAGGAAGTGATAGATATTGATAAAACTATTGCGTCTTAAAATAATTAATAAAGTTTGGAACGAAACTTTTAATGGTTACAAATATCTTGTATGGCATTAGAAATGAAAACATTACAAACACAGTAACCCCTCTCTATATTGCGCTTTCGGATATATCGCGCCTTGTATCATATCTCCCGATTTTTCAACAGCTTTTTTTTAAGATGTACTTCCCTCAAAATCGACATGAGAAATGGTCAAGATAGGATAATCATCTAATATCGGTGAGATGCAGTTCATAAACAGATTTTACAAGAAAAATCAAACAGCTAACTTAAGATAGATTTTTTACTGAAAAATAAGAGAAATATGTATAGTATTACCTGTGCAATATGTGTAATGTTTAAAGCAATTAATAATATAATAAGTCATTTCTATATTTTTTAGAGAAGTAGTTATATTATTTATTATAATCTACTTTTGTATTTTATACACATGGTGAGCTTTAATTTAAAAACTGTTGAGAGCATATATATATCAAAAGTATAATATTTATCAAGTCGCTGGTTATAACGCGCATTCGGTTATATCACGGTTTTTTGCTTGTCTCCCGGTAGAGCGATATAATGAGGGGTTGCTGTACTTCAAATAGGTGAGCAATGTTTCAGTAAAAGTTACCTTTTATCGGCTAAGTCAGTTTTATTTCCAACTAACATAATTATAACATCATTTCCTCGCTCGGTCCTAACATCATCAATCCATTTAGATGTTTGGTGAAATGAGTTAGCGTCTGAAAAAGGGAAAAGTGACATAAGTAAACTAAACTATGAGAACATATTATACAATAGTTAAAATTGAATATGAAGTTAAAAGTATTAAACCATTATTGGAAAATATTACTTCAAGCAGTACTTTACAGTTACAGTGCTGTAATTTTTTTGATTCATTTAAAATTATATAAAAAAAGCATACCAAAAGATATTACTCTTTGAACAAAATTTTTGTTTTAATAAATAACTAAAATTGTAACATTGATATAGTTTGCATTTTTCGCTTTGTATCTATTGCACAATTTTATATTTTTTAAAGTTTTTTTTTATTATTATTTGGAATATTTCAAATTTAGAAGGTAAGTGTATATTTCGAGATAATATCTATAACTACAAGAAGTAACTACAAGAACTCTTAACTGGCTGGATATGACAGAGAAAAAATAGTCAAGTAAATATCCAGTAATACTTTACCAAAAAAGCCTTAAATGTACATTAAATTGCACATTCTTTCATTGATAATTATTGGACTTAAAATAATTCCCCAAGTGAAATAATGTGCCATTTTATTGTATGCAATAAAATCAAAAAGTTTCAAATGTACCATTAAAAAACAAGTAACCTTTATTATTGAAGCGTAGAAATTTGGCAAATTGCTAAATATTTCCATTATTTATTTTTAAATCAACATCACAATCAATAATAAAACAAATTGGTTTTTTAGCTATTTTTTTGCACTTAAAAAAAGAAAAAGTTTGGCCAGTTAAATCGGAGATCCGATTAAACGAAATCGTGTAAAGATTGAGCATACTGTATTCACACAGCATAAAATAATATGGGATAAAAATAGTTTAAAAATAATTTTGAAGAAACTAATTTCAGCTGCAGAATACCATAGTCTGTCTATTTACTATGGGAGCCTTGAAAAGACTTTCTTCAACCATCTCTTTGCTTGGTTTTCTTGGAAACTAGAAGAGTATCGCGTTCCTAAACATAGCGGGTTTTGAGCCTGTTGTGAGGTTAACAATCCAAACAATTCGAACCCAAGTGGGGGGGGGATGCTTTCGCGGCTCGCATTTAAGATAAACAGGGTTAAGTATAGGGATTTCTTGGAAATTATAAAAGGCTAAAAAATCAACACAACTTGGCAAATAATTGACCAATAACTAATAAACTGAAATAAACTTGCTTGTAATATCGAAAACCACAACTGCAACAGTGGAGTCTCTTATATAGCTAGGAATTAGACTACGGAATCTTTCTTGCCCTGCCGTATCCCACAACTGGAGTCGTACCTATAATGAAAATAAGAGGGCATTACTGTAAAGTCGACAGAATATACATATATAACACAAAATATACACATAAAACACAGAATATACATAATATAGCAAATCTGTTACCCAACAACAGCTTGTTTATAACGTCATAAATGTTTGGACCCTTGCATTGCTCATAGGTTATAATGCCTTGCTTATAATGAAATTTTTTTATTAACATGTTGGTTATAACATAAAAATATATTTCATGTGATATCCAAAATGCCTTCTTAAAGAATTTTTTAATTCATTTATACTATATTAATTTTATTTTACTCACCAAATGACGCAAAAAGAGACCAAATATCTAACATTTATTTCCCTCATAAAAAAAATTATTGGCCGGTGAAGGAGAAATTAAACTACTAATATCACATCAGGTTAAAACTTATATTATGGTTCTGTCAATTGCACTTAACCAGGCTATATTGTAATAGGATTTTTGAGCATTATGACATTATATGTAAGTACCTAAATACATCATTATATGCAAGTATCTAAAACACCTGCCCAATTATGTTACTTTGAAATGAATAAACTTAACTTAAATTCTTAAAACTGTCCCATGTTAGACAAAAAAAAATATTCATTGTGATTACGAAAAAAAAGAAATAATAAGTTAACTTTTTAACTCTCAAATATACCACAAAATATTAATACATAAAAAAAAATATTCTAAACATTTAACCCTTTCATTCTAAGTGATACCGTTTGGCATCATTATGTTTCTGATCACATCACAATTAAAAACCATGATAGGGCTGACATCTATTGGGATTAATAAAAATATTTTCCAATAGAAAAAAGTTTGAAGAATCGTAAATGTGCTTTTTAAAATCATAAATAGCTATAGATTTATTATCAGAAGAAAAATTCTAAAATGATTATGCCAAATTGTCAGCGAGACTGAAAATGTTAATGCAACATATAATAGTGTTTTTGATAACTTTCAACAAATGTAGACAATTATGTAATGTACACAATTCTGCAAAACTTTAATGTAGACCATTAAAGTTTTGCAGAAACATTTAACAAAGCGTTTAGAAATAAAAATATATTTAATATTAGACATATTTTACTAAAACACTTACCGTTCTGTCTTCTAGATACATAGTTTTAGAAAGAAAGTCAATACCAATTGTGGCCTGTATTTAAAAAAAAGAATATTCTTATCTTAGTTAAAAATAGAATTTGCTAGAAGATAAACTTTTCACATAAAAAAAGTATAATTATTTAACAAGATCATTAGAAAAAGTATAGCATCTTTTTTGACTTAACAGTCAAAACACTGTACACAGAAAATTATAACGGCATAATGTGCTTTGAGTTGAAAAATGAAATACTGTGAGCAAATTAGAGTTACTGATCATTGATTTTTCTACTTTAAATTTTGAATTTATTCATTCAATTGCATGACATCCCGGGTTTTCTTCAGAAGTCTCCTCCAGGCAAGTCTGTTCTTGGCGACTGTTCTTCAGTTGGCATTAGGTCTTAGGGTCTTTAGGTATTTTTATCCACCTCAACGGGGTCTTTCCAAGGTAATGTTCCCATGGACTTTGAAGGAAATAACTTTTTAAAGCAACTTAAGCTTTTTTGAATTTTATCATTTTAATTTATGTTTTATCATTATTTATTTTTAATCTATTAATTTAAACAACAAAAGCTTATAATGCATGCCATGCTCATTATTAACCCTTGAAATAAATAGAGAATTAATGAATACTTACCTGATAGGTATTATCGAAACTGTCATACATAAATCTTGTTATCAGGGATGTTTTACCAACTAAAAAAGGAATAATAAATGTTAGAAAAAGAAAACGGTACTCAAAATAAGATTAGGTAATATATTATTAAAAATACATACATGCTTAAACACCAACTAGCTTCGTAGCACTTCTTACCTGTCTCACTGACATTGTTTCTTTTATTTACTAGTATTTTTCATTTATAGAATGTTCGATTATCTGCAGGCCCATCTCCATAGCATTGGCTAAACTAAACTAACATTTATAGAATGTTTATCTCAACGACAGAACTTTGCAATGGTAACAGCCCCCATGTCCTAAATCTACGTTTCATTTTTAAAAAAGTTGTTTCAATGAACTTAGTAAGAGAATTGTATTTATCAAGTGCAGCTGGTTTTCCCTTCCTTACACTATGGTATATCTTTTTTTCAGGGATGGAAAATAAACTTTTGATTGAACATTCTTTTTGAATACCATATGCTTTTATTAAACAAGCCTGTAAATTATTTTTTTAATTTATGAAAAAAGTCGTTACCAACTTTTTTTTTGCCAAACATTCCAATACATTCTCTTTCTTGCTTGTATTGAGTGAAAAAAAATCAAACTAGATGATGCCGTTTAAATTGAATTCCGAACGTATAATTATCAAATACTGAAAAAATTGGATAATTAACCCTTTCAGTCCCAAAAATTTACTACACTACAGAAACATCTGATATTCACAAAATAAGCTTATTTTAGGTCAAATATACGAATTCCATAAGAAAAAAAATTTCATTAAAATTTTTTATATGGTTTTTGAAACAATGCCAAAATTTTTTAACTGTGGAAAACAACAAAATAAAAAAAAATATTTTACCTAAAAACACTTCGAGTTATATATTTTAAGGTATCTGACCATGTTATTTTTAAAAAATTTAGTAATTATTTTAACCGAAATAGTTTAAATTGTGTTTTTAATATGTTGAACTGAAGTGAACTTATCAAAAATCAGGATAAATGCTTGTTGACTATTTTCTAAATAAAAAAATAGTAGTTCTGACTTCCATTGAGATTAATGTAAAATATTGTCTGATAGAACAAAGTATAAAGAATCGAATGATGTGTGTTTGGATGTCATAACGGGACATAAAAATTTTGAAAAAAATATTGAAAGTGATGATGCCAAATGGCATCACTGGGACTGAAAGGGTTAACAAACCCATAAAATAAATATGAAAACAATTCCGAATCACAGTTTGATATCAAGCCTGAAGTTGAATGTTGCCAACTTGCTGAGCCATATTGATCGAAATGTATGGTCTGCTTTGATTGCCTGCCTTTAACGTATTGTGCTCTCTTATGTCAGTAATTAAGAAAAATCCATATTTTACTGTAAGTATGGCAACAAATTAACAACAAAAGCAGCTCTTTTGAAAAACGAAGTGGCTACGCGTACGTCCACCATATACACATTATGTATAAGTCCAAGTAACTGTGCATGCACATGATGGGATAGGCGGGGAAAGAGAATTGTTGCCGCCCAAGCCTACAGTTACGTTTTTTTATTATTGTTTTACACTTTTGAAGACGTGAGGTAGGAAACGTGCGCCATGGCTTTCGTTGAAGGTAAAACGTTTTTCAAGTTGCGCAGAGCTTTCATCATGGGCAAAAGAGTATGAAGAAGATGCCTATTTTATCAGTTTTTTAAATCTAGTTAGCGGACAATCGAAGTTGCACGAAACAAGGCCCTTCACCCTTCAAATGATCAAATAAAATATGAAATAAATAATTATGGTGCATTTTAAAATGACTATTTGTATTAAAACAAGTTATTGAAATAAATATTTGAAAATTCAAATAAATATTCTAATCTCTTTATCAGTTTCATGTTAAATAACAGTGACGGTATGCTCCGCCTGCTGTGTTACCCGTACGCGCAATGCATACACAGATCTAATAAGCCCTGCCTCAAGCATGCAAAGTTGCTTGGACGTATACGTAATGTGTATACAGTGGACGTGCGCGTAGCCTCTGCCTTTGAAAAAACATTAAAAAAACTCTGTGTTCAAGTTTAGTCCCTTTTTGTTAACAATGACTCATAAATTTGAAGCAGGCTTTAAATGTCGTCTGCAATCAAGGGGAAAACAAAACCAAAACTGCACAAATATGAAGTGTAACATTGTTTATAGAATTATTGAACCTTTAATCTAAATATTGAAAGATATATTAAAATTGAAAAATATTTGTATGAAATTATAAAGATCTTATTTAGTCATAAATGGTAAGAAATAAAAATTGAAAAGTTAAACTAAAATCTTTAAGAATGACTTTCCAATTCTCCGAAATCTATAAGTAAAATAAATTAACATTTGAAAAATTCAGTTTAGTTTTCAACGCATAAAAACAACGATAATAATATTGACAATCAATAAAGTTTTAGTTTCTCAAGTTATAGATATTGGAAACCAAAACTATAGTTAAAAGTTAAAACGCAATTTTGTTTTAATTTTTCCCATCAAACTTTAAATGAAAATGCGTAATGAATGTTTAATGTATCGTCTAGTGAACATTTACTGATATGATAGAAGTGGGTAGATGGTTCATTAGTTGACAGAAAAGTGTAAGGCTATAGATATGTCAGTATAGGGATAAAATTCGATTTCAAAAAATATATCATACGAATATAGATGATTCAGAAGACATTATACTTTGCTATTTAAAGAGAAGCAGTAAAATAAATCACAATTTTCAAATATGTATACAAGATAAAATTTTCATCAAACTGACAGTCGCGGCAAATTGAATTTTAAACCAACGGGGGCATATACATTAGGCTTAGTTTATAATCAAATTACTCACCGCTCTGTTCTCCTAAGAACACAAGCTTAAATTTCCGCAAAGGATTTCCAAAGTCGCCCGAAGTAGACATTTTTATTTAGGATTTTCAAACGCTCACAGGAGAGAGTTCAACGCTTGGTCAAATTGTAGATTACCGAAGCACACACCCGAAACTAGACAACACGTCTTCAGCAACCAGTCACAAAACAACTAAACCGGTTAAAAAAAAATTTGCTGATGAAGCTGGTTTGTTTGAAAGGCTTATTTTATAGCTCATAAATTTTTAAATCTAATTTTTTTTTAACTAATTACATAAAATAATCTGATATTAATTACCTTGATATAAAATTAAGATTATTTTACTTTAATTTAGTAGAAGTTGTCGTTCATATTTCGCTCAGCATTGTAATTATAAAGTGAAGTGAAGATAAAAGGGTTTATTTGTAAATAAAGTGGCATTTTCAAAATTTTAAAATTTTATTTGAAAATATTTCTTTTGAAAATAAATAAAATGCGAATTCATCAACTTGCTAACAAAAAGTTTCTTTATGAGTAATTTAATTGTTTCAAGTTTGCCTTTTTTTTCTCTCGACTTTTTTAACATGATTTTTCTTAAATGGGTAAAATCCTAGCCTCGGGGCCGGCAACATAATTCGTAATTTGGTGACTTTTCAGGAGTGGTAATCATTTTTGTTCCCAAAAACAATCTCAGGCGAAGGCAGCTTTCGGAAAATGTGATTTGCGAGATGTCGCCAAGCTCGTGCCGGCTAGAATTAAGGTAGTACTTAATACATAATAAGTTTATTTCTTGACACATAAGATACATGTTTCTTTCAACTAGTATGGCTTGATGATGTATTCGTTGTACGTTGATGTGCAATATTTATATTCTATTTTAAAGCGATACATAAATTACATATTTGTTTTTTTGAAATATATAATAATTTTTGCAACAATAAGTTTTAATAATATTCGAGATAAAATAAATGAAACTAGCCGATTTAGCATGTTTGTTCAATGTTTAATATAGAATTAATGCGATGTTTTTTGTGCCTTTCTACCTGTTAAACTCAACTGTTGTGAGTAAGCGGGTAAGTGACAGATTCTGTTACAAACCTACTTTTTTACCTTATAAACGTATTCTGGAAACTAAAATGCTTAAAAAGTTCAGCTTTACTGTTTCAAAACAGTGCACGTTAATTACTTTTTTGTTATAATATGAACTAACACAATGTAAATTGCAAAAGGTATTATTTGCATTTGTAAAATAAAAGTATTAACTGAGGTTAACTTTCCAAATATTTAGCTTCCCTAAAGATGTGGAGCGACGGCAGCAATGGAGTCAGAATCTGAGAAGGAATAATTTTGTCGCAACAAATTCTTCTAGAATATGTTCAAAACCCTTTGAGCCAGAACATTTTGACATCACCAAATTTGGTGGTACTTGGTTAAAGAAAACTGCGGTTCCAACAATTTTCAATTTTCCACCTCATCTCCTAAAGAAAAAGGTCAAAAGCAGAAAGCCACCAAAAAGAAAAACTGCTTGCATTACTCACTTGAAACATACAAGTAAAAAAGTTACTTTCCCAACTGTCTCCTAAATTTGAAATTCCTCATTATGTATATTTTTATATAATTTAACGTACTTTTGTAACAATTGCAAATATTTTTGTTAGGTAAATCTGAATAATAAATCATAAGAAAATTCAACATAAGAATAATTTCTCGTGCTTAGATATTTTATGCAATATAACTTCTAATTTTTTTTCGTGTAAAGACCTTTCTTTGGGTTAACTTAATATTTTCTGAATAATGTAGTATATTATGTGTAATAATATGCACATAATAATGCACAATAGTAATAATAGTTATTTTCTGATAAAAACAATTTTGTGTTCAATTTGAACATATTCTTAACAGTTTTCTTTTTTTACTTAAAAATATGTGTTACTGTTTATTTTACGTATGAAAATAACTTTTTTTTTAAATTTATTTTTCAGATCTACCGTCTAAAAAATTCAGATATTTAGGTGACTTCACTTCAGCGAAGAACACATGTTGTCTCCTTCAAAAGCTAAAAAAGTCCTGCATATAGCCAAAGAATGAAAAAAAAACATCTAAAGAAAAACGGAATCTACGCCTAAATTTGAAACACAAGGAACAGCGTTTGGTTAGCCTGAAAAATGTTTTAAAAAGCGTTAGAGATAAGACTCTTATCACAGATTATGCAAGTTCAATTTCAAAAGTAATTTTTATTTTGTTGTTTATTTTTATATTTTGTACAAATATAAATTTGCTTAAATGTAACTAACTGTTACAGATTTTTCTAATTATATCATAGAGAGTTCACATTCAGTTTCCTGTGGGTTTTTTTTTTGTTTGTTAATTTTAATGATTGCTATGTATTAAGATTGATAGTAGAATGAGAAAATTTTAAGATTTTTTTTAATTAGGGGAGACCGGGGCACAATGGACTACCCCCTATTATTTATTTTGCATATATTCCAAATAAGCTGTTATTATAAATAATAGATGACATAACAGTCTTGATCTAGTTAATATGAAAAGGCACGTTGTTAGCTCACACATTTGCCATTTTTTATTATTGATGTGTATTAACCAGGTGAATTATCTTTTCATCATTAAAGTAACAATAGTTGGATAAAGTGGCTTAGCATTGTTGAAAGGCAATATATTTTTCTCTCTATATTATCCATAAATTAATTTCTGAAATTAAAATACAGCATATTTTTATTTTGTTTTTTGTTCAAGTACAATGTGGGGCACTATGGACCACAAAATCTGGGGTACAGTGGACCATGGTCCATTGTACCCCGTGCAACTTTAGAAATACATTTAGTTTTAAAAAAATATATTGATGCACGTCCTTCCTAATTATTAAAAGTTAAATTTGCTGTAATAGTAAAATGTTTTAATATATATTCTAATATTCACTTCTGAATGTAATAGTTTCCCCCCCTTCTACTAATTGGGATTGTTTTTTTTTAACCAGAAGTAACAAATTATTAGTGAACTGATGTTTTAGTTTATGTATTATGACTTCAAACAGATAGTGTTTTGAATGAGAAATGTATTTTTAAAATCGAATGTGATACTAGAGCGTTAAGTTATTTAAAACAAGAAGTTTAGAAATTTGAGTTGGTTGTAAAATAAATTTCAACATTTACATAACAGAAGTACAAGTACAATATCATAAATTTTTAAATTAATAATTGATTACTGTTGATTTTTTTACTAGCAAAAATGTGAGTTATTTGTTGTAGTTATAAATAATTAAGTAACAAACACATTTTCTCAGAATTGGTAAAATGCACATAATTGAAATTTTGTTAGTGAAATTTTCAACCACATTGATTAAGGGAAGACTTTAAAAAGGTTAAAAAATTAATCTCGCATAAAAACAAAGATTCTTTGATCATCCACAGTTTTTACCTACACTTTTGGTATTGTTGTGTATGGTAATAAAAAAGCGTTTTAACTTTAAAATGATCTTATAATTTTGAAGATAAAATTTAATGCTTTTACTATTTTTTTTTTCATTTGCAAATTTTAATGTTCGATAATACATTTTTTTTTCCTCATCTTTTCAATATTGACTCGCAGTATATTTTCTCACTAAAAGAAATTTTTATGCAATTAGTGCAGCTAAATTTTTTTCAGCAAAAAATAACGTGGTCCATTGCACCCCGTGATGTGGTCCATTATACCCCGAACCTGGGGTACAGTGGACCACTTTCTCACTTGTAATAAAAAAGTGAATTCAGAAAAAATGAATTGAAATTATATTTTTTAGGTAATGTATTTTTAAACCAGGATATGTCTGTAATATATATATCTTTTTCTAAGCAAGTGGGATAAATATTTTTGTACTTATAGCGCAAAAAATGAAAAAGTGGTCCATTGTGCCCCGGTCTCCCCTACAAAATAAATTTTTCTTGTTTAAATTTTTCTTGTTCCCTACAAAATAAAGTTTTCTTTATTTTAATTTTTTTTTTTTCAAATAAACCTTTTCATCGAAATTTTGTAAATCAAAATGTATTTTGTCCAAACTTTTGAGACGCACTATATCATTAATGACATAATATATCATACTGTATTTTATTACCGATAATAATGGTCGTACTCACTAAAAAATTTTGTTATAATTCGCTTTTTTACTTTCCAAAAGGGCCTCAAATTCTTGTGTGACCAAGGGCCCCAGCCTAGTTTAAGACGACCCTGGGTGAGTCACTTTCTAGAAGCCATTATCAGGGAAAAGGATGAGTTGGCACCTAAACTACAGCAGGTAACTCCGCTTCTTTTGACTGCTGATAATTGGAAGCAATTTCGGGAAGCAACGCATTGTAATCTGTGCAACAAGGTGTTGGAAACTGACCGTGTCAAAGAAGGTACTCTAATGAAAAGTTTAGAATAAAGTTTTTCTAGTCTTTTCATATATCTGATAAATATTTTACAAGTTCTTATATTTCTAAGATATACTTTAGCATAAAGTATTGTTTTTATTATAAGATAACTAAATGGATGGGGTACAGATGGAATAGGGTTTATAATACAGTAAAACTTCTACAAGAGACCACCTCTATTAAGCGACCACCTCTGCAAACGGACAATTTTTCAAGGCACCGATTTTTTTTCCCTATACGCTTAATGTTAAAAATACCTTTCGGACAGACCAGACCAACCTCCGGTTACGACCACATCACAGGTCTCATCCGGGGGTCACTTTTCCAAAAAGTCTTGCTTTCCCGCAGCTACTGGTCATTGTTTGCCCTTTTCGTCCTTTGAATTACCGTCCTCCATATTATCGCACGGAAGAGCTAACCAGTATTAAAAGTTTGAACAAATTCAGCCCATCTCCCCTGTTTGCTGTTAAAAGGATCATTTCGAAAGACCCTTCCACGAATTGTCCGAGTTGTCAATATGAAGCTTCTTTCATTTTACTGCAGTTAACAATTACAAGGTAGGGCCATCCATTATGTACGTTGACATCCCTAGCCAAAGTAACGCTTGGACACGCCCTTGTAAAACCAAATCACTAGGGTTGATTGTTGTCACACAAGCAAGGGGCTAACTCTAATGGCAAGGAGTTTAAGGTAGGTTGGTAGGTTTGAATTATCGTCGCAATAGAGCTACTTGAGGGTTATTGGCAACGGGCGTCGTAATTTAAAAGGAGTTCAAGAAACACCCAGGATGGAGGAATACCAGTGAATGTTAAATTTGCAAACATGATAGACGTTTCAATAAATCGTCTTTTTACAAAACCTAAAAACAAATTGAAATATAAGGGTACTTTCCGAAAAATTGAGAGAACAAATTTACAAAAAGATATTTCTTCTTATTTTAAAAGATTGTAACTTAAATGTGTAATATAAAAAATGGGACATTGTTTTTGGATATAAATAAAATAACTTAATAATATAATGAAAATTGTATACTTTTCATAATTTTACTACTAAACCATTGTTTATAAAATTAATTTGAACATTTATAAGCAGCTCAGTGATGAAACTTCTCAAAGAGACCACCCTCCCTCAACGACCGATTTTCCTCAGAACGGAGGGTGGTCGCTCCCGAGAAGTTTTACTGTATCTTTAAATACTTTTTCTTAAGTATCTTTTTTTTTCTTAAAATCTATTGTGAAAATCTGTGTTGAGAAAGTGATACATTAAATCTGATACATTTTAAAATCCCCTTATTTATATAATTTTCAAATGCAAGTTAAGTTTTTAAATAAAAACTTTTTACATTTTATACGAATAGTTTAGAATTTTTTGTAAAAATTGGGGTTTTTTTAGGTATGTCCAAACTGTTCCAGCTTCTTTGCTAGGAAAGACGTGCTAAATCATCATCTAACTACACACAACAAACCGGTAAGTTTCAATTTGTAGTTTAGGAGAGAACAGTTATGTCTTAAAATATGCATGTCTAATTCTTTTTATTTTTCAGGTCAAACGTCTTCAACCATGTGTAGAAAGTGGCGGATGTCTTGTTAACACACACAATATATCCTTCTGAAGGAGTTAGTGAAGATCTTCGTATCTTCAGGGAAGAGGCAAAACCTCAAATCAAAGAGCATCTAGAAAATAAATTGGTCACCAAGGGAGCTATCAAATGGTACTTGGTGACAAAATGTGTCTTTAGCCGCACCACCGGAATATTGAGGATGCGTTCAGTAAGATATTTAAATCTTTTTTTTCCCCTTAATTACTTAAAATCTATGTAGAGAAAGTTATACATTAAATCTGATACATTTTAAAATCCCCTTATTCATATAATTAGAATTTTCTAATGCAAGTTAAGTTTTTAAAATTAAAGCTTATTGATTTTTTCTTAAAAACATTTTATACGAATAGTTTAGAATTTTTTTTTTTTCAATTGATAGGTATGCCCCAAGTGTTCTAAACCCTTTGCAATGAAGGAAATGTTAACCCGCCACCTGGCAACTCACAGCAAACTAGTAAGTTTCATTTTGTAGCTTAGGAACTGTTATATGTTTAAAATGTATGTGTCTAATTCTTTTAGCTTCCACACTACATTTATAACGTAAAAAGTGGAAGGTTTTATAATCGTTCAGTCCATCTGTCTGTCTGTCACCCACTTTCACAGAACGAACCACAAGTCGTTACAAGTGGGATACGTCATTTTGAAGCAAAAATTCAGTTTAGGCTACATTCCAAACTTCATTAAAAAATTTAAATTAGAAGTTTATTTAAAATTTAAATAATTAAAAATTTAATCTATATTGAAATAACGTGCAAATTTCATTTTTATTCAAAATTTTCACTGTTGTTATGACATCAAACGTCCGAGAAACTTTATTTAAAATAAAAATAAATTCCTGAATAAAATATTTATTTTTGTGATATAATTCAATTTGGATTGTTGTAATAGCACAATAAAGTTATTTTGAAGGTTCATTATATATGAATGAAGAAAGATGCATAAAAAATTCAGTTTCGCTTTTATTTTTAAAGCAAGAATTTCACAAATTTATTTTTTGAATTGTAAACTTGTGGCTGCAAATAGGTAGTTATTTATAAAATATATCATTATTCTTCGAACAAAAAATTTGCAAACGATAAATATTAATTATCAAATCTGCAGAAGAAGATTAAAGAAAATTATTAATTTTGACTAATAAAAATTTGAATTAGAACTAGCTTAAGGACTGCTTGTGGAATTTCTTTCTGAGGTGTTGTGTTTTTCCTGCTGAGCGTAAATGTTGTGAGGAAGCGGTGTAAGTAACCGATTCTGTAACAAACTTACTTGTTTTATTTTCAGGTGAAGCCTCCTCAACCATACTGCCAATCATGTCCCTTCAATCCAATCAATCACTACCCTAGCCTCTACCTCTGGTACCCAGTGCTGGAGGGTGGAGAAAGTGGCATGTGATAAATGCTCCAAGACATTCATTCAGAAGTGCCGTTGACCTGTAACATGAAAACCCATGCAGAAGTCGCTAGCAGCTACCCAAGCGACTATTGCAGCAAAGCCTTTTCCCGTGCAGACAACTTAGCAAGACACGCTGAAATACATGAAGATGTCGAATTCGTGAGTGGACTGATACACATTCAATATTTTAATTTGGTTTCAAATATCAATGAAGGATATTTTACAATTTCCAAGTCATAATTTTAAATAAAGTTACATATTGGTCAGTGAACTTTAAATCTTTTTCTTAATTACTAAAAATCTATGTAAAGAAATTTTAAATCTGATACATTTTTTAAATAGTTCTATAATTAGAATTTTCTAATGAGAGTTAAGTTTTTTTAATTAAAACATAAATTTTTCTTAAAAACATTTTATGTGAATAGTTTGGAACAAAGTTTTCCATGTATCTATGATGGATTTTTTTATAATTTCTAATTTAAAATAAAGTTATGTTTTCATTATAAGATAATTAGTAGGGTTTATAATACCTATAAATCTATTTTCTTAAAATTTATTTTTATTAATTACTTAAAATCCCCTTATTCATATAATTTTCGAATGTGAGTTAAGTTTTAAATTAAAACTTGTTGATTTTTCCTATTTTATATGAAAAGTTTGGAATTTTTTCATTTGAAAGGTGTGCTCTAAATGTTCAAAAACATTCAAGAGAAAAGACGTGCTGAATCGTCACCTGTTAACCAATAGCAAACCGGTAAGTTTCATTTTGTAGCTTAGGAGAGAACTGTTATACGTTTAAAATGTGTGAGTCTAATTCTTTTTTTTTTACTTTTTAGGTTAAATGTCCCCAGCCATCTATCCCAAGACCAGCCCCTGCCCCCAAGCGTCAGAAACCTGTGAAGGTGTCTGACGTTTTCTCCTCAAGATGAAAGTCCATGATATCCCTCTGATATGTAAAGTCAAACATTCCAGGGTCTGTCGTATACAAGGAGGAATAGGAGGATCGCATCACATACTTGGAAGCCAACAACCTTTATGGTATGTATTATTCCACTAGTTTCCTCCCCTGATAATTTTTTTAATGAAATTGCAGGCCTCCCAACTGGTCCCTTTTGTCCCTAAAACTCCTTATTTCACAAATCTGGTCCCTATTTTCCCTTTTTCACCCAAATTTTGATGCATTACACTGCAGCCGGGAACTATATTCTTGAAAATTATGTTCTTTTAGTTTTATAGAGTTTTGAGGAGTTTCAATTCTTTAATACCTGATAAGGTCAAGCTAAAAGTTGATGCAAAACGTTTTAAAATAATGGCATCTTTTTTGCCTGTAATGTATGACGAAGAAAAACTGATATACCAATGGAGTGCAATCAGAAACAATGTAATCTGATTACAGAATTGATTGATATTGGTTACAGTGTTTTATTTTTAATTAAAAATGCGGATGGCACTTTAAAATATCCAAATATAGCCGTGATAATTAAAGCAGCATTGTCACTTTCCCATGTGATGCTGAGGATGAGAGGTTTTTTTTTTCAAAATCTGGAAGAATCATGATTTTATTGCATCTTTTTTTATTATGATAATATGATAATTTTGTTGTTTAGCAAGTAGTATGTTAATAACTAAATTTTCAATTTAGTCTTTCTATCACTGTAAACAGCAGAAAAGCAGCTTTTTAAAAGCAAAAAAATACCCTAAAAATCATTTTTTTTTTTATGATTTTGCTTTATCTTAAGACATTAAGCAGAAGTCCAAACAATGTATAATTTTTAGCTTAAAGGCAAATGGAGGGTTCAGAATACATGTGAACCATGTCCACTTTTTATTATTTCCGAGTTTGCAGCGAAATTGCAAGTACTACATATGTAGAATTTCAATGCAATAATGAAAAAATCCTGAGTCAGATAATATGCACTAGGCAACAGCAATTAAGAAAATGTTTGCAATTGCAACTGCCTAGTGGCTTTATCTTTTAAGCAAGTTTTGTCTATTTATGGACTTGGTTTATTTTATTTGTATTCTGCGCCCTCCAGTCTAAATCTCTGAAGAGGGGGAACATGTATTTTTTTATTTACTGGAAAACAATTTTCTTTTTCCTACTTTTTAAATTTAAGATTTTTTTAATTTAAGTTTTTTTCTCTTAAATTTAAAAACAGTACTTAATTTGAATTAAAATAATGTATCTTTCTTCTGCAAATAGTTTTAGTGTTTCTTGTATGTAATTTTATGCATTGGTATTTATAGATGAAAGTGTAACAATGAAGTCCACGTTAAAGTTTCTATTTTATTTATAAAAAACACAATTTTTTGCCTTGGTCTTCAGGAGTCTGAAGACTAGCTAAAAATTTGACCCCTCTACCTGCTATGAAGAAAACAAGATATCATTTAACTAGATATTTTTAGGTCCCTTTTTTCCAGATGCTGAATCCCTTTTTTCCCTAGGGACAAGTTGAAAATGTGTTGGGAGCCCTGAAATTGCTCATAAATGTATTATTTATGTTATAGGTCGGGCCATGTCGCAATCCCTTCCCATTAGTGACTTCGAGTGGGTCGTGCCTGATAGTATCACCGACATAGTATCACCATTACATCCACAAAGACTATCCTATTGCCCCCCAATGTATGACTATCTCCAAGTTCTATACCTCTGAACATATTGTCTTCGATGAGTATGAAATATAATGTTACTACCTACTTATAATGTTAAAATTAGTCCCCAATTTAAATTCTAAACAGCACTATGTCCTACACTATCGAATTTAAAACTACACTTAACCCTTGGACCTTGGTCTTAAATTAACCAAAATACACAGAATA
Source organism: Hylyphantes graminicola (assembly GCA_023701765.1). NCBI lineage: Eukaryota > Metazoa > Arthropoda > Arachnida > Araneae > Linyphiidae > Hylyphantes > Hylyphantes graminicola. The sequence goes on along the minus strand of CM043118.1, from coordinate 57,679,999 downwards.
CTCAAATTTACACAAATACCTTGGCTAAAAACTTGCATTGATTTCAACACACAGCTTGGAACACAAGCTAACAAGTCTTTCGAAAAAGACTTTTTCGAATTAATGAACAACGCGGTTTTTGGTAAAACTGTGGAGAACCTTAGGAATATCATGAATTTTTAGATGGTTACTGACCCAAAGAAGTGTTTTTATCATTTAGTATCTGTTGTTTCTTGTTGACTTACTTATGCTCTTGCATATATATTTCGATTGACTATTCAGATTAATGAGACTAAAAAATTCTGAATGATTTTAGAAGAAAAATTTAATTTTCAATTTTAATACTCAAATCATTCATCAGTTATGTTGATATAATGTTTATTGACTGTAAAAATAGATTGCTGTGTTGAAATTTAGAAAATGTTGAAGAATGATGATGTTTATGAATGATTTAGTAATCATGTTCTGCCTTAGTTACATAATTTGTGTGTGTAGAATAAATATGATAAACATTTATTGGACTATGGTTTGGAATTTAGCCGATTTTTGTTTCATATATGTCAAATTCAATTTTATGTCTCAAAGTTGAGAAAACTATAATGAACTTGTTTGTTTTATGATAGTTGTAGACTTTTGTGAAATAGTGTTTAGTTTACACATTTGCCAATAGATGGCGACACCTTTATCCCATCATTGTATAAGTAATTTTGTTTCCCCACTTTTTAAAAAAAAAAATTGAAAAATCTAAACCACCTTAATAAAAGTTTGAATGATTTTGTTACACAGTAGTTTGGTGTTGCTTTTAATTTTTTTGAACTTTCACCCAAGATACTTTATTTAAATTCAAACCAATTACTAATAGAATTTTGACTAGGGTAGGTTCTAATTATTGAAAAAAGATGTAGGTAAAAATCGTTTTAGAAACATATATAAACGATTTTCTGTTACATATTATGACTTAACCTCCTCCAAATCTTATATTTTTAACCCCAATTAAACAAGCCTTTTTCACATATCCTTAATATCACTTAGTACTTTAACATCCCAAACACACCCTGTAGGAGACAAACAGTCGCCTAGATCAATAGTTCCTACAGAAACTTTGCTGAGTCATCGGGACCTTACACCTTTTTACACGAATAATCTTAAATTTGTTTGGACAGTAGGGGAGAGCTGGACATTCGTGGATCATTTTGCGACACTCTCTCTTCGACTTAAGATAACCAATTTATAATCTCCTAGTCCCAATGTGTAACCGTTAAGAGGATTCTCTTGGGAATTTCACATCTTGAAAATCGTAATGTTATTCCTATGGAGAATATTCGCAAGGCAATTACCGCCACAATTTTATTCAAAGGTTACTAGTTTTTTGTATAATTGTAAAGTACGAAAGGAGTAGATTTCATAAAATTAATTTGTTTAGTGAAAATCACACATATTTAGTATTTTTAATAATTTTTTGAAGTTAGTAACAAATGGAGCATCCATTAAGTTCTAACTTCAAAAAATTATTAAAAATACTAAATATTTGATTATCACAAAACAAGTTAATTTTATGAAATCTACTCCTTTCGTTCTTTACAATGTAATGCTCTAGACTGGGAATTTTTAATAGTAGCCAGTGGCTACCAGACTGAAAAAAAAATGGTAGCCACATTTGGATTTTAGTAACCCGCTTCAAATTTAAGTATATACGACAAAAATAAACTGCGATTTTCCTCAAAACACAATTTCATCAAAGAAATTTTTATATGAAAAGATTGACAGTAAAAAAAAGGATCATACCAAATATGTAAGTATTATGTGATTGGCCATTCTTAGAAGGAGAAAATTCGAATCGCCACGATTGTTCATGACATTTTCTCGTATCAGAATTGTTTAAAGGAATAGTTGAGATCTTAATCAGCTGTAAATCAATCACTTGTAAATTGCCGTGATCGTAAAGCAAGATTTAAAAATCAAATTTGCATTTGAGATTTCCGTCGCCCAGTTCCATTTAAGAGGTCACAGGAGTCTTAAAAATGTGCAAAGAAGGTACTACAAAACATAGTTTGATCTTTCATGTCATTTTTGAACTACTCAATGTATAAATATAATTTTTTATATGTAATTCTACATGATTTATTTATTATAAAACAAGTTTTAAAATGTATGAAACTTTAGCCAAAACTAAAATAAATTATATTAAACATGAAGCTATTTGAACACATTGTGATTAGGCTTGCGCGGCAAACTGTGAGGTCAAAATTGAAAAAATAACCAAGAAAATGACTTTATATTGTACAAATATGTACAAACTAGGACTTATACCTAAAATCTCAGCTCAATTTTAATTAGAAATCATTTTAAGAACTTTTTTCTAAAAAAATTAATAAAAATTTAAAAATTTTGATTTAAATTATTTTTAATAATAATTTCTAATTAAAATTGAGCTGAGAATTTAGGTATAAGTCCTTGTTTGCACATATTTGTACAATATAAAGTCATTTTCTTGGTCATTTTTTCAATTTTGACCTCACAATTTGCCGCGCAAGCCTAATCACAATGTGTTCAAATAGCTTCATGTTTAATATCATTTATTTTAGTTTTGGCTAAAGTTTCATACATTTTAAAACTTGTTTTATAATAAGTAAATCATGTAGAATTACATATAAAAAAATTATACTTATACATTGAGTAGTTCAAAAATGACATGAAAGATCAAACTATGTTTTGAAGTACCTTCTTTGCACATTTTTATGACTCCTGTGACCCCTTAAGTCACATGGAGGACGTCTTATTATTTTAGAAATGCAGCTTCAGTATCAGTTATTTGTTGAACAAAAATTAAAAATTATGATCGCCACTTATGGCGACTGGGGTTCGATATTTAGGTAGCCACTTTTGATGTAATAGTCTCCAGTTGGCGACTGGCGACCGCTATCTAGAGCTTTATTACAATGATACAAAAAACTAGTAACCTTTTAATAACGTTATGGCGGTAATTGACTTGCGAATATTCTCCATAGAAATAACATTACGATTTTCAAGATGTGAAATTCCCCAAGGAACTGTCCACTTATTTTACATATGGGTAATTCCACGTCAGAAGAGACCACGACTGAAAAAATATATATATTTTTCTACACTTTTATATTTGCTTTAGAAAGGTTTGAATTTTGTTATTTTTGTATCAACAACTATTATTGTTTCATCTTTGGCAACACAGCAGCTTCAAAATATCCGCTTTGTTTTGAAAGCATGGTCTCGTGTTTTTTCATCATTTTGAACAAATGAATTTTAAGGTACGAGGCACATTTTATCAGATTTTTGATAAAATTATTAAAATACACTATCAGAACTACCTTGAAAACACACTATTAATTGGTATTTATAACTAAACGATATTTAATTAGGAAGATAAAAATCTCCTTTTTGACTGTAGTGTCAGTCACGAAAAGATAGAAAAGTTTCTATAACTTTAAAAAAAAAAGACTTTACTTCAATTTTTTTACAATATTTTTTTACTTTAGTAACCTCTGTGTAATTCCACACCTCTTAATTTTAAAATGAAAAGCATTTTCTCTATTTATAACACATTTTAGCTTTGTAGTGTCAGTCACAATGTAGTGTGAGTCACAACTTCTTTTTGATCTAGATGTTTTAGATTAGCTATAATCTTTGTAGATTTCTTATATTTTGATAATTTTGATTTAAGATGGCTATATCTACAGCTAAAAGAAAAAAAAGAGCAAAGGGGAAGTTTTTAGGAGGGGATAAATTACAAAAATTTAAAGAAAATGAAGGCAAAAACCACTTAACGGACAACACTTCAATTAAAAGTATTTCACCTCTATTGCAATCCTCCAACCATTTGACAACCTTGGGTGGTAATTTTTTTCCAAAAGTCATGGTCATCTTTGCCTTCAGTCGTGGTAAAGGACCAATTGATGGACTTCGTGATACAGTGAGGAGGGGATAAAAGAAGTCACACTTTCTATCAAATTTGACTCACATTTTGCTAAAGATTTTTTCACTTTGAATAAGAAATCTGCCCAAACATATCACTATTATACATTTCTGACAACTGTGTAAAGGGCAAAATAAGTAGATTAAATTATATATGCTCATCAAAGAAGATAAATACTTCCGATTCCCTGACACTCAAAAATTACTCCGTTTTTTTTTTAATTCAACAAATATCTACTTAAAACAACTTCCAATGTTTCATTAAATCCCCCAAAATACTACAAGGATAATAAAACAAATTTAAATGTTGTAAAAAGAAATATACCTCTCAACAAAATTCTGAAAATGAACTTGATGCTATAAAATGAGCTTTATTTCCTTTTATAGTTAACCCTTTCAGTCCCAGTGATGCCATTTGGCATCATCACTTTCAATATTTTTTTCAAAATGTTTATTTCCCGCTATGACATCCAAACACACATCATTCGATTCTTCACACTTTGTTCTATCAGACAAAATTTTACTTTAATCTCAATATAAGTCAGAACTACTATTTTTTTCATTTAGAAAATAGTCAACAAGCGTTTCTCCTGATTTTTGATAAGTTCACTTCAGTTCCACATATTTAAAACACAATTTAAACTATTTCGGTTAAAATAATAACTAAATTTTTTTTAATAATATGGTCAGATACCTTAAAATATATAACTCGAAGTGTTTTTAGGTAATATATATTTTTTTTATTTTGTTGTTTTCCACAGTTAAAGAATTTTGGCATTGTTTCAAAAACCATATAAAATATTTAAATGGAATTCTTTTTCTTATGGAAATCTTATATTTGACCTAAAATAAGCTTATTTTGTGAATATCAGATGTTTCTGTAGTGTAGTAAATTTTTGGGACTGAAAGGGTTAAACTATCGTTACAAATTTTGTTGGCAAATGTTTAGTAAAGGTGGTTATTCAGTAAAACTGAAACATCTGCAATGGTCGGGAAGTCTTTTTGCGTGGCTTCAGGATCAAGGTTTTTCAGAAAATGCTATTGAATAAAGAAGTAAGAAACTACCGTCAAAGCGGGTAACTTTGGCCACGGAGGGTAACTTTGGCCACGCGTCGGAAAAAGATTCGCTTCTTAATTTCTCTTTATAAAATGATCTCATCTTGAATTGTTTGACATTTTTGGAAAGGTGGAAACATCTCCTTTCATTTCATGTAAAAAAAATTCTCATTCTAATTCTGGCAATACTACAAATGCCGTTTTCATTCTTACAAGCATAAAATGACAAAAATCTATCTCTTCTAACTTTTGTCTGGAACACTTAAAAAAATACTGAAAATATTTAAATAAAACACTGTATTCGATTCCTTTATTTATGGGGAAGAATATTACACCATTTGTTTTATTCTAAATTGAATACTTTTTATGCTGTATTTAAATATTGGTAATTGGGAAGCTTTTGCCGATGAATGCGGGTAACTTTGGCCACAGATGTAAATATTTATTTATGGAACTTTGCACTTTAAAAAATATACGTAAAAGTGTATTCTGTTTAACTATTTTTGAAAAATTCTTACTTTTATGATTACTCATTTTTTTGATATTTTTTTTAAAAATAAAACGATTTAAAACATTAAAAAGATAAAGATAGAATGCAAGAAACGTATACCACTCAAAATCGTAAATGTCGAAAGGTAAACATTTTCAGATTCCTAATTATGAATACATTATTTTTTCCAATTTTATAATAAAATCGTTTGCTTTTTATGAATATATTTGTTATTACATCTTGCTTCAAAAGAGTTCTTTTTCCCTTACTAGTATTCATTGTGTAATGCCATTCCACGATGCACTGCAATGTAAATGTTAAGTTATATGCCATTTTTAATAACTATATGTCTTATAACTTTGTTATTTTAAGTTAAAAGTTTTAATATTGCTATTTAATTCGTTAATACAGCCGTTAAGGATGTTAAAAAGTGTGCTTTTTATGTATTTCATGGGTGGCCAAAGTTACCCGCCCGGCTCCTAACAGTGTCCTAATTTTTTAAATTAATACCAATTTTTTATTAATTTATAAAAATAAACAAAAATGCTTGAAAATTATTCCTAAAAGTACAATACTTAGAATGCATAATGATTTTAAAGTGTTTAAATAGTTTTTGTAGTTAAATTTTTCTTCTTTTGTAAAAAAACCTATGATTTTGGCCAAAGTTACCCGCACTGACGGTACCAGAAACCAACTTTAGGGGACCTTGTGTAACTTTTTGTAACTATATTTTTACCGTGTAAGCAATTTTAAACTTACCATGTTCAACACTATTTACAAACGTTTTGTTATTATTACCAAAATTTCCATTTCTGTGATACAATTCACATGATAGTGTGTCACAAGTTGAATGTAGTGTAAGTCACGCACAAGTGTTAATAAATTATTTCCTATGATATTTCAATACTTTTTTGCTATAAAATGATTCAGTTTTAAACCTTATACTTAAAATAAGCACTGGTAGATTGTTGATTTGGTTGATTTGCTGCATTTTGAAGAAGAAATTAGAGTTTAACAAAATTACCAGAAACCTACTTTAGGGGACGTTGTGTATCTTTTTCTAACCATAATTTTACCATTTATGCAATTTTTAACTTTCCATGCTCAAAATTATTAACATATGTTGTGTTATTATTGCTTAAAAGTCCATATCTGTGATACAATTCACAATGTAGTGTCAGTCACGAATTGAATGTAGTGTCAGTCACGCACAAAAATGCTAATAAATTATTTCCTATGGTATTTCAATACTTTTTTGCAGTTAATATAATAAGACTGAAACCTTATACTTAAAATAAGCAGTGGTAGAATGCTGAATTACTGCGCAATCAGAAGAAATTCGAATTTTCATTATAGCCAAAAATCTACGAACTTTCGTGTAGTGTCAGTCACATCAGGACTTTTTTATTATTTTTTAGTTAAATAATAACTTTTTAAAAAATTTACTGATTGCTAAAAATACTATATGCTAAGGGGTATACTGACATACAATATTTTTTTAAAAATAAATATAAAATAATTATGAGCTATGCAAACGAAATTGGTTAAATCGTTCTGATGTAGTGTCAGTCACGCGTGGAAATGCCCATATATGTTTTTTGTAAAATAGTGTTGAAGTGCATATAAGTTTGTATTGGTCGAAAGCCTTTTGTTTTTGATCAAAGTTCATAACCCACACGTTTCATGTGAGAATATTTTACTTACAATATAGATGGGGCTTTGTAATATTTGTTTTTTAATTTATGAGTGCTATGACTTCTAAATCCATAACAAGTATTCTTATTTTACAATCCTTACTAAACTTATGTCCTTAAAAAACACCTACTTTTCTTAATTTTTCATATATTTAGATAACCAATAAAACAAACTAAAAATACTTTGTAAACCTACATTTATGATAAATCTATATTTTGAAAAATTTTAATACATTAAACCATTATGGTCTCGTTACATTGAATGATAATTGTATTTAAAATCATGGACTCTTTATATTAAATTATCTTATTCATAATCGTGTAAGAATAATTTTTATATAGAACAATATTCAGCTGTTTCTCAATCAGACATTGAGTTTTAATTTGAGTTTTTTTTTAGTCAATCAGACATTGAGTTAATAACCTCACACCAACAAAAAATTCTATTTTATTTATGTGTAGGTCAAGTTATTATTTAAGATGTTAATTAAAAACTATTTGATAAATTTATTGTCAGGTAAGTTTTGTTATATTTCCCGCCACCCTTATTTGAAACACTGTAGGGATGGAAAAGGGAAACCGTTTTTTTTTTTTTTTTTTTTTTTTGCCTTGGTTTTTGACCAAAAAAAAGGTTTTTCCTAAAGCCGGTCTTAAGGTTCAGTAAAACCGAAAAACTGGTTTTTGAAACACCGGTTTTTTTTTCGTTTAAAAAAAACGCCATCCCAACCGTTTTTTATTTGGTTGGCGGCGAGTATAGTATTGTTATCTAAAAGTAAATAAACACATTTTGCCTGAATATTTTTTTTAAAAGCAGTTACTCTTTCATTTTGCAAATGAATATTATATAATTTGGTACTTTATTCTAATTTAAAATGTAGTTCTAGTGTGACAATATTCACCTCAACTTTAACCTGGGATAACATAAGTTTTCTGTAAAAAAAATCTATCTTTTTGTAATCTATGTATCTTTCACCTATATTTTAAATGTATTTTATTTATCTTATTAATTGTGATTTTAACAACTTAGAAAAGTTATTCCTACACACAGAAAGCTGTTTCAATGGTCAAATGAACACACAACACAAATTATAATGTAATAAAATTCTGTTTATTATTCAATACTTGAAACTAAATTCAAGCCCAAGCACACACGTTATCTCTGTTACATACATGAATAGTTACACACTATTAGTTACACAGTTACAATAAGCAGATAATTTATTTCTCTGTACAGGAATATTAACATTATTGCCTTTATTATCGAGACAATAAGGGAAAATGAGATCATTAGCTGATACCACAGCAGGCTGCAGTGTTATAAAGTATTTGACACTGCATTGTTAATTAAATACATAATTCATAATTTTTCATAATTACATTCTATGCACAGTTATATACAATTTTTCTTGATTACATTTTTTTTTTTTGCAATGGGTCAATTTTTTGTCTTTCTCTGGCACTTTGTAAAGTATTGAAATATGAAATGAACTGCTTCAAGTTTAAATGTACTGTCAGTTAATAACTAACTTATTGTTAGTTATTAACTGATTGTTAGTTATTAACTTATTCAGCTATCTAGTTGCAATCATATCGCTTTTAAAATTGACAAAAATATGTTTTTATTTTTAAGTATGCATAGCTATATTAAAGTGTTTCTTTTATTGGTAAATTGCACAAAAAATCATTAAAAATAATGTTTGGTCTTTAGTTATTGAATAGTTATTAATTTAGAACCATTAAAAAAATAATTCTCTTATGAATTATTGATGAATAGGTATAATAAAAGCATAATTTTATATTCGTAAATAATTAACTAAAGAATATTGACTTCATGTAAACTAAAAACTTTTATGGTTTCTTTCTTACATTTTAGTATTGTAATTAAACAAAATAATAATGCATGCATATTATTTTTACGATGACATTTAGCAAAATGACATTTAGCAAATACAAAGCAAAACATCAAAAACTAGAAAAATTCCATAGAAAACAATTTCTATTTTTAGATCACATTCAAACTTATGACTTGAATAAAATTGTTCTACATCCCGTTTAAAAGGAATATTGTTTTTAAAGTCCAAATATATTTTCTACACAATATTCTAAAGTTCGTGGTCAGAGTTGAGTTGAGTTGTAGAGAATATCTGGAGCACTAGGCAGACGATATTTTCTTGGAAATGACTTTCATTCGTCGCTTTATCACATACATCTTTGGTTAGAGGCTGTCTGCGACCTGGAAAAAGAATGAAATAATTTTAGATTTCTATTTAAATAAAATAATTAATATTACTTTTTAGCATATACTTTCAATAATAATTATTAAAAGGTTGCTCTTGTTTTTCGATGGCATGGTTTTACGCCATGAGTGAGTGACGACAGTTTATACCGGTATTGTTTTTATTTTTGGTCCTTTTGGAATTACATTTGTGTTGGGAGATAATTTTATCGACTTATTTCAGTTTAATAATTTCAAAAATATTGGAATTGTACAATCATTATACGCAATATGTTTTCATTGCGATTTCTTTTATTGTTTGTTTAGTCATCTTTGTTCTTTTATTGTTCTATTTATGTTGTGTTATTTAATATACGGTAATCTGTTAAATTTATCTACATATCGGCATTTTCCCCCCGCGCTTTGAGTGAAACCCAAACAACAAATGACATTGCGGATGGATTAATAAAAATCTGGTGCTGAGACATATATCTCCGAAAAATCTCCTAAAACTAGAACGAACTTCCATTTTCCTCAACTTTTTTTTTAAATATTTAAGCAGACAAAAGTAATCTCCTACAACAAAACAAAACAGGATTTCCTCTACCTCATATTCCGAGCAATCACCCCCTCACCGGAGAAAACAAACCAAAACAGTTCCATTTGGAACACTTGCTCTGCAGACGATTTTCTCGGGCACACCTGCCCCACAAATACACCCCTACGACGAGGTATCGTCTGCCCTTTTTCCAGCTGTTCTACCCACTGAACTGAACTGAAACTCTGGAAGGAGTATCGAAACACTCGTCAAACGGGTCGGTGAAGCCCGGCAACCCTGTAAGAGTAACCCAACTTCTGCCGCCAATCCTATACTTTACCTGTTAAAATAGACATTTTAAACCAACTTTTTCAAGAATTTTTTAAGCAGAAAATTGATAGGTTATTGCTTTAGGAGGTTCTTTACATAATGAAGTTTCGAAAACATGTACTTTTTAAAAAATAGAATTGCGGCAACAATCTTTAAACCTTAAATTCCTTGGAGTACTATTCTTGGCGAGCGATTGGCGACATCCAATGCAAACTGCAAGTCAAGTGTCCATTTTGATCGGCGAGGTTATGCCAAATATGGCACATATTCTCCCTAAAGCTGTCGCCAAGTGACCCAAAAAAAAGCTTCACCAGCTTATCATGGGATGATTCTTCCAGAGTTTCAGTTCAGTTCAGTGGTTCTACCCTCCTGTAACAGCTGAAAAGGAGCGACCTTGCTGCTACAGTGCTGTACCGGAAATGACCGGGACAAGCACTGAGCTGAAGATTTTCTCACGCCAGGTATATTTATAAAAGAAGGGGTGCCACCTTTTTTTTAATGGTATTAGGGTAGCCTGCGAATGAGAAGTTTTGGTTTTTGTTTTGTTATTGCTGTTGAAGTGGAGAAGGGTCTCTTTAAAAAAGTTATCTTTGTGTGCTTTAAAGTGAGGTAGTTTTTTTAAGTCAAGAGAAATAAAACTTCTTCATAAATCAATTTGTTGTTATTATCAATCTATCACATATACTTTTAAAAAGTGGTTAATAGAATACAAAAGTTTTTTTTTTAATTTAAGGACTAAAAGTTAGACTTTTTGACTAAAAGTAGGATAGGATAATAGAATTTATACGTTGTGACATTCAGAAACCTATATTTTTTTTCTTTCGGTTTTCTGGAATTCATATTTAACTATAATTTACTTCATACCTAACTTATTATTTTTCATTTTTAATAATTCATATTTTATTTGTTATTATTTTTCAAATATTCAAAAAGACTTGAAATTAAAATTTTTATCAATAAAAGTGGTAGTAAAATATTAATATTTAACCAACTAAAATTATATATTACACAAATATAAACGTTCCAAATTTATCGAAGTAACGAAAACTCAATTTTATATCAATTACTTATTTTTAAAAAAAAGAAACCTCCTAAGCAGCTAATATGAATTTTTGTATTTATACATATGTTTTTCTTGCTTGATATTAATAAAATTACTTTTTAAAAAAAAGAAAGAAACCTAACTTCTGAGGTAAGTGTATAAGTACCACATCTCATACAAAAAAAATCAGACTTTTCCAACAAAATGCACCTGCTAGAACATTGGTACATCACCCTCTCCTCCTATATACAAAAAAGGCCCTCGCCCGAAGAATAGCGTGTGATCCAAAATCAGGGGTCTCACCTGATTTTTCCGGGGCCCTATTCCCCCCTCCCCCCATATCCGGCCTGCTCCCCTCCAGGAAAAAAAATATAAACAAACCCAAAAACCACTATATTACTATAGAATACTACTACGTAGTACGTTACTATATCGTAGTAATGACGTATGAGCCCCTACCCCCCGATATAGGGGTTTGCCCTTCATTTCACCTACTTCGGGAGAGTTTTGGGATAGTAGCTTTCGCTTTATTCCCATGGTTGCCTGGGTTACAGTTACGGTTTCCGTCAGATGGAAATAAAATTCGAATAAAAGTTTAGAATACATTGATTCGAATCCAATTTTTTTTTTTAATTTGTTAGCTAGAGATTTTGAAATTCAACTTTCCCAAATTAATTTGATTCGTTTTTATTAAATGCAATGTAAAAATGTTTTCTGAAAGTTCTAAAAGTGTGTTGTTTTTGTTTTAATAATTTTATTGGAGTTATAAAAAAAATTTTAAAGTTCGAATTATAAGTTTTTTATACAATGTTGTTCATTGTATAGAACTGTTCCTTCCCAACCACAAGGCAATTAATTCCAATCTATTCTTTAATAATTTTTTATATATTATTTAATATTTTTCAAAAGATTTGCTAAAAGGAAAGAAATGAATGAGGTGAAAAACTGTCCAAAGAAAAATGACATTATTTCCCGGCCTAAACAAACAACTGTAGAACGAGAATTCCATTTGTAAGAATTTCGAACAACCACACACAAGAAGTTCTGTGCAATCATCCAAGAAAATCGAACAAGTGGTTCAAGTGTCGTCTGGAACAGAATGCGGGGGCGGGAAGTCGCCTTCGTTAAAAGAATGTTAAATATTCTATTTTTTAGAAAGTCGTTTGGTTCCAGCCTATTGGCTGAAGAAGTGTCTCGTGTCACCGGAAATCTCAACTTACGACAGTTATTGCATTCATTAGAATTTGAATTGAGCATTAAAAAACGTAATTCAACAATAACTAAATAAGAAAAAAATTTAAATCTTTGTTTGTAAAATCATTGAAAATATGTTCGCATACATAATTAAAATTACAGCTCCTCAGGCAATTGTTGGCACGAATAAAATTTTTAAAACAAGCATTACCTGTCGAATAACATTTAACAAACGATAACATTTATCATCATAAAACGAAATTATATTCAAAGCTTCAATTTACCAAAATAAATTAAAAAAGAATTCTACAACAACTAATAAATGTGCTGATATTTTGGAAGATAAAAAGTTCGGTGGTATTCATTTTTCAAAGAATAATAAGCCAATTTCAACACTTTTTCAAAGAAAACAAAACAACCATTGAAATCGTATTATGGAGAGCGTGACGCCATAAGAAATATTCCCATTTATTATTTTATATATTTTTAATAAATTATGAATAATTAATACTTTTTTACTTTGTTGAATCTGGCAGCATAAAAATAGCCTGCCATATTCTTTTTCTATTCAAGTTCTGTTCGTTCAAGTTTTCCGTAGATTTAGTGGAATGTTTATAATATGTGAAGAATAATTAAAGTAGCGAACGCAATAATTCATGCAAAGTATTTAAATAAGGATAGGTAAGAAAATATTTACTTCAATCCTGTATCTTTTTTAAGTAATTAATATTTTTATAAAATGAAACGTAAATTTCATGCATGTAGAATAAACTAAATTAGAAACGGAATGTTGTTGTTTTTTAATTCGCAACTCTGAACTTTTATGAATTTGTGTATTAGTAATTATTTATTAAGGAAATGCATAACTTCTTAAGCCGATTTCGTGAACTTAACTAATTTTCTATAATGTATTGATTTGTTTATTGTAGCCTAACTATACCATTAATTTTTTTAAAAAATAAAATACTATCAATACGATTTTCTCATAGAAGTGTTCTAAATTTTAATTTTTAAATAATTTAAACTCAAAAAGTCATATTTGTCAGATACGGCCTTTTTTCTCCATAAAAGTAGATCCTCCTACGCAAACAAAGCAACCGGAAGCGGCAGACGGTAAAGGGCAGTCTTGTGGGAAAAACGGAAGTGAATCCACGTTCGATTTCCGTCTTTTTCGAACACGGCGCAGGGTTTGGGGGTTCCCTTTTTGAGGGGTGTCATGCCCTCCACATCTTGACAGGTTTGCAAAGAACGAATGGTTTAAGTTGGTAGATAAATTGCGAATGAGACCCGAATGATCGCGGGTCTCCAAACTCCCGTGTTAATCTAATGGAAACAAAATATTGCCTAAGCCACATTTCTCCGGCTGTAATGAATATTTTTTGAAAGCTGTTTTTTTTTTTTTGCATATGATAAATGTATCTGACTTGCATGTCTTTATGATCCCACTTTTTGAAATGAGTTCAAATATTTTGTTGTAAAATTATTGATACAAAATTTTTAATAAAAATTAGTCGATTTTATTACTCTTAGTTTTTTAGTTGCTATTTTTAATTTTGTTATAAAAAAAACTTATTTCTATTCAACTAAGACAATAGGAATTAAAATAAGCATCTTACAAAAAAAAAAAACTGCAGAACTCCCAAAACTAAACGAATGCAAATGGAACGCAGCTATTTTTTTTAAATGTCGTTCCACTTGCATTCTTTGATGAAAAGGAAATAGAAACGGTAGGGTGGATAGTAAGAGTGTCCACCTGCTTAAAAACCGAAAAAACAGACGATAGCGTTCAGTTCACCCCCTCCCCTTTTTTCCAGAAAGGAAATGGCTCAACAGAATCCTGGAAACAAGCTTCGATGCCCTTCGTCGAACGAATGACTTTAATTTCGTTTTTCGGAGCCTTTATCCGCTAAAATCACTTAACCGTTTCTTCTAGATCACACGAACGTTTTTCTATTTCTTTTCTTTATTTATCCTTAAAAAAAACTTTGGGATTTGGGGAACAAGCTTGACCAACTCCATGATGTTGGCCTTCAATGTCGTTTAATTATTCCAGTACAAGATGGCAGCACCATCGAAAACATATGCTGTGCAACTTATTTTATTTATCATATTATTTAAAATCTTAAACAGTTTTGTGCCTTTTTTTATCCATTTTTAGGTGGCACAAATTTCCCTTAAATTTAATAACTAATTTTTGCTAATCAATTAAATTTGTTCATATTATGTCAAGTCAATCAAATTACTCATTACATTTTTTTTTTCAAAGTGCTTTGTTTTCAAAGGCTAAGATTTTACCTCCTTACTCAACTCACAGATGGCGACAGTGTAAAGAACTGTCTACGTAAGTCAAAATAAATTCTAAAAATTATAGATTACAAAATAATACGTCGATTTAAACAAAAAAAAAAAAAACTCTTAGGAATCACTACCACAATGAAACAAAAAATATCGTAATAATTTTAATTTATACTTCAATCGTTTTAAATTATATTAAAGCGATCATTAAAACAATCAGTACATAACAATAGAAAAATATATATCCATATAAATTCTTTTCATAAATAAAAAATTCTTTCGCGTCGCTTGACGTGCTAACGGCATTCTAATGTGAATTGTGATCCTCGTGTGATAAACCCAGACAGGCATGACCTTGCCCAGAACCACCTCCGCAATAAGAACATTATTAAAAAGGCCATTTCTGTAGGTGAAAGTGGCAACGAAGCCTGTCACCGCTTGCTTAAATAAAATCCCACTCAAAGATTGGATGTAATTTCTTTTTTAGAGTGGTATATGGATTTTAATCGGGCGATACATGCTTTAAATATAGTTTTTAATATGGAATCTATATGCATCAATATAATTATATTCAAAGTTTGTGTGTTAGCTTAAACGCATATTCAATATATAGGGATACTATTATTTTTTGAAACAAGAATTATTTGCTGCTTCGTAGGAAACTATGATCAAAGTCTAGGTGTTGCTTGGCTTTCAGACCTTCTTTCCTCGGATCGAATAGAGGCTGGGGAGCCCAGTCGGGAAGGCACTTACCATGCATACGAAATGTCCCAGGTTCGGGCCCTGGCATTGCCAAAAAAACTGGTGACCAGTAAATGGTCTGTGCAGCGAAGACATACGACTGATAATAAATAACAATTTCAGAGGGAGTGCACGCTGAAAAAAAAATGCGTTTGGTGCCTATGGTGGTGTAGTGTGTAGTGTGTAGTGTAATCGTTTCCGGCTGCCTATTTCTAGCCTCCATTAGGAGCTTTAACACATCCAATAACGCCTCGTAATTTCGAACCCTGGTTAAGTGACGGTGCACAGGTGTTAACTTGTCACTAATAGCCCTCGTGTAGCTCTAGTGCGACAATAATTCAAAGATTTGGAGCTCTATAGTGGGTTCAACATTAAATTCCCAGGCGTCGATCAAACCAAGCGGTAACTGGGGGCAATTAAGCATAGCGGGCCGGAAAAGAACACTATGGAAAAGTGAGGCACTTCCCCAAGCGAGGAAATAACTAATGCATTTTATTTTTTCTTGTTCTTTTCACGCATTCCGACTTCCGCAGACGATTCAGTTGAGGGGGTGGGTTCTTGCGTTCTTGTACCGGATCTGTCTGTCTTTCCAAAGACTCCCTGTTTTAGGTGATGCATGGTTGATGAGAACTGGAATGAGATCGAATAATGGAAGGGACGTTTTGAAATGCCAAAAATAGCTCTGGGGTTTTTATGTGATTAAGTTAAGACCTAGTTAACTTGGAAGCTAAACAACAGGGGCGTCAATCAGCTAGCGTCAATCTGACCAACTGACAGAAACATCTGCTTCAATGTTTAGGTAAAAGCTATTGTGTCGGACTCTTTACATGACCACGGTTCTAAATTACGAGGCTCGACACCCACTCTGCCACGAGCAAGACTAAAAGTAACCTCAACTATGAACTGAAAAATTTTAACTCATGAAAAATCAGTTTTCTACAGTACGTTTTCTTTATCAGTTTAAGTAGGATAGTTTTGAAATATCATTGCACACACGAGGGCTATTGGTGACGGGCATCATCATTTAGAACCACAGTCAAGTGACGAGCCGATACCTGAGTAGGCACACGACTTTTTGAGGGATACATCATACGCGACGTCCGGACTTTGGAGTATATTTAACGTGCACTCCCTCTACTTGGGGTGTTATCTATCGGACTTTTTTGGTTGCACGGGCCGTTTACAGATCGGTAGTGATTTTAGCAATGCACGTACCGACCGAGAAAAACATTAGTACACCTGCCTATATTATTTCTTCAAATTGAAAACAAATACCCCTAGGAATAAATCACAACAAACCTCAGCGGTTAAAACCCCTATAAGTACCCCCTCGCCATTTCGGGGTTGGTCCAAAACTGAAGGGACAGGTGGTGGTCATGAGGGTGTATCCTTGCAGACGATAGCACGCGCAACTGACCCCCTAGAAGAAACATCTGCCGCCTCAGCACCCCCTTGAGATACCCCCTCAACAGGTGAACGCGTGACCTTGCGTTCGGGGGCCACGCGACACTATAATGAGGGTGTTTTCATTTTCTTGCCAGCAGACGAGTTTTTAGATCCGTGCCTCCCCCCAGAACGGGATTGTAAGAAAGGTTTTTCTCGGTATACGCGTGACATCTGTCATGGCTAACTTTCTTCGAGACGAATGGCAGGCATCTGTCCAGTGTAAGCGCTGGCTTTTGTAGCAGTATAAGGTGCAGGGGAATTGAAAAAGTGGTGTCTGATACTCTACGTCAGGTCAAGCTGCACTTATTACTTTTGTACGCATTTACGCGGTAGTAGGTCCCGGTCTAGCATGTCCTCGTATAGCAATAATAATAATGTAATAATAATAGCGCGCTCAAATACACCGAACTTTAAGGTGGATGAAGCACAACATGGAGTATCTGTCATGTATAAGGTGCAGAACCTTAAATAGGCTTGGTTAAATAACGTCACGCTAGAACTACAAGAGGAGATATCAATTAAAATAGGTTGTGTTCAGCTTATTAATTGTCGCACTAGAGCTACACGAGGGGTATTCATGACGGGCGTCATGATTTAGAACCATTGTCAAGTTGATGAGCCGACACCCCGAGTCACCGGTACTTTCACACATATTCCAATTCAAACCTAGACTACCGCCTCGTATATTAATTGTGCTGATCTAGGGCGCGTGTTTCAACCAACCATTACTTTTTTCAAGACATAAAATCAATCGATGTTATTTATCTTTTCTCTTTCTGGCAACATTTACTTTATAAACAATACGTGTTTTGAAAAAAAATTGCATCCCTCTGTCACGTATATGTGTGTGCATGTGAGTGTGTGTGTTGTGACTGTCTTACTTGACGAAGGTTTATAAGCGGGTCTCTGACCAAGCACACAAGTCTGAAAATATATGTGCACCAACCAACCATGCTCTAGTGTGTCTTCATACCTCATGATCAATAATTGCATCCTTTTTATGTTCTATTTTAATTTTTTAACTTTAAGGAAAACTTAAATCAACCATTTAGCAGAAATCACAAGGGATACATTGGGAACCTATACAGGTCTACATCGCGTAAGTCTTTAAAAAATATTTATTATCAGCTAACTTTGTCTAAACTTTAATGATCAAATATTATGAATAAATCTTTTAACTAGTATCTCGTTCTACTCATGTCTACTTTGTTTAAATTCGTTCAACTTTAGTGTTCATTATAAAAATTCAAATGATAAATCGAAATATAGGATGGCAAAATATCGTCTGAAATTGCACTGGCGTCGCATTTCAAAAAACAACATTTGAATTAATTCTGTGAAACGTAAAAACTAATGCCGAACTTTTAGATACCAAAATCTGCACGTTTACTAGCTATTATCATTTTTTAATGAACTAAAACAAATCAAACGATAAATCGAAAAATATCGTCTGCAAATCGCAACGCCCCCGAGGGCGATCTGAAGAAATGGGAGAGAGGTTATTGAGTTTTTAGGAGGAGGAGGGCCGAATCGGGAGGGGGGGATAAAATAGAACTTTTTTTAGGGGAAAGGGAGCAGGTGCTTCGCGTCTTGGCAGACGATAAAAGAAGCAGCCGTTGTTCCAGCAAACGATCTACCTGCGGGAGTCATTAATCGAGTTGTCTGAAGGGTCGGTCGAAACAAAACTAGAAAATGAAGTGAGGCTTCTGATAATTTATTGTATTATTTTCGACGTAACCGTGCGAAGAATGGCCGATTTTTAAGATAAAATTGTTTTTGTCGTAAGAATTGTTTTTTTTACCTATGTGGTTTGTTTCTTTTGTCATTTTTATATGTTTAAAGTGGGAGAAACTTGAGTAATTGTGTTTACAAAATAGTGCTACTAACAAACATAAAGATAGCAGAATAAGTTTGCGAGTCATGACCTAACTATGATTAAAAATAAGTTTCGTAACTGATACCATTGTAAACCTACTGTGTTAGCTTGACCAGAATGTATTCAATGATTAACTCTTCGACTACGAAATCATCTTGAAATTTTCATAATCATATTTCATTTACGTTGTTTTTGTTTGAAAATAACTGCTCTGCGAAATACAGTACATCTGGTCACCCTATACAATGTGTTCATAAATATTTCGTGTATTTCCTGCGCTACCTGGAGAAATACCGTTTTCTCAAAATCCACGCAAAGTGCAAAATTCATTTTTTGCGGGGGTGGAACAAGTGCTCCAGTTCTTTCGAATTTCCGGAGGGGGCGAGATCTCCAGAAATCTCTCCTCCCCCGTAGACATCCGGCCGCACAGACAGACAGCTGCTCTGCATCTGCAGCAACAAGGAACAGGTGAGGCTACAACTAAACTCCGCACCCCCGAGGGATAAGGTTGGTTGGGACCCACATCCGACAGTTTGCAAGGAAAATTACGAGGCGTTCTGCAAGTGTGGTAGACCTCTTGAGATGATAGAAATGGACGATCGGGAAGGTTCAAATCACCTTTGTAGGAAGACCAAACGAGAGAGAAAAATTTATTTGTTCGAAAACGAAAAAAATACAATATCGCTATACTTTTTTTACGAGAGTATCTCTATTATAGATTTTGTGTTGCGTAAAATGTTGCATTGTTGCATGCGTAAACAAAGTTTGAAAAAAAAATTGAAATGTATTTGAAATAAGATTTATTAGCAAATAGTATTGCATGAAAAAGTGTTAACATTTTTTTGCATTTTCTTTTCGTAAATTACTTAAGTTAACTGAAAAAAAAATGATGCGTTAGTTTGTAATTTCTTTTTCAGTTAAGATATTTTTCGAATTTTATTGCAAAAAAGATGGAAAAAATTTAAATAAAATTTCAATATTCTTCCTACATTATTGATTTAAGGGGTCACAGGAGTCTTAAAAATGTGCAAAGAAGGTACTACAAAACATAGTTTGACCTTTCATGTCAGTTTTGAACTACTCAATGTATAATTTTTTTATATGTTATTCTACAAGATTTATTTATTATTAAACAAGTTTTAAAATGTATGAAACTTTAGCCAAAACTAAAATAAATGATATTAAACATGAAGCTATTTGAACACATTGTGATTAGGCTTGCGCGGCAAATTGTGAGGTCAAAATTGAAAAAATGACCAAGAAAATGACTTTATATTGTACAAATATGTACAGACAAGGACTTATACCTAAATTCTCAGCTCAATTTTAATTAGAAATTATTTTAAGAACTTTTTTCTAAAAAAATTAATAAAAATTTAAAAATTTTGATTTTAAATTTTTTTAAAAATAATTTCTAATTAAAATTGAGCTGAGAATTTAGGTATAAGTCCTTGTCTGTACATATTTGTACAATATAAAGTCATTTTCTTGGTCATTTTTTCAATTTTGACCTCACAATTTGCCGCGCAAGCCTAATCACAATGAGTTCAAATAGCTTCATGTTTAATATCATTTATTTTAGTTTTGGCTAAAGTTTCATACATTTTAAAACTTGTTTAATAATTAATAAATCTTGTAGAATTACACATAAAAAAATTATACTTATACATTGAGTAGTTCAAAAATGACATGAAAGGTCAAACTATGTTTTGTAGTACCTTCTTTGCACATTTTTAAGACTCCTGTGACCCCTTAAAACTTAACTACTATCATTAAAGGATTACAAAGTACAACAAACCGCCTTGTGACAAGAACACGATTCAAAACTCTTTTACATAAGAAATACAGAACAGCTGTAAAGCGAAATCTTCCATTTTATAAGACACAATTGTCTGCCTTAAATACACCTCAACTCTGCCCCTTGCTTCTCCCTCACCAAGGGGAGGGTGCAGTGCAGCAGACGATTTTATTTATATATTTATTATTTTTTTTTATTATCTTGTGACTTATTTTATTTGGGCTGATGGCAGCACGGGGATATTCTATTTTTTTTATTTCTTCTTTTTTTTTCTTTTTTATGGGGGGGGGGGGGGGAGAGGGGGTCTGGAGTTGAGTGACAAATAGGAGACGGGGGTCAGAGGGTCGGATGGAAGTCGTTCGAGTGTTCGAATGTGAGCGACGGGGTTGTTCGGAAATCGCGGCTTCTTCGTACACCTTTGGGCTTGAAAGATGGCGGTCGTACGTTGATAGATATTTCGATAGAGGAGTGTGTTAATTTTTGTTGGATAGTTAGAAAATATTTTTTTTAAATTGGCTTTTAAAATAGTATGCATATTAATTTCATGTTTAATTGCGCCTCATATTGATTATATTATTGCTATTTATATTATTATTATTGATTTTAGTATTATTACCATAAATTTAGATGTTACTGATATTAATATTACTATTACTCTAAAATATCGAAACGTAACATCAGACCCTTATGTAAACAACATGAGTAAACAAGCATGCAATTTCATACAAGACATATAATTTAACAATCAATCTTTGAATCGGACAATCTGAAGCGTCATAAAAGGAAAACATGGTCATACAAATGTTTTTCCCTTTTCAGCCTTGAAATGGACATTTCTAAAGAGTAAGAGCGTGGCTGCTTGTGGGAAAGAGAATGGCTGACGTAACAGTGACGTCACTAAAGGCTTGGCCATTCTAGTTATCCATTCTCATAGTGGGTAAAACTGACCTTCGCATAAAAATTGGCTTTGGCCCTCTACGATGATCATAAATATTAATTTTAAGGCATCGCAATCTATACTGCGAAATGACCCTACATTCCTCCATCCACTATATTCATATTAACCGCAGCCCCTTGAATAAAGGGGATTTTTTCAGTATCGCACGTGCAAGCGCCAAGCGCCCCCCCCCCCTCCTCAAAAAATCACCCTGAACAATAACACAATGTTCTCGTGTCT
The DNA here is from genome assembly GCA_023701765.1 of Hylyphantes graminicola. Taxonomy (NCBI): domain Eukaryota; kingdom Metazoa; phylum Arthropoda; class Arachnida; order Araneae; family Linyphiidae; genus Hylyphantes; species Hylyphantes graminicola. Next base: position 57,658,180 of record CM043118.1, on the reverse strand, counting down.
GCTATGCCTAAAAAAAGAGCATACACACATCTCTGGAATCTCCCCGAAGAATTCGAAATATACCACCACCCACAAAAAAAAAACCTGCTATGTCCAAACAAAATAAAAGGGGGATTTGTATTGAAATGAATACCCAGCTAAAAAAAATCCGGGCACTTAAGTAGTCGATTCATATGACACACAGTGTACTGTAATACTGAACACAAATAAAAACTTTTCGCGGGCTTTTTCGTTTCTGTGTACTATTATAATGGAGAAAATAAAAACTTTTCGCGCGTTTTGTGCGCACAATACTAGGAATGTTGCGTAAAAAGTGGCCTCTCGATGGATAAGAATGTGTCGATTTTTTATTGCTATTATCATATGGTGAATCACACGGCAGCAAAAAAAATGGCAGTGGGAGTGATATCGCGAATAGAGGTTTTGGACAATGACGTCATACGGTACTGTGAATAGATTTGAACTTTAACTCGTGAGGAATAAAGAACTGTAAAAAGTGAGGAATTTTGGACCATTGTTGTGTTTGGGGCTTTTTTTAGGTAATTTGAACTTCTAGGCCCTACTAGCTTGAATGTTTAGAAAAACTATTACATGTTTAAAATATTGTACTTTTAACTATGTAATGCTTTGAAAAAGGTCATAACCCATATTTATTGTCTTGACAAAAAATTATGCATGACAACCAAATTGTAAGAAAGTAAAACGATTATTATTTTAAATGCATAAATACATTTGAAATAACTGCCAAATAGATTTTTTTAACATCGTTATTTAATTTTTATGCAAGGCTGATACAGTTTAAGTGAAGGGGACAGCTGAAATCTTACTCTCCAAAGTAAAACTTGGATATAGGGTCCAGTCCGTTCATTGGCGACTTTTGACGATTGTAAGTTCAATTGACCGAAGTCGCCAATGAACGAACCGGACCCCATATCTTAGTTATACCTTGGAGAATGCGAGTCTTACAACTAGACTTAGCTTTGCCCCATCAGCAATAAGCTTACCTCATAAGTACACAAAACTCAACCCTTATTTCTATGACCCAACCAACCATAAACAAGTAGAAAAAAAATTACTGTGGTTAAAGTTATTACAGCTCGTAGAATACATGCAATTAGAACGAGGGGCAGACAAGAAAATTTACTTTTGCTCGCATTTTTGGAATTGGCGTTGGGGCAGCTGGTTTTCAAGCAACTTTTACACCTGCCCTTTTTCAACCACCCTGCAATACCAATTATCGTTACTTTCTATCACTTTTTTTTTTCAATGTTAGCTATAACTTGAATAACATTTTTTATATATTGCGTTAAATGATTAATATTATTCATATAAATAACATATTTTGAATGTAATTATGTATTATACCAAAACCGACCTTAAGTTTGCAGCAGAGAAATGTACTAGGCGGAGGAATTTGCGTAAACAACGCGGCTGGCGGCGAAGCTTCGCCTGCTCCGATTGGTTGATAATTTGACCCTGAAATTCGTGCGCCCTGTTACGTCAAAATCGAAGGGGAAAAAATACTTAAAATAACTCTCTAACTGAAGCTAAACAAATAAAAATAATACATTTATGTCTTGAAATAACAAATTTGTTTATTGAATGTGAAATACCTTTTTGTATTCCATTCTCGCACTCAAAAATGAGAACTATTTACCCTTTTTCTCGTAGAACATTTGTATACTGCAAACTTAAGGTCGGTTTTGGTATAGTGCGAGAGGCTGTGGAGCCCAGTCGGTAAGGCACTAGCCTTGCATGTGATTGTGAATGTCCTGGATTCGGGCCCGAACATAGACAAAATAACTGCCAGCCTATAAAATGTCTATGCAAAAAGTTCGGCGAATAATATCCCGTGTAGGTGAAATGCAGGTTAAAAATACTTCAAAACCCGACGCCGCGTACCCCTTACAAGTTTCGTTGGGTGCCTACTTAGGTGTCGGCTGGTCCCTTTACTGTGATTCTAAATTACGACACCAACAGCCCTCTTTAAGCTCTAGTGCGACGATGATTCACCCTAATTACTAGCTGCTGATAAGGCTACACCACTTAAACCGTGGTTCAAAATTAAAAGGCGATTCACCTTTCAGCTCTCGTTTAGCTCCAGTGGGACGTTATCCTAATGACCTTGACTTTGAGGACTTTAATAAAGTTAAAGAAAGATACAATGTATCTAAGGGTAAGGGTCGGAAGTTGCCCAAAGATACATCTTCATCCGGCGGAAATCATCGAAAATAGACTACATTTGTCACAAGTTTTCACGGGAACTGTTGATATACACTATCTATACACTATCTATATTTTACACGGATTGGTCATACCCATTGATAGTTGTATTGATGGCGAATGAGACCCAATGACCGCGGGTCTCCAAACCTAAGTGCCCTCTGTGTTAATCCAATAGGAAAAAAAAAATTCCTAAGCCACATTTCTTCGGCTGTATTGAATATTTTTACGAAGAGATTTTTTTTTTGTATGATAAACGTAGCGGACCTATATGTCTCTATACTCTCGCTTTTTGGAGATTTTTTTTTAATTGGTTCGAATATTTATATGCAAAATTAATTATTGAACATTTTAATAAAATGTATTTAAAAAAATTAAAATGCATTTGTATGTTTGATTTTGGTAAGGTCATCGTTAATTGTCCCATTATTGCTTTGAGATTTCTACAATTTCATATTCCCTTCTTAATTTTTAAAGACGATTTATAACACGATTTTTTCCTTGCTTTTTTCCATACTGCCAAAAAAAATACACATAACAAAAAAAATCATCGGTACATCCTTCATTCAACAAACACAACTTTCAAAATAAAAAAAAAGGATTCTTACCTCCGTTGTAACCAGCAATTTCGGTCGAGACGGCCCATGGGACATGACCCAGCCATGCCCCATAACTACGTGGGTCGGCCCACATTTGGCGACAAAGTGGGTGCTGATGTCGCCAATGTGGAACTCAGTCGGCGAACTTTTAGTTTGTTGGCACTGCTTTCCTCTGAATCGGTCCGTTTCCTCTTTTTCATGTAATCTGTAATTTAAAAAAAAAATATTTTAAAATAAAAGGCAGGTTAATTTTGTTTGTTTTGTACTTATTAGCAATTAAAATTTTAATAATAATATTTTTACATAACAACAGCGATTCGGATTATGCGAATTCTGAGTAACCCTGTAATGCAGAATTTTTTTTTTTTTCATCCCGAAAAAATATATCTGTATCTTTAACACTCATACATTATGGGGAAATACTAAAAAAATTACCTGCATTGGAATTTAAATAATTTCAATTTTTAAAATTTTTGTCATATGGCAAAAACCAAGTACAAATTTCCAATTTCGATAAGAATGACTAGAAAAGTACTAAATATATTTTAAAATAACCCTCTTGAACTATAATTATTTTTTCAAAACAATTTATTTGTATTTAGTACTAATATTATTATACTTTGTATACTGCCAAATACGTAATTTCACAACACTTAATAACTCTTCACTCTTTAATTTTGAATACACTTTTACTGCTGTCTTCTATGGGGGTTATTAGTAACTAAAACTTCAAATGACTTGAAACGCTTTTCTAGTATTTTTATAATATTTTTTTTTTAATTTTAGAAGTCATTTTTCCCCCTAGTATTCTTTTTCTTAAAGTGACGGCAACGCTGGCAACTTGCCGCCACATTGATTTGGTATTTTTTTGTAATTTTAGAATTAAGTTTTATTTTTTCGTTGCACTTTTCGCCTTAAAGTGTTGGCAACACTGGCCCCATACCTTACCAATTTTGCTCTCCAATAGTGGAATAGTGAAAAAATTAACTGCATTGGAATTTAAATAATTTCAATTTTTTAAAAAAAAAATTCCATGTGACAAAAAACAACTACGAAATTCCAATTTTGATAATAATGACTAGAAAACTACTAAATATATTTCAAAATAACCCATTTTAACTATAATTAATTTTTCAAAACATTTTATTTGTATTTTAGTACTAATATTATTATACTTTGAATACTGCCAAGGACTTAATTTCACAACAGTTAATAACCTCACTCCCTAATTTTTAATACATTTTTACTATTGTCATCTATGAGGATTATTAGTAACTAAAACTTCAAAATGGAATATAATCGATGAAAAAACAGATTTGTTGAGAGGGAGCTCGACTTTAATAGAATAAAATGGATTATGTTACTTGTTTCCATATATGGCAACAGTATGCGTTAGAGGGTTAATAATGTTCAACTATTCTTGTGTGTTTTAATAGTTTCTCTGTGGGAAAGTATTTCTACATTGACCTTGGCCTGTCAGCAGTTGTAGGTATAATCAGTATTTACAATACTATCGGACACTGCATCAAATGCTGTCGATCAAATGTTAAAAAAAAAAAGTCCATTCATCAATAGTCCATTCACCACAAATGGCCATTAAAAATTACAATAATCTTATCTTTCACTCATTCGTCGAATTATTATTCTAAGAACAATGCATTATTTCGAAACATACTTAAGTATTTTTTTAGAAACAAAAAACCGGCTACCTATTACCAGGAATTTAAAACAATCGTTTAATTGTTCTGTTTTTGGGATTTACTAATAACCTGATCCCTTATCAAAACGAGTTTTTAAGTTGGTAATGACTCCTTTGGTTGTTCAGGTATTATAATTTTATTTATTTTTTGCTAGTCGACTTCAATAAACGATCTCAATTGATGCATGTTTTTTTTTTATGTTTGTAGTTTAAAATTATAAACTTATTTTTGAAAAGTACTTAGTGATTATAATTTTGCTGTTATGATAAAAAAGTTCTGGTAGGGTTGAACAACAAAATTCAAAAATCATAATTTGATTTGATTTCTTCCTGCCTCGGATAATTATAAAATTATATTTTTAAAACAATATTCATGTCCCTAGAACAATCATTTAGACTGTAAATAAACTGTGGTTCTACATTATGACTCCTCCAATAGCCCTGGGTGTAGCTCTAGTGCAGAGATTATTCAACCTAATCTAACCTTTACGTGCCCAATTATGCACCACAAAGACATGTTAATACTGACCCTGAAATTAAAAAACAAATAAAAAACCTAACGATCATCAAAACCCCTTTCACTCTCACTATCGCCTGCAGGCAAGGTGACTCGTTCACGCTTGGGGGAGCACCCTATTATAGCAGACGACTTTTATCAGTCTTTGCTGCTCCCATTCTAATGAGAGGGAGTTGCAGATACGCAAAACAATGTCGCCCACAACCATAAATAACTACACTCCTTGCCAATATAAGTTGGGTAAATAGAAATATGCTATAGAGAAGATCCTTCCGCGGATGTAAAGAGTTCCACAAATAATTTGTGAATCCATACAGAAAACATGTTTAAAACATCAATTTCGTTTAAGGTCTAACAGATGTGAATATTATTTGAGAAATTTTGGCAATTTTATCGGAATGAAAAGTGTATTTTGGTTAAATTGTATTCAGATAATTGTGTATGTAAATATTACCTTACAAGAGTTTCCAACTAACGGGACCAATCGCGCTAGTGCTAATTTAGAACATGAAACATTTGTTAGTTTGATTTTGGTAATTTGATTTTAGTGAATAATTTAAATCAGAAATACTGAAATAACGACAGTAAAAAAAATTAGAATATATAACAATTACTTTTAAGTTATAATACACTAAATTTTAACAAGAAATTTTTTTCTAACTGTCCTTGAGCGCCATTGTCACATAGAGACATGGTTGTTGGGTTCTTTGTAGTGTTGCCATCCCTGAACAGTAAATAAAAATGGACGGAAACTCCACCCACGCTGCACACAATGGTAAAAAACAAATGGTATTGTACCTCGTATGGCAACACACACGCTACGGTCAGTTACGGGGAAAAGTTTGTTTGATGTAAATGTAATAGTCAATAGACGTTTGGTATTGTTAGAACGTATTTTTACGAATCATTATGAAATTGACGTGGAACTGTCATGAGATTTATTAAATTTATGCAAGTTGGTGTGAATATAAAAAGTTTAAAATATTTTATTCTGTTCTTTGATAGTAATAAATGCAACATTCAAGTGCTTCAATAGTCAATACAATATTCAACACTACAACTGGTAGCTGATGTATAAAATTATAACTTAAAAAAAAATTATAAATAAACTACCCCTTACATTTGTGTCATTTTCTCAAGAAACTCTTGGTAGGAGCTCCCGGTAGCTGTCCCGAAATTTGAAGTAAGAAGCTTATTTAGTTCGAGCTGAAGTTTCAAGCAGATAGACTGATTAATGTTTGAAAACCACGTTTTCGTAATCAGCACCATCCAAAACGCTTAGAAAACGCAAAATCTCCATTTCAGATTTTCGACCCCATCTCAATACTATCATTACTTGACATTAAATTTTAAGTAGTAATTTTTACTATTTTTTGGCGAAATACACTCTTAAAACGAACGAGCGATTTTAACTCAGTCTGAGTTAATTTTCATTCCTCCAGAGTCGAAAATGTACTTCTCCTACTAAAGTGGATCTTTTGTGTGTTAAACCTGCGACAGGATCACTCCAAACGAGCGATTTTAACTCGGTCTGAGTTAATATTCACCTGTTTTCAATGTCGAAAATGCACTTCTCCTACTGGAGTGGATTTCACTCTTTTGTTTTAAGAGTGTAGTCGTCTCATTATACTAATATAAAATATTTAAAATGCATATGTTTGGCGTGTCTGTTAACTACTCAAAGGAAATGAAACACAATAAATAAGCTGGCCTGGTAGACTATTGAGAAATACTGTTCAGTGTTCTTACACGGCTTCATAAAATACCGACCTTGCCTCTGTAACATCACCTGCTAAAATGATATGCAGAAGTGCCTCATCCATAACGAAAAATAAGGTTACGAAACTAGACACACTATCAATTTCTTCATCTTAATACCCTTATATTTCTCAATGGAATTAATTCATTTTGCAATGCAGTATTGTCTTACCACAGACAGTTTGCAAGGAAGCTTTGAGGTGAATCATCTCTCTCGAATATGTACATAATAAATGCGATTTCTTGCGTAAACCTGGTTAAAAAAAGGTACCTGCTTATTTCTGATTTGAAACATCAATGAAATTTATAAACTAACACATTCAAAATGAATTTTACATCTACTTTTTGAGAATCATATCCAAAACTATAATTGATGTGTTTAATTTTATTTATCTGAATTGGGGCTGAATAATGCAATCTATTTAACTTTTCATATCAGTTTATGTTGGAATTTTAAAAAGTAGGTGTTCTTTTTTTTACAATTTGAGACCAAAATATTTGCGAAACTTCGTCTAAGAATGATAATTCTAACGGTTGTCGTTTCTAGATAACAAAACTTGCCGATTCTTCAATGTTGTCGATAAGTTCGGTAGCTGTTTTGTTTTTTATCAGACACTCTTAAACACGTTGATTGTCACAATTTAAAAACAATATTGGACAAACGGAAAAATCCAGGCCAAGTTCATATATATATTTTTTTTGTCTCTTAGACCATAAAAAAAACGGCGATTACATTAAAATAACGTGATATTCTTGAAGTAGTCAACTCACAGAACAACTTCGAAGGAGTTGTAAGGCTTGGAGAGCTCAGTGGGTAAGGTGCTTGCATTGTATGCGAAATGTCCCAGGTTCGGTCATTGTCAAAATAACTGCCAACTTATAAACGGTCTGTGCAGCTAAAATAATAAATACCCCGTGCAGAGAGGGAAAAAACACAGCTCATATTACGACCACGAGTCACAAACAGCCGACATGCAGCCCTAGTACGACGTCATTCCACCCAAACCCTCACACTCATCAGGGGCTGGGGAGCCCAGTCCGTTAGGCACTCGCCTAGCATGCGAAAGGTCCCAGGTTCGGTCATTGTCAAAATAACTGCCAACTTATAAACGGTCTGTGCAGCTAAAATAATAAATACCCCGTGCAGAGAGGGAAAAAACACAGCTCATATTACGACCACGAGTCACAAACAGCCGACATGCAGCCCTAGTACGACGTCATTCCACCCAAACCCTCACACTCATCAGGGGCTGGGGAGCCCAGTCCGTTAGGCACTCGCCTAGCATGCGAAAGGTCCCAGGTTCGGGTCCGGACATCGCCAAAATAACTCCCGACCTATATAAAAATGTCCAACGAATAATACCCCGCATAAGGGAGTGCACGTTAAATACACTTCAAAGTCCTAACGCTGTGTACGATGTCGCCCTTAACGGTTGCGTTGGGTGCCTATTCAGGAGTCGGCTCGTCACTTGACTGTGGTTCTAAAATACGACGCCCGTCGCCAATAGCCCTCGTGTAGCTCTAGTGCGACGATAATTCAAACCTAACCTCACACTCATCTCAAAATTGACCAGACAACACTCCCAGTGACGCGTCCTTCATTGTTGCCACCCTAAAAATACAAATTCCACTCTCCGATAAAAAAACCCAACCTTTGTTCCTCACTTGACGATTCGAACAATAGACAGGGATCAATCGAGTTCGACCCCTGGCCATTGTTGCTACTACCCCCTCCCCCCTCCCACATCTTTCTCTTTGTTACTAGTGGTCGTTTGGTTAAGGTTGAGTTGTCACATTATTAGTCATATGGAGGTGTTTTTTTGTGTGTGTGTTAGACCATTAAATGTTTTGATTTGGATGGTGAAAATGTTTTGATTTTTTAGAAGTGTATTTCTAAGAAAAGTTTTAGTTGCATTGCTTCGAATGTGTTGTGTTGATTGTATGTAACTCAATAAATGCATGATTTTTTTTTCTTAACATTCAAAAGATCTTATGTTATCCGTGGAGGTTGTTAAATTTGCTAATGAAAAAAAATATATTTAAGATCTAGTTTTATGAATTGTTTTCAATATTCGACGAGGTTTAAAGAAAAAACTGTTTTTATATCTTAAGTATTTTTAAATATTAGTGAAAATAAACTCTTGGACTCTCTTTAATACAACACACTGTACATTCAAATAGTGGAATACCGCTTTATTTAGCTTTACAAATAATAAATTATTCCTTTTTTACGAACAGCAAAAGGAGAGTGTTGTTGTCACAGCATTCTCTTAGACAAAGAATGATCATTCATTATTTAAGAACGTACCTCTAATTTCCCTCCAAAAAACTTGACATTCCACAATTTTGATGAAACATTATAAACAAACGTATTAAAATTAAAGAGCAATCCATCAGCTTAAGTCTTTGATGATATGTATCACTTGAAATACATAAAACACACATACGAGAAAATGATAACATGAAAAATGTACAGGGAATATCCAAACAAAAACCATATCCCTCCTACATAAAATTAAGAACCTGAAAAACCTCTGTGGGATGTAAAAGCAATTAAAAGTCGATCCATCGTCTGAATGTATGGCGTCAACTCAAGGGCAAACCCACACAAAAACCACCCACAAATTACGTAACAACTCCCTTTCTTGTTTTCCCCCAAGTATTTTTTATCTTTAATGTTGATGCTGTAAGATTTGGCTGCTTAGCCCACAAAGAACCTTCATTCAAAGAATTTGATCCAAAGAATTATGTGAATTTTGCCCGAGCGTTATGTTTCTTTCAATTGTCTGATATGAAATGTAAGTTAATAAATTTATTGAGACATGGACGAATATCCGAAATGGAGATTTTGTACACGTCTCTGGGGGGGGGGGGGGATGTGTGACTCCGAAGAAAGGAATTTAGAACATTTGAACAGTCTGTCTGTTTGAAACCACTCTACAGCTCGAACTAAAAGAGCTGCGGACTTCATGGTACAGCTGTGGAAATAAAAAAGTACCCACTTGAGGTTATTTCATCCGTTAGTCACCCTATAGAATCGGACCTTTTTGAGATTGTGTACAATTAACATTCTGAGTTAATTGCACGATACAAAATTTGCATAAGGGGCCGTATTCATATTAAAAATATTACGATCTTTGAAATTTCCAATAGCAACACCCAATTTTAATAACTTAGAAATGTTAAGCACTCTTGAAAACCCTTAACTCTAAGTTTTTGTTACATTTGGATGAATATTTGACGAGTTATTCAATCGAATCACTTGTGGACCTTTTGGGGACCAGCTCTAAAATGACAAGCAAGCATGCATGCAAAGCCGTCTTTATTTATCAATTACACACGTAATCTTATACACAGTCCCCTAAAGGGTAATTATAAAGTATTTTGTGATTTACTCAGCAAATTATGAATAAACATTTTTAAAAATTGGGATTTTGCTTAAACTTCTTGTCTTAAATTTATTTCTTTAAAAATATTAAGGGGTTTCCATTCATATTTTTTTTTTAAATCAATATAATAATTATTTAAAAATATAAAAATTGTTTTAAATACCCCAATATTGAATGCATTTTGTTTGGGTTATTATAATTTCTTTTCAGTAAAAAATTCGTTTCATTATCTTAATTATTTATAGATCAGGATAGTTTTTTATGTGCAACTCATTTAACATTATGGGACCTAAACTTTGCACGTCTCTAACTCCTCTAATAATGCTTAAAAACTAACAAAATTTGGCATTTCGTATTAACATAGGTCAGAGATTTGAAATATGGATTCAAAAAGGGGTGTTGCTATTGGAAATTTTAAATTAGTAACATTTTTAATATGAAGATGGCCCCTTATGCAAATTTTGTGTCATGCAATTAACTCAGAATGTTAATTGTTCACAATGTCAAAAAGGTCCGATTCTTTAGGATGAATAACGGAGGAAATAACCTCAAGTGGGTACTTTTTTATTTCCACAGCTGTACCCGAAATCTTAGCATATGCCGGACATCATAATAAGGCTTAATGAGCAAATCGCGCATACGCAACACTGTCATAGAACTTTTCGGTTTTAAAAATATTGAAAGACCTTATAATGTATATAATCTATAATAATAAAAGAAAGAGTCTGTCTGTGTGTCTGTCTGTCTGTGTGTATGTCTGTGGATCGCAAAAGACCTACTTAAACTGCTCTAAAAAATTCGAAATTTTTAATATAGATTCCTTTTAATACCTACGTGTGCACCTGAGGCTTAGTTTTTCCATATTTGATTGTGATTTTTAATTAATATAATTAGTTTCAAAAATACGTCATCCACGTGGGTTTGCGGGACCATAACAGGGCTTGAAAATGCATGGACCGGGCCGAAACGGGGGCTTGACGCCATCCTCTATTAGTTTGGTTGAGATATGCGCTCGCCCTAAGGCTGCTTCATCCTCTATTAGTGTTTGCTTTTTTCACGAATTGAATTTAGCTTAGATATTGTATTGAGTGTATTTTCACAAGTAAGCATGCCTCTAAAAGGAAGCAATGCGAAGTCAACGGGTTTCCAGTAAGGCGGGACCATACTGCTAGTTACCTTATAAATGTGTGTTTATTAATTGAGTGGTAATCGAAAGTCGTTAACACATTACAAATGATTTACAAATCTTAATAATTATATTATAATTTACAAAGTTCCTAATACCTCAATACCTTACTCATAAAGATTCTTCAAAATAAAACCCTCGCTAATTTCTCAAAAGGCGATATCCTGTTCAAAATCCACGGGCTCCGACACGAATCGACAAGAGAAAACCCGTGACATAATCTAATATTTCCTCTCCTATTTTCTCATTTTTTTTTCTTGATGGCGTTGTATTATTTGACACAAATCTGAGTCATTCTCGCGATAAGGCTAAATCCCCATCTCAACAACCGAGATTTATTTCGATTATTAAATTTGAAACCATTATTCTCCATTATCCAGCAGCGACCTGACAACTCAACTCGAGGTTAAATTAAGTTAACTGGTGACTGTAACTGTTTTGTGGTTGGTATGGCGTATGATGTGTTGACGTCATGGGAGCAGGTATATGTGTCTCATCGTGAGATTAAAAATAAAAAGTGTATGTAATTACGTTATGTGTTACTTAAACCTTTGAAAACCATAGTAATACTTATATTTGTCATTAAAGATAGAGTAAGAAATTATATATATATATAAGATAACTTTTTTTGCAATAGGTTCCAAAAAAAACGTACACCGAAAGCATTTGTGATTGTGATAACAAGCCAGTTACCCGTAATTTACCGACAACGCATAAATAGAAGAAATCACGGTTTAAATAAAACACATTAAAACAGTAAACAGTATTTTTCAACCTTTTGAATATTTATTCCAGAAACTCTGAAACCATTATGTATATAATAAGAATAAAATTAAATGGCGTACAGAATTAAGACACATAATTTATAGAAAACGCATAAAAAAATTATTTCCAATTTTCTTAACAAATTTTCAAAAATAATTTCACTTACAAATTAAAAAAAAATCGAAAAATCGACGGCAGGTGTTGAGTTGCACATTTCGATTACAAAATCACATATAAAAAACCGATAAAACAACAAAAAAAGGCAGACAATTTTTTTGTGAGGACGATCACGTATTTCTATGTGGTGTAATTGAGGTAAAATCTGAGGAAGCAATTACGGAAGAGAAGTGAAGAGAACCTCAAGAAGAGGGGGGGGTAACGAAAGACAGATAGCAGGGACCTCGAGTTGAGATGTTTGCAGCAAAGAAGAGTAATCGTCTGCAACGATGACGACAGAAAATGAAATGTTTTTTTCTGTTCCTAGGATAGAATATTGTGTGTTTTTGTAAAACAATTGTTAGGACACGAAAAGTGTGAAATGTAGATAAAATTAGTAAAGGTTACAAATTAAAAATTAAACCAAAATATTAATCAAAATAACAATAACAAAATTAACGTATAAAAAGCTTTAAATTAACACAAAACCTAAAAGATAAATATCCTGAATAATTTGAAAATACTAGTAAGGATAAAAGTTACAAATACATACATATAAAAATAAACTTTAAAACTGAATTATAACATTTTCACGTTAATTAAGAGATAAAACATAAATAACAATTATTTATGCAAATAATAATTAATAATTACAACTTTTTTATGGATATAATTATATTATCTACAAACAAGATCGTGAAAATAAACTCTTAAACTCTCTTTAATGCAACACACTAACACTCAAATAGTGGAATACCGCTTTATTTTGCTTTACAAATAATAAATAAATTATTCTTTTTTTACGAACAGCAAAAGGAGTGTGTTGTTGTCACAGCATTCTCTTAGACAAAGAATCATCATTCATTATTTAAGAATGTAACTCTCATTTCCCGCCAAAAAAAAACTGACATTCCGCAATTTTGATGAAACATGCCTGATCCAACAACGCGAGTATTTCGTTGTTTGCTATCGAAGGAAAAAAAAGGATTTTAGCGGGCATCACTTAAAAAAATGGCGGACTCTTTTCGGACATTTTTATCTGCAATTTGATCGTTAAAAAATTCTTTATAAAATAAAATCGAATGAAAATATGAAAAAAATGCAGTTTGAACAGCGAATTTCAATGCGCAATCATATTAAATTGCTAACACTTTTGTTGGCGTTTGTATAAATAAGAGAGTAAAAAATCTTAGCATACGAACTTGAAACGGATTTTTAAATATAAATTAAACAAGTTCCTCTTGAATGGCAGTAGATTTCAACAAAACGTTGAAAAGCCAAAATACAGTAAACTCCCGATTATCCGCGGGTGGATTATCCGCTTTGCGGTTTATCCGCGGGTCATGATTCTCCTCTCCCTTTTCCCTGCAAAAATAATAATTTAACAAATCGCAGAAAAATTAAATTTAGTTATTTTAATACGTGTTGAAAAAATGCATTCCAAGAACAGCGAATTAATCTTGAGAATGACGAACACATTCAAGGAACGACGAATAAATTTTAAAAAACGAAGAATGCATTAAGAACAACGAACAACATTAAAATAAGGATGATATAGGAAACTTGGTGAGTGCCAAAATGTGTTCGGCCAGGTGCACATCACGTGTCGATTTTTGCCGAAAAGCGTCAATTGTAAAATAAACTGTTCGCGATTTCAGTGAACTGCTTTGCGTGATTTTGATTGCAAAATGAGTAAGAAGCGAACAAAAGTTCAAAAAAAAAAAAAAATCTTCAATTACAAATAAGAATGAGAGACAATCACGAATAACATAAGAATAAGACAAACTTCAATCACGAATAAGAATGAGAAGTTTCATGGCTAATAAACAGAACTAAAAATTGACCGACTTTTTTGTAAAATTGTATAAATCTTCATATTTCATAACTGTTACATATTTTACCTTATTTTTATGAAAAAAAACCAATTTTGTGGATATTTTCTTTACTTTTGCGGATTATCCGCAAATTCGCTTATCCGCGGATACCGCGCCACCCAATTCCGCGGATAATCGGGAGTTTACTGTATTTATGCCTAGTATTTAATCATTAAAATATTATGATTATCTATAATTGAAATTAATAACATAGCGGCATATTTTATACTAACGAAGGGTGATGTTTTGCTAAGCCTAGTTCTATGTAACTGCGCAATTGCTGCTTTTTCTAATTTCTAGACATAAAAACGGTCATAATTCATGTCTATTATCGTCGAAGAAATTTTTTATAACATAAATAAATTTTTAAAAAATAATACAAACTTTATTAAGAATTATGAAGAGGTTAATTTTGCAGCATTTACTACAAACTTTTCAAATTTAGCACTCACTGTGATGGGAAAAAATTTGCTTTTATAGTTACATAAATTGAGTTTGGAATTTGCTCGCAAAATTACTTACACAATACAAACTGATCTATTACTTTTTTAAAACAAATTCAGATCATTTAGTTAACTATAATGTGTGAATGATTTTTCGATTTTTTTTTTAAGTGTTCATCATTGCTATTGTATGAAGCATGAGAACGCTAAGCCTAAGTTCTATTTTTTCTTATGACTTGTTAAATTAATTCATAACCGTTTCTATGCTATGAACCAGTTTAAATATTACGATTTTCGATAAACAAAACAAACGTTTTTTACTAAGCAGTCTAGATGAGATATCAATCTAAGATTTAAATGAAACCTTATACCTAGTTATGTGTTATGTCTAGCAAATTCAAATTAAACTATCCAAATTCAAGGGGTGTTTTTCGCATTGAATTTTATCAATCGTGCCAATTGATTCCCACTTTGCAATCTAATCTGCAGTTTCATCAACAGACGCGTGCTAATCTATGGAAAACTATTCCATAAACATGTTTGTTATTTGTGTCCTTTGGTAGAATAAAGGGCGGTGTCCTTATGTTATAGCATGGACATTGGTCTTTTTTGCCCACATGTATGTTGTGTTGAGTAATTGAGCTATAATTATAGTGTTAAGAGTTGATGTTCGAAGTCACGTAACATTTTAAATTCACGTAACGATTGTTGGAGTCTATTTGAGAATTTTGAAGGGTTATAGGGGTTATAGAATGAAAAATTAATTTTTCGAAATTTGTTGCGAATGTAAAATCGCTGATAGTGAAATTCCTGTACATTTTGATTTTTCACATGAAATTTATTTTTATAAAAATACATTTTGGTACATTTCTAGTGTGCATTTGAAATCGAAGTTAATATTTGATTTCTCGTATTTTGTCCATGATCTGTTTTCCTAGTTTTTGCAAAACACTTAAAGCTTGGTGAATATATATTTATGAATGTAAAACACTAGTTTTATCATGTAATGTATCAAATATCATGTAATGTAATTTATCATGTAAT
Source organism: Hylyphantes graminicola (assembly GCA_023701765.1). Lineage (NCBI taxonomy): Eukaryota > Metazoa > Arthropoda > Arachnida > Araneae > Linyphiidae > Hylyphantes > Hylyphantes graminicola. The sequence goes on along the minus strand of CM043118.1, from coordinate 57,642,527 downwards.
ATACTGTATAATGTCATGAAATTTATCATGCAATGTAATTTATCATGTAATACAATTTTTTTAATACATTGTATCCAATTTTTACACTGTTTATTTCACTGTAAAAAGTTGTTTAGTTTGACCTCTTTAAAATTTGAAATAATTTTAACATAAGTGTAGAAACAGGGAAAATTATCTCAAATTAGTCCATTCTACCTAAATATATAAAGAACTTTTTTTTTAGGTAGAACAGCTCAATTTTGGATTTTTTTGTTTTTACTTTTCATTAATTTAAAACATTTACTTCAATGACGAAAAATATATCCGACTGTAAAGAATAATTATTTGAATAAAGACATCCGACTGTAAAGAATAATTATTTGAATAACTAAAGATATCCGACTGTAATGAATAACTATCTGAATAACTAAAGATATCCGACTATAATGAATAATTATTTGAATTTCTATAGATATCCCACTGTGATGACTAATATTTATTTAAAAGGATTTATATAGATTTCATAACAAATCATTTTATATTGCGACGTTTTTCTCGAATTAAATTCAACTAGTGATCTGATTGTAGATAAATGGAGAATAAAATGAAGATAATAAATTAAATAAAAACAAATAATAATAAAATAAATTAAATACTTATTTATCTCACCTGTGATTTTGGCTTGATTCGCAACAGCGCCCGCGCTGCTACTCTTCCTTCTCTTCGGGGTCGAAACTTTCGACGGTCGCACCTCATCCACAATCACATCATTCAGTTCGGGGGTGGTCGTCTTATCGGCAGACGATTTCAGTTCATTATCGTTTGCACTCTGCTTCCCCATCGGGACCCACAGGTACCGCCCGGGCAGGGGCTTTTCTTTCTGGAAGTCGAAGTTCCATCTTTCAGTATCTCGTCTGCGTAGTTCGGCCTCCATGGCCCTTAAGAATCGTCCGGGGTCGGCCGCCCCTGTAGGGGGAGCTTCCGACGAGAAAAGTCGTCTGCACACACCTGCCCCGGGTCGACGAAGCTCGCGCCCCATCACTTCGGCGAAGAGCACCACTTGCACGCTGCACATTTGGGCCACAAACGATTTTTGGAACGAAAATATTTAAAAATCGTTCGATTTTATAAAAATCGTTTGATTTTTTAAAAAAAAAATTATAATCTACTTTTTAAAATGTAAAATAAAAATAATTGCAGACGATAATCGATGAAATTCTCTCACAGCAGACGATAAAAAAAATAAAAACTCCGAAAAATAAATCCGACTTTTTGACAATTTCAGAAGAAATATCGAAGTCCCCCTCCGCAAAACCGACGGGGTACACAAACACACACGACGCACGCGCAAACGATAATAATAAAACCCGACGGACTCTGCTCCAACTTCTCAACTCGGAGCCCGATTGACGAATGAGGAGAGAGGATCGAGAGAAGGAGAGAGAGACAGAGAGATTTCAAAAACTTATCGTCTGTTGTAACCGTTTTCCATCCCCCTCCCCTCTCTCCACACAAGCGTAGTTTTTAGTATTTTTCTGATTTTTGTTGTAAGCGGCTCCCGTTGCAGGGTTACTGACAGGCGAAAACGCGTGCTGCCTTGGCGCGGTAAGTTGGCGATGGAAGGAGTGGTTGTCGCCAAGCTCGTAGAAAAATCGCGCCAAAGAATATGAGAATGTTACCTACTTTTATGATTTTGGCCGTCCCCCATATTTTTCGTTTTTTTTTTGTTTTTTTTTTGTGAAACAAGTGTAAAAGAAATTCAAAAATTGTTTTCATGAGAATAATAAAATTGATTAGATTTGATTTAATTTTTTGCATTTAATTTTTTTAAAAAATGTAGTTTATTTAGTGTTTGTATAGTAATTAATTTTGGGCGTCGGTTTGCGGATATTGTAACTAAGAACTAAGCAGAACAACTGGCAACGGTTCTAAGTGACAGTTACTGTTGTAACCCTATTAGTTTTTCCATAAAAATAATCAATGAGTATTGAGAATCAATGAGTAAGTCACAGGGAAAGTAGGGGATATTTTAGTTTCGAAATTTAAATTTGGATAATTCAAGTTCTATATTTTTCTGTTTACAATGATGTTATCTAGAACAAAACTAACAATTATCACAGTTCAAACTTATAATTATTTTACTTTTTTTGGCTTACACACTGCGTTTATAGCGTAGAAAGTGGAAGGTTGTATTATAATCGTTCAGCGTTCAGTCCGTCTATAGTCAGTCACCTACTGCGAATACTAATTATTTAAAAAAACTGCAAAATGTAATACTCATTTAAAAAGCCTCGGAAGCCATTTTTATTAGAATTAAATCGCCATTGCCCTTTGCAAGAACAATCGCTCGAGAAACTTTAATTCGTTTATACAATAAATCAAAATAAAATTATTATTGCGACATCGATCAGTTGTAAATGACGTCAAATATATTTCACTGCGAGATTCTTTGTATGTGAAATGAAATGTTTTCATTCTATTTAAAAGCGAGCAATATTACACATTTATTCTTAGAAATATAAATTAATTTTTGCAAACGCTAAATAATAATTATTGAATTTTTGAAATAAAGTAAATTAAACTAGCCAAAATAGTAAATGTTTAACTTTGAATTAATGTTGTGTTTGGCGCCTTTTTACCTGTTTTAAACACAATTGTTGTGTGGAAGCTGGTTAGGTAACAGATTCTCTTACAAACTTACTTGTTTTATTAAATTAACTAAGTTGTATGTTCAAATCCAGATGCAATCGAATTTTACAATCTGAAAATAAATTATCATGATGTTAGTTAATAGATAGATTAAGGATAGGACTTTTATGCATCGGTATTTGGTGTTTTCCCATACATTTAACACCAAAATAGTGAAAATTGTGAATTTTCCCTTCTTTACCGTCATAAAAAACTTTATATTTATTTAATTAGTCTAATTACACCACAATACTTGAAATAAACTCACTACCTCCACCCTTATAATCATATCCGTTCTACTATTTCTTTTTCCTACGCAGTTGCGGTTCTTCTCCTCCCTGCGCCCGCGCAAAACCGCAGACGAAGACGGGCAGATAATTCCAATCATTCTCGTCTGCGTACTCCTCGGAAGCACCCCGTTTGCAGACGATTTTATTTTGCGGTTTCGTTTTTAGAACACGCCACACCGTGACTAATATGGAAGCATATCGAAATGCGTTGTAGAAGTACCGTTTGCGGTTTTAAATGTTTCTTTTTTTCCTGGGATTTTTAGAATTTGGTTGTTTGTAAATATTATATCTGAAACTGAATTTCGTGGGTGTTTAATACGGGAGGGTGGAGTGCCAGAAATAAATTTGTAGGAAAAGGAAGAACGCCAGAATATTAAAATTTTGACTGTCTCAATACCAAAAATAAAATTGAATGGAAAATTACAAAGCCTTCATTTTTTCTGCTTTAAAGTCATACAAAATATGCATACATAAATTTTTTGGTGCAAATGGTGTGACTTAAAGAACTCATACTTCAGTCAAGCGGTTAATTGAAGAATGTGCCAAGTTACTTTTTTAGAAAAAAAATTGTGATTTTTGTGTCCCCCAATGAAACATTATTCCATCCTTTAAAGATAACAAGTTTCCCAATTTTCATAAAATTAAAGTTTACGACATTTTTCACGATTTGCAAGTGCCGATTTGAACAGTTCAGAGTGCAAGCTCATTTTTAAAGCTAATTCACTAAAACTTTAAAGCTCATTTAACTTTTTTGTCACGTTCTTCCACTACCAACTTCAATTGTTTATTATATAAATACCATATCCTCTATTCCATTAAAAAAAATATTCTATTATACTTATTGGGAGGATGGGGGGGGGGGGGGGGAGGGGAGGTATATATGGGAATGGTCTACTGTACACATGCCCTCCAAGTTTTGACGCCGCGTCCGATATATCGCTATAAAGTTATATTTGGTGCCAACTCATTTATTAGCCTCGTCACTTGACCGCGGTTCTCCAAATTACGAGGATATCGTTTTATGATTGTACCCCTGGTGCTCTAGGGCAACGTCAATTCAGCCTCACCTATCATACACACAAACCAATCCATCACAGCCTAATTACCTCCAAGCATTTAAGTCTGGATAATTATTTTTGCAATCAAAATGATCCAAATCCCAAAAATGTAGACATAAATCGATCATTTTAATATTTCTTATCCTAGGGGCGAAAAAGGGGGGGGGGTGATCACCCCTGATCCCTTAATTTCCTTGGATATTTGTAGGTCCTTAAAAGAAAAACTACGCTTATATCGACGTAAAAGAAAAGTACTTGCCTTTATTTAAAACCTGTTCGTTAACCGCTTCACAAGTTCACTTGGTATTGTTTTCTGAATCTATTTTATAATTTGTATTTTTCTTATCTCTAACTTTTTTATATTCTGTATATTCAGGATATTGAATTCCACAAATGTATTGTTCGTGAATAACGTTAAGTGAAGCAATTTTGCTTAATTTTCCGCATAAGACAAGATATAATTTCTAACAACATTGACGCTTTGGTAATATGCTTTGCTAATACTTGAATTTTTTTCGAATTAAAAGTCAATAAAAATCGATAAATCGTAGGAATAACAACGAATTGCACCAAAAGTACTCAAACATAGACGGAGGAACCGATAGAAAACTGCGCAATGCTATAGAAAGAAGCCGAATCAACTTATAAAATCGCTGTGCAAAAACGAAAACAGGTGAATTACGTCACCTGAAACAACCCCATTCTCCCAACAAATACACAAAAATAACTTAAGAATCTAACAAGCGTTCTTCAAAAACACCATTTTCTGAACGAACGCAAAGGTCAGGAATCTCATCATATTCCTACGGGGACCCCTATTCAATTAATCCGTTGTGTGACCTCATTGGCCCCCAACCTATAATAAGCAAAATGGCTACAGTATTTGGTGTATTTTTATGACTCCAAAAATAATCTATGACTAAAAGGCCTTGGTTGTTTGCCGATGTTTAAAGGTGAGATAGATGGCAAAAAAAAAATTAATAACTACTTTTGACGTTTTTAGTTGTTTGGTTATAGTAATATGATCAATTAAAAATTAGTTGACATTTTACTGATATTTGACAGAAATTTAGCTTTCCTAGAAAGTAGAGAACTTTTTAATGTTAGATTTTAATTTAATTGAAAAGTGGAAAGGCGTCTATTCCTTGTAACTATAATTTTTAAAACAACGTGCAAAAAAGTTCACTTTTTTATATTCATTCATAAATCGTTTCGAAAATGACACTTTACGTGCTTACGTCACAGACAGTGGCGAAAATGAAATTTTCGGCACTAGTGCGGTAAAGTAAATAAGAGTATCTGATTGGTAGAAAAACAAAATGATGTCATGAATATCTCCATGGAAACTAAATGGTCGTGAAACTCGCTTATTTCTATTGGTTCATTACTTTTGCATTTTCTAATATCCCCATGGAAACTACAAGTTCTACAAAAATTATTAAAATAAATTAAATAAGGCAAAAGTAAGAACACAAATTGCACGCTTTTGCACGCTATTATAAAAAAATTTGGTAAGCAAGCACGTGTCAAATAACTCTTTATTAAGCTCTTTTCATTATTTCACTCGCTCGTATCTCGCTCGTGAAATAAAAGCCACTCGCTTAATAAAGTGTTATCTTCGACACTTGATGCTTAAATAACTAATAACAGTCGCGTATCATGCATAATTTGCATGACAATTTTCATCCATAATAGCATGCATTATGGAATTGCAAGCATAATTATTTTAAACTGGAAATTGTTATTGACTATTCGTTGCCTTTCCCGGTACAGGTAGGATGCATTGCAAATGATGTTCCCGTTAAGACTGACAGCAGCATCCTCTCTGCTTAGTTTCCAAGCTAGCTTAATCCTCTTATCAAGTCACTGAAGGGAAGAAAAGCTGAATATAAGCCTTGTAATTCATGATTCGAATCCCGGACCTGTGCGATACCATTTAGCCATTGAGCCTCCTTAGTATTAAATCCTATAAAAAAAGGCAAAAATAGCTTATCGCTTGGCTATGCGTAGATAGTATTTTCCATTTTTCTGAAGCCAAAAAATATTTATGATCCGAAGAACACTTTTTAGCACGTGAAAGCTAGTCAAGATTTACTAACAATTCGGTCACTATTCATAAATTCGATTAAAAACTCATAAATTCTGTTTTTAGAAAACGATTGAAAACATTTCATCGGAAGTTTGATTCCAAAAAAAGTTTCAGCCAACTCTATGCATGAATGTTAACTTTATAAAAATCACTGTATTAGCTTTAAATTAACTAATATTGATTGGAAACAAGTAGTGTTACAATTGTATTTGTTTCACTTTAAAAGTTAAGGTTTCTTTATACTTTGCACAGGCGATGTTGTATTTTATTTCTAAAACTTAAAAATAGCATGATGTTGCCTTATTAAATAATTAGAATTTTTAGTTAAACTATCCTAAAACATATTCACTTAAATGTCTAATAGTTTCTAAAGAATTCTTTTAGCTTTATAAAACCAATGGATAACAAGTAATAGTGTCATCAATAATCGACTGCAGTTTTTTTTTATTAATTCAAATAAAACGCCAAATAGCGATACAGTTTCATTTCCTGGCAACCCTCACCAACGCTCCCACAGCGCAGGTCCCGGGCAAAGCGTCTATTTATAGCCACCAATCAGAGCCCGCTCAGGCCACGCCATGGTTCCTCCCTATTGGTCGGTCCCGGGCAGATCTGGGAGGAGACATGACGTCACGGGGACTGTCTTAACCGAAACTTTTTGTTTTCAAAAAAATATCTCGTCTTAGATTTGAAATTGACCGTTGAATTTAATTCAAAAAGACGGTTAGGATGCTAAGATGCGATATTTTTTTTTCTTATGCAATAAAAGGAGCCTTGAGATGATGGAAACAAGCTATATATTTTTTTATCCCTTCTTGTTGACATTGGGCTCCAACGGTTTTTCGGAGTTTACGTCACATCAGGAAAAGATAGTGTTGTTTTTTAAAGATACAATGTATGGTGGTTGTTTTTCCCTAACTGCAAAATATTCTTATGCAACTTATTTAAAGGCTAGATGTTTTGAAAATTTGGATACAAGTTTAAATTTGGGGTAATTTGCAAATCTGAAAATATGTATTGTTTTTTAATTGTTGATTTCGATTGAATTATCCTCTGAATGATATACACGAGGGAAATTGGCGACGGGTGTCGTAATTTGGAACCACAGTCAAGTGACGAGCCGATACCTGAGTAGGCACTCAACGCAACTTTTAAGGTCGACTTCGTACGCAGCGTTGAGATTTGGGGGCATATTTAAGATGCACTCTCTCTACACGGGGTATTTGTCGGACTTTTTAACAGGACAGTGCGTAAGCTGTTTATAGGTCAACGGTTATTTGCGCAATGCCCGGACCCGAACATGGGATGCAAGGCAAACGCCTTACCGACTGGGCTCCCCAGCCCTTTAATTGTTATTTTAAAGCCAATGTTATTTTGAGCAATATTTTTGCACGGTTCAGATTACTGTGTTACAGTGTACATGGCCACTCGGTTAAAGAATTTTTCAAAAACATATTTGCATTGCAATAACTTCAGAACAGAAGAAAATTTTCACAATCACAAAAGTGGTAAAGAGAGAAACCAAATTAATTGTATTATGAAAGGCATTTTCTGCTTCTGTACGATTTATTATAAAGATTGGGGGGGGGGGGGGGGGGTTTCGGTTAGGCACTCGCTTAGCATGCGAAAGGTCCAAGGTTCGGGTCCGGGCATCGCCAAAATTACTGCCGACCTATAACCGGACCGTACAGCCAAAAATGTCCAACGGATAATACCCCCGTGTAACGGGAGTGCACGTTAAATATCCTGCAAAGCCCCAACGTTGCGTATGATGTCGCCCTTAACGGTTGCGTTGGGTGCCTACTCAGGTGTCAGCTCGTCACTTGACTGTGGTTCTAAAAAACGAGGCCCGTCGCCAATAGCCCTTGTATAGATCTAGTACGACGATAATTCAAACTAAATTAAAATTATTAAGATGGATATATTCAAAGATTTTATAAATACATAAGATCTAAGTGAAAATGAATGCCCAACCGCTTCTAATATATTTTTATGTTTAATCCAAATGTATCCTGCAACAAAAAATACAATTTTTATAACGCAATTATTTTTAACCTTTGTTAAATACTAAATACATTAAAAATGACCTGAAATGTTGGCTATTTCATTACAGCACCGCTCTATCAATTGCAGTCCATTTGTTCTTGTCTACGTATCTGGAAAGTGTTATCTTACAGTGCACATAGCTGTAGGACCTTAAACTTAAACAATACAATCACATTTGTATTTGCAATTAAAGTTCAAATACAAGTTTAGGGTTAACTCTTTTTAATGTTAAGTCTAATTATGTAGTTTTTCAAATTATGACCAATTAAAATATGATTTTTGTTCTTTCAATCACCTAATACGAATTAAATGGGTGTTGAAACGATTGCGATCAGTTCATCCGTCTGCCTGTCTGACTGAAACCACTATACAGCTCGTACTAAAAAAGCTACGGATTTCAAATTTGGTACATGAGTTTCCTATAAAAAACCAAAACCGACCTTAAGTTTGCAGCAGAGAAATGTACTACGCGGAGGAATTTGCGTAAACAAAGCGGCTGGCGCCGAAGCTTCGCCTGCTCCGATTGGTTGATAATTTGACCCTGATATTCGTGCGCCCTGTTACGTCAAAATCGAAGGAAAATATAATTAAAATAACACTCTAACTGAAGCTAAACTTATAAAAATAATAAATTTATGTCTTGAAAAAACAAATCAATTTGTTTATTGAATGTGAAATACCTTTTTGTATTCGATTCTCGCCCTCAAAAATGAGAACTATTTACCCTCTTTCTCGTAGAATATTTGTATACTGCAAACTTAAGGTCGGGAGAGGGGGCGCCATAACAAGGATTTCGAAAACATCGCTCTTGAGTAAATGGTAGTTGCAATATAACTTTTTAGGTTTTAAAGTCATGATAAGTTACTTTACAGGGTAATATAATTTCCTCTGAATTTATTGATTTATTGAGTAACAATTGAAAGTCGTGTATATTTAAGAGACTCCAGTTTTTTTTAAATTTCTTGAAAGAACTGAACTTGATGTTGATGACAAATTTATTATTCATAACCATTCATTAATAAAACTTTCAACAGTGGCAATTTGGCACCAGTTTGATTTTAAATGATCATAAATATATTTAATTATAAAGAGAAATAAATTCAGCGCTGCAAGTGGGGGTAGACGCGGGGTGACGCGTCCTCCCACTGTTCAAGAAAATGGCTATCCATCCCCCCACTTCTTCTCTCAAATCCATAATCCATGGCATTCTAATTGAAGGCATCCCCCCACTTATTTTTTTCCCACTTTCACCACTAAATAAATTTTAATTCATTATAATATGATGGGTAAATATATTTCTTAATAAGCGATAATATTGGGCAATAATTGGTCTTAAACCCCTCCAAGAGCATTTTCTGGATTTGCTACTGTTCCAAAACCAATGGGGAACTTGCATGCATTTTTTTTATTTTTTTAAACGAATCTCTATGCAATTTGAAAACCAACAACATAAATTTTACCTCAATCCGACTTTTAGTTTTTTTTTAATTAATTTTTAAAGTTGGAGCTTAGCTCCGCCCCCTGAAAACGCAGCCTTCGGCTTCTCTCCTCCGCGTGACGACACACGACACATGGAAGACAGCGGGCAGACAGAGATGATCGGCTGCTACCGTGCTTTGCGCGCGAACGCTTCTTAATGTTTCTCTAATCTTCTTTCAACGATTGAAATTATTTTTGTAAAATATATATTTGGTTGAAAACCTAATGTATGCACTGGTATTGAATTTCTTTTGGTGTACTACTTTATCCAAAAATCTGAAATAGCTGTTTCTCAGGGTAGAAAAAAATCATGATTAAAAAAATATTTGATTTAAATTGGATTATGATTTAAATCAGATTTGTTTGATTTTTTTAATATTTAGCATACTAATTTGCGTATTCTTGAAAATTTGATTAAGGGGGTTCAATACCCAAAAATCGGTGGAAAAAATCAAAACAAAAATTAATGGCTTAAAATACTATTACAACCTTTATTAATTATGTCACAAAGTATCAAGACTATTGGAAAAATATTTTTTGACATTAAAAGCCATTTTAATGTCATGGCTTCGTAAGAAAATGGGTTAACAATAAAAAACTTTAAATGCGTTTTTCTCAGAACTTGATTTTTTGAACTTCGATGTACCTTTTCTCAAAAACTATGCTATGTTTTCTCGTAAACTTTTTTTATATGATGTAATACATAGTATAAGATTAATCTGAGGTTATAAATTTTAATAAAACTAAAGTGAAAAAAATTTTATGGGGCAAAAAAGTGAAAAATTTCATGATTTTTTGGGTACTTTAAAACTTATTTTATTTAAAAAAATCTAAGTTATTTAGAAAAAACTTTTAACCTCAGATTAATATATAAGGTTGGTATAACACACACAGAAATTTTTAAGATGATCTGATCAGTAGTTATTGTGAAAAGGTACATTGCAATTGGCCAATTTAACATTACCGATATACAACATACTGAACCCCCTTAAGGACTTTTTAATTACCACTTAAAAATTAATGTACAAATGAAATACAATGAATGATATCTAAAATGAAGAATATTTTAAATTTATACTTTTAAAAACTATGAATACTAAAAAATGGATTATATTTTTAATTTTGCAATTTGAACTATTAACATTCAGTTTTAAAAACTGTAACAATAATCGACAAACTTATAAGTGAAATAAATGTTGCAAAATGCTAGACTGAAACCTAGATTTATCTGAAAATCGGATTATTTTGATTAAATCCGATTTGTTTGATTTTTTTTTATTTTGCATACTAATTTGCGTATTCTTGGGAATTTGATTATCACTTAAAAATTAAAGTACAAATGAAACACAATGATATCTAAAATGAAGAATATTTCAAATTAATACTTTTAAAAACTATAAAATGAATTATATTTTTAATTTTGCAATCTGAACTATATAAATTAACATTCAGTTTTAAAAACTGTAACAATAATCAACATACTTATAAGTGAAATAAATGTTGAAACAACTGCTTGACTGAAACCTAGATTTATCTGAAAATAAATACTGATCGTAATTATAACCAAAATCTAAATCTTAAATTAAAACTTATGATTTCACATATAGAATAAATTTAACAAAAAAAAGGACAAAATTACCATGATGACATTTCATTTATTAAGAACATTATACAAAAATACTTATTTGCTGCCTTTTCAGCACTCAACCTATTTCTTACAGTAAATGCACCAATCCATAGGCTGAAAAACCCTTTCTACTGATGCCTGAGTTAAGGAAAAAAAAATTATTTAAATCAGTGATTTTTTTTAAAGAATCATACAGTTTAAATATCTCGATTAAATCAAATGTCATGATTTAAATCGATCCATCCTGCTATTTCTTATTAGAATTTTTTTTATTTCAATTTAATTAAATTGACTTGATATTCTATTAACTATCAAAATATGTAATGATAATAAATCTATATTAAAAGGTGTAACAATAATGAAGATTCCATGTAGAGAAAAGTTTTTTCGAATGTTGATTCATCATTAATCAAAAGTTAACTGTAATAAGACATCATAAAATGCAGCTATAATTTTAATATAAGTAAGAATGGGATAAACTGAATCCTTACTGCAATAAAATCTCAGATAATATTAAGCATTAAAAAAATTAAACAAAATGTTGCTTTAAGTTTGGAAAAATACATTAATTCCAAAACATTTACAAAAGTTTCATTATGTCTGACCTCAACTGCTGTTACTTTCGATGCAAATTCAAAATCTGCATAAGCTACACAAAAAAGTCCTTTGTGAATTTTGTTCATAACATTTTAAATTGTATTTGGGCTTCAAGATTCGAAGACACAGTTCCATTAGAAACGTAATTTCTCATTGCATTTTCTGTGCTTGGGCACTTTATCGCAGTATCTTGGAAACTGCTGGCCCCATCAAAACTTCAAATAAAGAACCATCTAAAGTTTTGGAATATGACTCGCCTTATATATTTTCGATGCTGTTATTCGAGCTTGTTGATGCTCAAACCACAGGGTTATCAAGACTGTAATTGTATAAGCTTTTATGCCTCCTCACATGATTCTGCAGTCCTGTTATTTTGACAAAATGACATGAAGCCTTCAGCAGAACCATCTGGGTTGTTTTGAAAAAAAAAAAAACTCTTCTGCCAGCAGGTGTATAGATAAACCAGATAATTTTCATCAAAAATACCTGCTGATGATCCAATCTATTTGATATTGTTCTTCTTAAAAACAATCCGAAAAATTGACATGGCTTGCACTTAGAATTGAAGGGACCATCTTCTTTCCTGAAACCTGAAGGCAGGTCTTTTGCTTCACAGTAGTGCCACTTAAACTTCACAGTAGTGTAAACTTTGGATTTTTTTCAATAGTTGGCCACTGTGTCAGAGATGGTTCCTCACTATGTCAATGGATCCAGATAATAAATGCAACTGCATGCTTGCATCCTCCTAAAACAAAAATACATACTTAGAAACTTTAACAGATTCCTTTTCCAGTAACTAAACATTAAGTTTTCAATTAACAAATAAATTGAGCATTTTAAAATAAAAATAAGAATCGACATAAATAGTAGATAAAAATATGCCGTTGGATACCAGGCCAAATTAATGCTTGTTACTTCACTAGTTTAAGTTCAACTATAGTTTGGGAAGGATTTTCAGATATAGAATGTATTCTAAAATGTGTAAACTATTAAATCTAATGCCTTTCAGGTCTAAAATTTTTTCACCATAATTTCATTGCAGTGCTTAATCTAAATGATTAATTTTTAACAGAATAATGTTACATAATCTAGTTAAGTTAAAGATAAGTTGAAAATTATTTACAATTTTATTTTGCTGACTGAGACCTCAAGAGTTTTTTTTGAAGTTCATAAAAAAATTCATAATTATTTGAAGAATCAGTTAAAGTCTGTTTGTCAGACTAAGATTAGGTAGTGAAGAGGGTCAGTTTAAACCAAAAATCCTAATCATTTAACATCATTATTTATAACTATAAATTACATAAACACTCAGAATTTTTAAATGTTCAGATTATATGGTTTGTATTGCAAGGATTTTCATACAAGTGTTATACAACCAAACACATTCTATATGTTCTCTGTTAAAGAGTCCCTAGTCTAGTTAAAATGCAAACAAATATTAGAATTTTCAAATATTTTGGTAGACAGCTTTGACCTATTGTCACAATATGACAAGCGTGTCGTTGAAATTTATAAAATTATCCTTATTATCATAGAAATTCGGTACTATTAATTATGCTTGCATGTAATTATGTAAATATTGGGTATATTATAAATACAATAAGCCAATAGAATCCGAGAATGATCATTGGGATGAAGCAGCCAAGTTGACGAGCACATATCCCATGAAATATACTACTACTAAATACGTACAGTATCCAAAAGTAACTCGTTATATAAAAACATAGAATAATAATTTAAGTATCTATAAAGATGTTTATAGCATTAATATTTCAAATATATGTATTTCACAACTATATATTTTACAAACTCAATTTAAAAAGTTTATCCGAGGGCCTGGGAATTTATAATTTAAATATACATATTTAGAACATTTAGAAAAAAATTATTACAATGAATTGTATTGGATGGTTGTATTTAGTATGCAACCATCATAGATGAGTGTAAATACAATGCATAGGTAATGTATACTACATTACATAGTTAATATATTACATGGTTAAGGTTAATATACTACATAGTTATTTTCACTTAACTATGGTAATTAAGCGCTAACCATTTTCAGCATAATTCAGCTTAATCTATTTACTATTTATTTAGCATTACAAGTAGTAAACCCAAACAAATTTACTAGCACACATTACTACACACATTAGAGAATCTTATATTATACTTTATTCTGAGTATATTAAATGCTGATATACTTTAGAAGTAAAAGCAAACCTTCCTTGCTAATACTCACATTCTCGAATACTTTTCTATGTAAGTTAAATGCTGATCATTTTCGGACTACCTACTTAATTTCTTTACTATTTAGCAATACAAGTAGCAAACCCAAACGAATTTTATTACAAGCACAAGGGAATTCATATATTATACTTCATATACTGAATGTTTAATGCTGATAAATTTTAGAAGTAAACAACAAAACCTTCATTGCAAAACCTCAAACTTCTAAATACTAATATAATCTTTTCAAAACAATAGACATTGAAGTAATAACATTTACACTTTAATAGTAAATGGATGGGTGTCTAGTTTAATGGAAGTTTATTTTCACCAAATTGTAAAATGTAAACAACTACAGAATTCGCAAATACTCACTGTTTCTTTACCAATAAACTATACTACATACAAGAACCTATACAATTTACAATAAACACATTGCTTTGATAAATACTGCATGCAGTTTATAGAGCTTGACGTATTTTAGAAGTTACATAAAAAATTACTTACCTCCTCATTTTCAAATTCTTCATTTCAGCACTGAAGAAAGCCGTATAGTTCGAAAAAACAAAACATTGTGAACGAGTCGATCTTCGGAAGGTAAGGTTAGGTTGTCAGATCGACCTTGAACAAAATTGGGCAGCATCTTTCACAAAAATACAACGAAAACTTAGTTTTTCTTATTCCTATTTGTTAATAACTAAAATATTCCATAAAATAAATTGCTAGAATAGTAGAATCCGATTCAAACGCGCACATTCAAAATCAAAACATGTAATGTAAACAAATCGCTCGTATTGTATTTTGCGTCGTCCGACGTCAGAATCGCCCGAACCAATAGTTGTCGCGTTTCACGTCACGTGATTTTTCAGTCATTTTTAAACTAAAATTTAAGAAAAATTAAACGTTGAATTAAAAATTTAACTTGATTTTTGAAATAAGCAACCCAAAAACTATCGGAAAAATATAATGTTTTTGCATTTCCCCACGCATGCAAGTTCCCCATTCTCGACGTTCAAAACCATTAAGTGACGTCTTGTGGCTCTACACTCCTTGTCAACCTAAGTTGGGTAAATAGAAATATGGTATGGAGAAGGTCCTTCCGTGCATGTAAAGAGTTCCATAAATTATTTGTGAATCCATCCAG